>CM050163.1:61865732-62058232 GCA_027410445.1 Discoglossus pictus | reverse complement strand
TTCTCCCACACCTATATAGAGCTCACTCCTGTGGTCCCAGGCCCTATCATGTGCCCTCTCACCCCACATGAAGCCCTATCAGGCTCTACTCACCTGTCCAGCCCGGGGGGCAGGCCTGTGTGTGCTCGGGGGAGTCCCGTGTATGTCCGTGGCTCGCTGTGCTCCTGGGGGGTCCGCCCGAGGGTAGGGAGAAGTATAGTGAGGTGGTTAGCGCCTCCATGCCTGCCTGCTCTCCGGCTGCATTGTGGGAGTGTGACTCGCCGACACACAGCGGCAGCGCCGAAATGGGAGCAGTCCCAGCCGGTAAGCTGGCTGGGACAGGCCTCTGAACATGGGGGTATAGAGACACCACAGAGAACCCCTATCAGGCTCCACTCACCTGTCCAGCCCGGGCAGGCCTGTGTGTGCTCGGGCGCTCCATGCCAGCAACTGGCAACAACTCACACTGTGCGGGGGGTGAACCCGAACCGGGGACTGGGCGGCCCTGCGCGGGGCATTGTGGGGAGGAGGTGGCTGCTCCATTCCAGCAACTGAGGGCCGAGGGCTCGCTATGCCAGCCCGCAAGCGTGAGCAACAGGCCGTACGCTGCGGGCAAGGGCCTCAGTTGCTGGGATGGAGCGCCCTCGCTATGCGTTCGCTAAGCCCTCGCTAAGCGTGAACAACGGCCCATACGCTCACAACTATATATGTGATAAATAGTTGTGGACCAAGAACGCTGTCTGTAACGTTTGCAATTATGGTCACGCAGTTGCGACCTCGCAAAGCGAGGTCACAATAGCGAGCCGTGTACGGAGCACGACTTAGGCTGGGTGAGAGCTGAAGACGCTCATCTGCGAAGCCTCGCAAAGGGAGGCGATTCATGTATGGTGCAGGACTTAGGCTCATCGTTAAAATTCGTAAAGAGGGTCGGAACTGCGAGCCAGGCGTGTAACTCTAAAAACCCTAAAAACAAAAACAAAAAAATGAACAAATATAATAACACGCTCACACACAGCACATGGGGAGAGCCAGGAAGCCTGCCAGTGAGGTTGCAAGCGATTTTGAGTCATAATCGGGGGTTTTCGTCAATCTAAAATCGGCTAAGCGAGGAGTAAAATGTTGAACGAAAAACTTTAAAAGTTCTGAAACTGAATGAAAATGAGGCTGAGCAAACCCAGGCACGCGGGACTTAGAAAATATGCAATGGCAAAGACAGTAACACTTACACCAACAACGTCAGGCACGCAGGACTTTGAAAATAAAACAATGGCCTTCAGCAGACACACACAGGAGAAACACACAGGGAAGGGACGGGGGGAGATGCTAGAAAGACATGTGGCATTCCCATGCACAAAACTTGCAAGTTAACGAATCCTGCAATGAGCGGCCCGTACAGTGGGCGGGAGGAAACCCTCGCAATTAGCGGCGAAGTCACTGTAGGTGGAGAAAACATTTAGACCATGTTTCCTTATTTAACTACTTTTAGAATATATAAAATATATAAAAAGCATTTTGTTGTTTTAATATACTGGTTATGTTTTGCTTTTGCCTTAGAAAAAAAAAAATACAAAACTACATATTCTTTTGTTTAAATGTTCATGATAAGTGGTATTTTAAGATATTACGCTTAAAATAATTCATATGAACTGCATGCAACAATTAATGAACAAACATCTAAAAAATATAATAAATAAATATATAATGTAAACCGTTCCTTTTAGTCAAAAATGAAGCTAATTCTATTCAGATAATAAGCAAATAACTAATAATGAGAAAAATAATTAAATGGCAGTTATTGTATTATGTTTCAAATAATTGTTTATCAATACTTTTTTGTGAAATCTAATTTAGAAAAGTGCTGAAATAATCAATCAGTCATCAAATGGAAAGTAATATCATTTACTTCTTTTGCATGTACTGGAAAACAAATGTACTTAGCTTTAATTAAGTATTGTAACTTACTGAGCATTATAAGTATTACAGAGTTGGCCGCCGTGAAGCTGAAAGCCTGATTTATTCTATTCGTGATTTGTTACCTTTTTATTTTGAATTTCTGTATGAAATATTGTGTGTGAAACATTAATACATTTAAGATAAAAAGACAATTAAAAATGTTTCACAAACTACTAACAAGTACTTGTTATTCATATTTGTGAGTTTAACCGCAGTAGCATCTCCTTTTAAAAGACCACAGAGCTGCTTTTTTTTTAAATTAAATGATTTGCAATAAAAGCAGTATTTGAAGAAAAAAATCAATGTAGCTTTTCAAAGGTTATATACTTAATACTTAAAGGGCCTAGTTACCTCCAAGAACTTGCTCTATTGCAATTTGTGTTTGTTAGTTACTTAGTTTTTTGGGGGGGGTTATTTATGGAAGCAACTCTGCCCCCATGCTCCGCTCCCCCAGGCTAATCTAAGGTGTTATCGATGCAGCCACTTGTAGCATCACGCCGACCGCTACGCTATTACTGATTGGGAAAGTATCATACAATAAGATACTTCCCCTACTGCGCACTACTCAAGGTTTTGTATTCTGAGAACGTAACTAGCGCGTTTCAGCATCCAGACGCCGAGCTGACAGGTAGAGAGCTCATGTCACAGCCTCTGCCTCTGTATTAACATTGTGCCCGCCTCCCCACCACAGAGGACATAGGCGGCAGTGTTACAAAATGCATAAACAAAAAAAGGTAAACCGGGGTGTGGCTAAGCTGCTGGAGAGGAAAGACATGTCCTGCAAGAGCTCCAGCTAAGGCCTGGGTTAATATGGGACAATCGACCCCTATAGATGCCCTGAGTGACCAACAAACAATATCACTAAACTCAGAAGACCTAGGGGAACAAATTGATCCCAAAATTACCTTAAAAAAAAAACAATAAAATCGGAAGAGTCCCCTGCATGGAATCCCTACCCAGCTGAACTTTTCCCCCTGGAAGCCTGGAGGGAGAGAGTGTGGAGCTGCACTGCTGAGGACATATATAAGCAGGTACAGGGGAGAGGCTATAGAGCTGTGGGGGGAGAGGATAGCCCTGATCCAAGGAAGGGGTACCCAGGGGGGCATCAGAAGCAAATTAGCCCCAGAAAAATTAAGCAATCCGGGGCCCCTTACCCACATATCCCCATCAAAGCTCTCCCCATACCCTGGGTCCAAGCAACCCAGCCCAACCTGTCTACTTAGACTCAGAACATTAAAAGTACACTGCACAGGACTGCAATGATAAAGAGTGCAGATTATCTAGCTTCACATCTATATGCTTCTGTGATCCTAAAGTGATTTTATTGGTACCAACAGCACCGGGGTGCTTGAGATTGAACCAGGCACCTTACTACACTGTGTTATATAACGTTTTGTAACAGCACCATGAGGATTTACAATCTCACCCAAAACATTATATAAGTAGTCTCAATTGACTGTACTCTGCTCCCACCCGGTGGCAACTTTCAACCGCTACAGGCTTATTGTATACCAACATAGTATTGAACCTGCCAATATCTAGAACATCAAGGGGCCACAGCTCTCCACATTGTGCCTTCTGTCCCCCCATCAGGTCCTCCCAGTATCCTGGGTTTAAGCACAACAGGCTAACCTGTCTACAGAGACTCAGAACACTAAAATACACTTTGGACTGCACAGGACTTCAAAGGCAAAGAGTGCAATTTATCTGGCTTTGCATTTATATGTTGCAGGACTACTAATGTGACTTTATTATCACCGACACTATCGGAGTGTCTGGGTCTGAACCAGACACCTTATTATATTGCGTTATATAACACTCATCAACAGTTATATAAAGATATGCAGTGTCACTCACCATATTGTATAAGCAGTCTCAATTGACAATACTCTACTCCCACCCGGTGGCAGCCTCAAAGCATTACAGGCCTTCTGTCCTTCAAGACTAAATTGAACCTGCCAATCTCTAGAACACCAAGGGACTAAAGCTCTTCATACTTTGACTGCTGTCCTCCCATTCGGCTTACCCATATACTAGAGAGAAACGGTAATACAAAGGACTGAATTAATTCCATATCACGACGTCACATTGGGGTTAACATACTAAATTTATCTTGGAAGATCTAAGGCAATATTTAGCCTGACACAGACTGGGCCTGGACCCTGGAGGATGTTAACACTAAACCAGTTGGCAAACACCCTGCTCACTAAAGAAAAGATGAGATAAATGTAGGGCCAACACCCCTATAAATGGGCCACCACCCCTCCTAACTCTTAAAGCGCACTTAAGAGATCCTTGCAGCAGCATTGCTACCCAGTGGGCCGGGACACACCTTAATCTAGACCTCCTCCCCCAACTGCACAGACCAGGTCTACTGGAAAGCTCATTCCTAAACTAGGCCCCGCATCGCCCTGATCTACAATACAAAGGGCAAAAATCATGATGGTTAGAACCAAAAAGGGCGAGGGATCCCGACGGATAACTGAACATTTCCCCTCTACTACGGCTAGAAGATCCCCTCACCCGGAATCAATCTCAGGGGCTTCAGATATATCGGATGCTGAGGGCTCCCAAAAAGGGAATATGATGAATGCAAACTTATCCAATGACTCCAAAACTTGGTTTGAGAACATGCTAAAATCACAACTATCATTGGCAGTTCAAGATCTAAAACATGAAATCCAAGAATTGGGCCAGCGGACAAGTATTTTGGAATCTTCCCTGGACCAGGTCATAGACTCCCAAAGACAAGATCGAGTAGACATTGATACAAATGCAATGAAAATATGCTCTCTTGAACTCAAACTGGAGGACCTCGAAAATAGATTGAGAAGATACAATGTCAGATTCAGAGGCGTCCCAAACTCAATCACTGACCTTGAGCCGTATCTTTCAGACCTAATAAAATCAATTCTTCCAGACCCCCAGGAGGGTGAAATCGGCATTGAAAGAGCACATAGGGCACTTGGAGCATCCCCAAACCCTAACATGCCTAAAGACATCATCGACCGCTTTCTGAGGCAACACACAAGAGATCAGATTCTCATTCACGCCAGAGGTCTAGACGAAATCAAGGGTCCTGACGGCACCACCATCCAGATTTATGCAGATCTCTCACCAGCCACCCTAGCGAGACGCAGGGAAATGAGACCGGCTGTGGAGGTACTTATACAACATAAAATTCCTTACAGATGGGGTTTTCCTTTCAACATCCAATTTACGGTGAATGGAAACAAGTTTATCGCTCAAGATGTGGAGGAATGCCAGACAATCCTTTCCTCCCTGAACTTATGGAAGGAGGGTGAAAACCCCAGCCCACTGGGCCAGGAACCAAAAGAGAAGCGAGATAGGCCGGTTAGACAATGGACGGTAGTTCCTGCCCCAAAGAGACAAAAAGCTGCAAAGAAACCCACAACCTCAAGCGGCGAGAGAAGGGGGTCTAAGGCAACCCGAGTAACTGACAGGCCTACATCACCAGGCTTGGGCCGGGATGCTCAAGTTGATATTGGCCGGGAAATTCCCCCCTCCAGAGAAGAGATGAGGTGACTGGCTGAGAGATAAGTTGTCTCCCTCAGAAGCCTAATGGACATTAGAAGCCGAGGGGAGTGTGATATAGGATGGAAGCCTACTGGGTTTCTCTTAATTCACTGAATTGAATGTTTTGTGCTACACAATGCAAGGGGTGATAGGCCCATGGGGTGAGGCGGAGAGTTTTTCCCTTTTATTAAACGGGGTGTAAATTGAGTAGTTAAAATTTAGTCTGCCTCCTCGCTAGGGCTATATGCAGGAGAACAGGATTCTCATGCCCACCAAGCGCGCTAGAGCGCAAGGAAAAAGTTTTAGTTTAGATAAAAAAGTTGAAATTGTTTTGTTTCTGTTGACACATGTATTTCTGTACATTTCCCTGAATTATGTCTTGCATGTAAATGGTCTATCTCTGTTCTGCCTAGTACTCCCAAGGTCTCTCCAAGATGCAGGTGCACCTCGTCTCCTGGTCATCCCAGGGGGTCTCTCGTCTCCGGCTTTCTGGCCCTCAAACAACTTTCCCATCCTGAGCAGGAAAAATGTAAGTCACATACCAGGCACAGCACTCACAGACAGACAAGGATAAATGGCTAGGCCCGAATTTAAGATACTATCCCATAATGTGAAGGGATTTAACTCTCCTCATAAACGGCGTAAAGCCTTTCTTACATACAGGGAGCATCGCCCCTCAGTAATCTTTCTACAGGAGACACACTTCATGCGTAACAACCCCCCTAAATTTCTCCACAAACAATACCCACACTTCTATACAGCGGGTATGTTAGCCAAGAGGGAGGGGGTAGCAATTCTCTTACATAAGGACTTTCCGTTTATACTCCAGAGTAAAAAATCAGATCCCGAGGGTCACTACCTGATTCTGACCGGGAAAATACTCGACTCGACAGTGTCTTTAATTGCGCTATATGCCCCACCTACGAACCCGTATCACACGATCCGGAAACTACTTATGGCACTGGAGAAAGGGGACTTTGGTAGAATTATTCTGGGAGGGGACCTAAATTTAGCGTTGGATCCCGGATTAGACAGGTCTAAGGGGAGAGTGGGGCCCCACTTCCCCAGTAGGCTAAAACAACTTAAAACACAGCTAGCGAACCTGAACCTGGTAGATTCCTGGAGGGACCTTCATCCTAGGGACAGGGAGTACTCTTTCTACTCAGCCCCTCATAATTCATACTCAAGAATTGACTATATCATCATTGATGCTTCACTTTTGGATCAGACAAAGGAAGCAGAGATTATTCCGTGTACCTGGTCGGATCACTCAATAGTCAAAATTGCCCTAGACTTTGGCACAGCATACCCCCCCCCCCCCGTCATGGCGCATCAATGATACGCTACTAGCATTTCCTCAATCCAAAGATAAGATCCAGCAAGAACTTGAGATATATTTTGGGGAAAATACTAAAGGAGATGTAGAAATAGGCTGGGTGTGGGTGGCCCACAAAGCATATATTAGAGGGGTCTGCATGAAGATATCTGCTGAACATAAAAAGCAAAACAGGGCCCGAGAGGACGCATTAAATAAAGAGTTAATGAGATTGGAAAGGGCAATGCAGCAAGATAATTGTATTGGGGATAGTTCGCAGATTGAGAAAACCAGAGCGGAACTGGATATGATTCTGTCAGAGAGAACGGAGAGAGCGCTTAGAATCACACATCACAAGTTTTATAGCAAAGCAAACAAACCTGACACTTTCCTAGCCAATAAATTAAAATCAAAGCAAAACCAATCTAGGATCTGCCAAATTAAATCGCCCCAAGGGCTAGTGACCTCCAACCCCACAAAAATTCAGGACATCTTTCAGGCGTATTATAGCAAGCTATATAAAGCCTCGAACTCCCCAGTTCAGGGGGAAACACAATCACTTTTATCCTCCCTGGATCTACCTAAACTAACGGAGGAGAATGTTACTTCATTGAATAAAGCAATCTCCCAGGAGGAAGTGAGCAAAGTTATTTTAGAATCAAAATTAGGCAAAGCCCCAGGCCCAGATGGCTTTACAAACACATATTATAAGAAATTTGTCAGCACTTTAGCCCCATACTTGACCACATTATACAATACAATACTGGAGGGACGACCAATCCCCCCAGAACTCAACAAAGCTGACCTGGTATTGTTTCCCAAGGAGGGGAGGGACCCGTTAGAAGCCAAGAATTACAGACCAATTTCACTCCTTAACAGTGACATAAAGTTTCTGGCCAAAATCATGGCAGATAGGATAGCTGGGTTTCTCCCCTCCTTGATTCACAAAGACCAGGTGGGATTTATCCCAGGGCGACAAGCAGGGGACAATATCAGGAAAATTCTGAATTTAGTCCACCATTCTAAATTAAATAACACTCCGGCCTGCCTGCTCTCTCTGGATGTAGAGAAGGCCTTTGACTCTCTGGAATGGCCTTTTCTCATGGCTACGCTAAACAAATTCGGGTTTTCAGGGAAGTTTTTAAATCTAATTCGGACTTATTACAAAGATCCTAAGGCAAACTTAAGACTCCCGGGTGGGGGGAGGCCAGCGGTCAGCATCCAGAGGGGGACGAGACAGGGGTGCCCATTGTCACCGCTCCTATTTGCGTTGGCAGTCGAGCCCCTGGCACAATGGATTAGAGCCTCCCCGGAGATAAAGGGTATCCAAGTGGGGTCACATCATTTCAAGGTGTCACTATTTGCGGACGACTTACTATGCTCCATTTCGGAGCCATCGACGTCGGTACCACCCCTGATGCAAAAACTTGAACACTTCGGGATGCTTTCAGGATTGAAAATTAATGTAGAAAAAACTGAAGCCTTGGCACTAGATATACCGCTCCCGGAGAAAAATTCCCTCACACAGAGGTTTAAATTTAAATGGGCTGGGAAGGGGATTAAATACCTAGGAATTTGGATGACAGCTAAAGTACACGATCTATATAAAGCTAACTACCGGCCAATGTTCCGTTTACTCCAGGAGGAGATGATTAAATGGGGCAAATATAACATCTCCTGGCTCGGTAGGATTAGTTCGGTTAAAATGAACATTTTACCTAGACTGCTTTATTTATTTAGATCTCTACCGATCCAGATGCATATGAAAGACCTCTCAAACTTCCAAAGCAGGGTGTTCCGTTTTATCTGGGGTGGGGGTCCCTCCAGGATTGCAAGAAAGAACATGTACAAACATAAATCCAGAGGGGGGTTGGCATGTCCCAATTTAAAACTTTATTATCGAGCAGCTCAATTAGCTTTTATTCCCCAGGCCCACTTACCCGAAGCCCATCCGGCATGGATGTTTGTTGAAAGCCAAGACATGATGCCCTATACATGGGAAAGGGCGGTCTGGATTCACCCACTCCCCACAGAGATTAAGAAATCTGCCAATCCTATAATAAGGAACTCCGCGGCTAATATTATCTGGGCCTTCAATCATACAGACCTTCTACCCCGGATATCCCACTTAACGCCTATACTTACGCATCCACTAGCTCCAGCAGGTATCTCACAGGTCTCTCGGCAATGGTGGAAGAATAACAAACTTGATAGATTGGGAAACTGGATGACAGATGGTCGGGTATTAACATTCGAAACTATGAGAGACGAATATGATATCCCCCTTTATGAGCACTATAACTTTTGCAGATTGAGATACTTTGTAGATAAACTACTTAGGAGTTCAGGGGTCCCCTCCCGGAATGGGTTCTCTAGAATATGTGAAAAAGCCCCCCTTAAAAGAGGAGTGATAGGGGAATTATACGAGGTCTTCAATACCCCAAAATCATTAGCCAAAGAAAAATACATGAGGGAATGGGAAAAAGATATAGCCAAGAACTGGGAGATTGAGACGTGGGAGACTTCCTGGGCCAATCTCCTGAGGGGGTCACTAAACTATAGTGTATTAGAGACATCAATTAAAGTCCTTCATCGGGCGTATATTACCCCAGATCGACTAGCTAAATGGAGTAAGACGGAAAGTCCGAAATGCTTTAGGGGGTGCTCAGAGCTGGGCTCCTTTCACCATACTTGGTGGAGCTGCCCAAAGGTTCAGCAGTTGTGGACGGCAGTGGGTGACTTAGTGGATAGTATATTTGGACACCATATTGAAATTACCCCAGAATCTAGTCTACTGGGGATTCCGGTGGCCTCTCTTTCTGCCCCCCACAACAGACTCCTACAATTTATCTTTTTAGCGACGAAATCACATATTGCCAGGAACTGGAAGAAAAAGACACTTGAGATAGGGGCAGTTCGAGCTAAGATTCACTACTTAGCGGTTAATGAAAGGATTTCCCACTCAGTGGCGGATTCAATCCCTAAGTATTTAGAAATATGGGGTCCCTGGATAGGATACACTGATATTAGAATCCCTCTACTCCAATGAAGGGGGAGGAGGAGGTAAGGGCACCCTCACCTTGTTGACAGAATACAGGGGGGGCTGGGGGCCGGAGAGGAGATACCGGGAGAGGAACTGCACCGATATGGAAGAAGACAGACAGGTAAGCTAGGTTGGATCAATGACAAGATCGAGATAGAGAAATGTTTTCCAAAGAGGAAGGCTTAACATAGATGTGTCAGATAGAATGTTTTAGTTTAATTGGTTAGGTTAACATTTGTAAAAGTTTGTAAGCAACTCTTCCTGAAGATATAAGAAAAGATAACGGTGGGGAATAGAATGGAAGGAAGGTACTGAAAGACTAACAAACGCAAATAATCATATTATATCCCTCTAGAGGTAAATGAGTCAGCCAATGGATAAAATTTGGGCTTTTTTATAATATCTTTATGATCCTCTAAGTCACAGGTTAATAACGGAAAGTATTAGGAGATAACAACTTAACAACCAAAGAATAGTATAAGTAACGGATAAGTTTAGGGATACATGTTTACATAACCAAGAAGGGTCCATTATAATTCTATACATTGGTTCATCGATAATAGCACGGAGGTAAATACGGAAAAAAGGAGGAGGCAGGATACAAGGATGAGATTTCACAATTGATGTTGGGGTATTGTTTTATTACGCTCAATATTGTACAACTGTTTGCACTTTGTATTCCTGCAATAAAAAATTAGTTAAAAAAAAAAAAAAAAAAAAAGGTAAACCGGTTTCCCCCAATCATATTATTAAAATTAATTAAATTAAATAATTAATTAATTAAAAATTAAAGCTTGAAAAACAAAAAACTAATCTTAATATATATATATATATATATATATATATATAAATAAAGAAATTACAAAAATACCATATCTATCTATGTCCCCACCTTTTAGACATGCGAATGGGCATATTATTGTATTATTCGTTTTCTGTACGCTGTACGGTGGAGAGCTTTTCTCACTCTAGTACTCACCATACAGTAAATGATTGTTGTGGAATACCCAATCCTACAAAAATCTACTGCACAAGCCAGAATCTGCCTCATACTGATGATAGCCAATAGCTTGAAACAGTGCTGTATATGAGTGATTATTGTTTTGTGAAAAATCCAACCCGGTGCTTTGTTTAAAAGCTGTTTAATACAGCGGGAATATGCGTAAAGGGAGCAATGTATAAAATTGCTATTTTTGGATTGAAAGAGTGAGGTACATTGTATCATCATTTGCATGTCCCCACCTTTTAGACATGCAAATGGGCTTATTAATGTATTATTCATTTTCTGTACTTTGTACGGTGGAGAGCTTTTCTCACTCTAGTGCTCACCATAAACGAAATGATTGTTGTGGAATACCCAATCCTACAAAATCTATTGCACAAACCAGAATCTACCTCATACTGATGATAGCCAAAAGCTTGAAACAGGCCGGTATATGAGTGATTCTTGTTTTGTGAAATATCCAACCCGGTGCTTTGCTTAAAAGCTGTTTAATACATAAATAGTGAGGTACATTGTATTCTCATTTGCATGTCTCCGCCTTTTAGGCATGCAAATGGGCTTATTAATGTATTATTAATTTTCTGTTATATATATATATCAGTGACGGAGCTAGTGAATGGAGGGTCCTGATGCAAAAAAACTGTTTGCCCCCCTCAAAGAGGAGGAGCAAAAAAATGTTTTAAGCATGATGTCACTGCTGTGTAAGCATACACCCCCTGCAAGTAAAATAATTTCCATTCATTCTATGCACTCACACCTCTGTTATCCGATTGGTGGAAGTCACTTAGGAGAAGGAACAGCACACTGTCTGAGCTGCCAGTTCAAGAATAGGCATGTCTAAAAATAGTAAACAGAGAGAGAACCATACATTTTTAAAATTCGATTTCTTCATCAAAAAAGCATGTATTTGAAAAATTCAAAAAGTATTGTAACCTGCCTTCATAAGATCTTTCCACTGGTGTCCTCCAAATTGTGGTGAAACAACTGCCCCTTTAAGCATGCTTCTCTCCTTCTGCTATTGGGTGTCCAGTGGGATAGAGAAGATCTGTCCAAGAGACTGTCCTGCAGATAAAGGTTTCTATTAGAACATTTGCCTGCGCAGATAAAGTGGTTGTTATAACCAGAAGGGCACTCACGGAACTGTTGGGGTTAATCCGTTATTATATGTGTGTTTAGAATGTGCTAGTGACTTGCTTAATAGTTATATCATGGGTGTAATGTGTACATGTAGTTATATCTTGGATGTAAATGTGCATATAGTACTGTCATAGTATAAAGTTTAAATAATGTATCTGTGTTAGAAGTAGGCCCTAGGATTCTAAAATTATATAAAAGCTACTGCAGTCAGTGCTTTCTGATTTTGTAAAAAAAATTTTGGGAAAATAAAGCCAGTCTGAGTTGGGCACTCACTAAGTAACAGTGGTGTCTGAGGCTGAGTCAAACATTCTAAACCAAAGGAATGTCTGCCTGTGTCTGGGGGGCGATATAGCAAATCCTAATGTCCTGAGTTCCCCTAAGAGGTGTTTTGGCTCAGGTGCTAAGATCTGAACAACAAAAGAGACAACCAAAAGGCAGAGAAGTGAGGTTCATTTGGCCTTGAAATCTGTGGGTAGTAACAGTGGTGACTGCAGAAAACCTTGATATGAAGAGACACAGGTCAGACTGATGCTGGTATATAGCTATCTTCTACACTTCTTCTGGTGTATCAGCAAATGCTGGAACCTGTAGAATCTGTTACTTAAAGTATAATCAAGAACTGCAGGAGCGGTTGCAAGAAATACAGCATGATCCTTGTGTTATTGCTAACTATAGGTTTGGATTATCAATCTCTGAGAAGAAAGTCCCCATGTTACCTGCCCTGTATCACTTACTTGTCACCCTAGCCATGGATGATTCATTTCTCTCTCCAGGAGGTGGGGGATGAAAGGGCACTAGTGTGGAAAAGGAACCAGAGGATATTGTGCTGAGGTGGCTCCTCCTAGGAGCCAGAAATAAAACGTATAAGCAGTAACCACTTTATGACCCTACAGTTTGTCTGGTTTTCTCCAGAGTGAATCTGACCATACACTTACATTATGTTATGTGGGTGTAATACTGAAAGCACTGTGTGCTGCATATTTCTCTATGTTCCACTGACACTACTTTCCATGTAAAGTACTGTGATTGCGACCATCATGGAAGGGACACAAATTCAATTTGCCCTATCCTACCAGTGTGCTGCCTCCATGGAAGATGCTGTTCCCAATGTAAACCCAAGCAAGGGTCATCTGCTTTACCCAACAGTCACACTAGATCAGGCAGACCATTATTTATAACAGCCTCCTTAATATATTCTATCCCTCCCCTTGGACACCTAATAGTGAAAGATAATCTACCCAGAAGGGCTTTTATAATTGTTATAGAGCTACTTTTTTTTGCAAATTGAGAGCAGAAATATATTAAACAATTTTTCTTACAAAACAAAAGTGATTGCAATGGTGAATAAAAGCTTTATTGGCCAAGTCTTCAAAACATAATGAAATCCTTGGGTTGTGAAACAGATGCAATTAAGGTAACACTGTGTGAGAATCCTCTGATAATTTGCTGTGAGCAGGTCACCCGACATTAGATGTCTGAGCCTCTCCTAGTCTTGTGGAGTGATGAGGTCATCTTATATTATATAGATTCACAGCAGGATCTAACTGCCAAAATGAGTGTATCATCTTATCTTACTCTGTAACAGAGAATGTTATCAATTTCTATAGAGGTTGGTAAATGTTACAAAACACCAATCATTCACTTTTACTTGCTTGAAGGTAAACACAAGGAAAATATTACAGCTATATAAGTCTCCTCATTCTGTTTATTTTGCTAAGAATTTTGGGGTCAAAATAATTGTTAATATCTGTGAAAGACCATGACAATCAGAAATTCAAAGCATAGAGATTAACAATATGTGTTGTACACAAAGCTATGTTATCCTATGGAAACACTCTAATTAATCCATTTGTTAAAAAACATGCAGTGTGAGAAGCCAAATGATACACACTCACAGCCTAGAGGTACCAACTTTGAAAGCTAGTGAAGCATTGGTAGTCAAAAAACATTGTAAATAAAAAGTGTCATTCTTTTGGTATTAAAATATAAAAGCACAGCATTTCTCAAAAAATACTGGTTTCAATATCCCAAACATCAATCTCAATAAACTTCTATATGTTTGGGCTTTCTACTCTTTTTTTCTTTTAATAAGTATACAGCTTTTTCACAAATGAATTAAGTACAGATTTATTTTGATGATAAGTCTACATCTGAGCATATAAGAAAGGGGGTGTACCTGCATGTACACTAGAGTATGCATGTTCTTACATGCAGATTAGTAAGTGCAAAACAATTGGGTAGATAAAGAGAGACATATAAAAAAAGTCAGCCCATAGCAGAGTAGAATGAAGGGAAGTGGGCCCTGTTTGGAATCAGGGTATGTAGGTTTAAAACATGATTGGGTGTGGGAGGCTGAGAGTAGGGACTAAGTGATAGAAGGAGATTATCAGCCTTATTAAATAGCAATTTGGCAAATCTAAAGGGCTCTATATAAGCACATAGCATATTTTTTTACATAAGTTTTTAGTTAGTGAACTTATATGCAAAAGCAAGGTCTTCACTAACTAAAAACTTCTGTAATATAATATGCTCTGTGCTTATATAGAGCCTTTTAGATTTGCTGAATCGCAATTTAATAAGGCTGTATATATGTAGCTTTGATGCTGAATTTATGTTAGTTGGGAAGGGGCACATCACATCAACATCTAGTTTCCCTCAACAAATTGTTTATTTCTCTTCTTTTATTATGGCTTTTCCATTTGTAGATAAGCTCAGCTCTTAATTGAGAGATGAGGCTATGCAAAGAGTAGTTACCTACTTAAGAGTAGATGAATAATCATAGTATTGCAGTATATAGATACATAGTAACTGAGGTTGAAAAAATACTTTTAGTCCATGAAGTTCAATCTTTTTAGATCTGTTCTAATCCTTGTAATATGTGGATTAATTGTTAAATGGGCCTGAAGAAGCCGAGCAGAAAAATTGCCAATTGTCTCATAAGGAAAAAAAAACTAAAAATAATTCCTGACCCCAGATACTGGAAATCAGATTCCTCCCTGGATCAATACTCCTCTGAATCTATTTATCCAGGATAACCCTGAATGCCCTTTTAATTCAGAAATATATCTAATGCCTTTTTAAAGTTATCTATAATTCGCTGTCACAACCTCCTATGGTACATCATTTCACAGTTTAACCACACTTACTGTTAAGAACCCTCTTCTTTCTTTAAGGTGGAATCTGTTTTCTTCTAACATTAAGGCATGTCTTTTTGCCAGTTGAAAATCTCTTGGCACAAAAAGTTTACTTCACAAAGCCTTATATTAACCCTGGGTGGGTATAAGGGGATACTGGGCTATTGTTAAGGAGAGCTTGTCACGCTAACTAAAATATTCATGCAATAAAAAAGGAATCACTATATACTGCGATATTCTGATTATTCATCTAGATTACTGGACACTACTGACTACCTCACTCTTCATAATTACTTAAGAGTAGATATTATATTGACCTTTGCCTGCCCCTGAGTTCCTCAATCTCATGTGCATATTTTGAAGCTTTTAACTCATTTGTGCAGTGCGTTGTTGTCACAACCCAGGGGAGAGGTGGCCACCTTAATCCCAAAACCTCTCACCTTCTATCCTACAGGAAGCCACCCTTGGATTGAAAGGATTTTGTTTTTTTTGGTACCCAGCCTGCAAAGCAGGACCACCATCAGGAAATCCAGAACACAGGATCCCTGGATCAACCTAACCAGTACCATCTGTGTTCAGTGGATATGAAAAGACCAAGGAAGTTAATACTATCCAGCCCTTTTCTTAGGACCCAGCAGCAGAGATTCAGGATATCAAGGGTTATATGCTTATTAAATACTAGCGACTTGCCCATCAAAAATGACAGCAACAAAATTTGAAGGTTGGCAATGCTGTTTGCCACACAATGCAAGGCTCTGCCCACTCTAAGTTGCGGGCCTCGCCATGAGTGCAACTGGTGCTCATCGTGGGCCTCGCAATGAGCACCTTTGGAGCTCATTGCGAGCCTCTCCCACCGTATACTTTACAGGCTTCGCAGCTCATTGCAGGCCTCGGCCAACCCGCCACTTTCATGCCTTGCAATGAGCACCTTTGGCGTTCATTGCGAGCCTCTCCCCCGTCTACTTTACAGGCCTCGCAATGAGTACCTTTGGCACTCATCATGAGCCCCACAATAAGCGATCATTGTAGAGGTTGTCCAACCCACCACTTTCGTGCCTCGTGCTGAGCACCTTCGGGAGCTCATTGCAAGCCTCTCCCCACTCTCTGACCCCTGTGTCTGTTTCCCCCTCTCCCCGCCCTTTTTCCCCTTATTTCCCTCCTCTGTGTCTCTTTTCCTCCCTCTCTCTGTGTCTCTTGCCACCGTCTCCCCCCTCTCCCTCCCTTGTATCTTTCTCCTCTATCTCCCTGCTTAAGTCTGTCTGTCCCTTTGTCTGTCCCTATTTGCCTTTTGCTCATACCTCTCCAACCTTCGATTGTACCTCCTCATCTCGCCATATAACAATCTGTTGCTGTCAACGAGGGAGGTTGTGTTCACATTCTGCCTTTCCAGCTGTAGTGCCAGGTTACCCATTAGGGTGGAATGGCTTGCGTCCTCCCTCTAAATGCAGAGCAGGATTTCCCTCAAAGTGGCTGTTAGGGTGATGTGAGGCCTGTCACTGGACATGCAAGGCCTTTAGTTGAGCTGTAGTGATGAAAGAGGTGCTGGTGGCGATGGTGTCAGAAGCGCTGGTGGTGAAGCCCATGTAGGAGGAGCCAATGTTGGGGGAGCCAATGTTGGGAATGGAGAAGTGGTGGGGTCTTGCCAGGACATCTGTGGAAGTGGCAGTGGTTGCTGGCTCCAAAACATATGAGGTTGAGGTGGAGATGGCTGAACAGGCTGAAAACTTGCCTACGATGCGCGTGAGGGTCAAGGGGGGAGATTCAAAGACTGGAGACATTGGAGCACATATTGCTGATGATTGGCCAGCTGTCAGTGACCGTCCAAGACCCTCTGATCTGGTTTCCCCTTCCTCAACCACCAGTTTTAGGGGTATATGTGGTTCATCCTCCAGTGCAGCCTAGTCCTCCTGAGTACTGAAATGAAAGGACAATAGTGGTTGAGTTGGGATTCCCTAAACAATTGTTTGCTGTGTGTTTTCATATCCCTTACATCATGGTTACGCAGATAAACATTGACCTGTATTATGAGCATTTTGGATCAAGGCTCATATCAATATATGTAATCCAGCTGTGGTTGGGCATCTGCAGTTCATTAGGAAACATTCTCAGCTGAATCTGCTGTGCAGTGTGTGGCGCTGAACAATTTGTGACCAATTCTCAGCCATGAATGTTAACATGCAGATGAGACATGGTCCAGGTTAGGCTAGTACATGACAATCACATGCAGTACTTCAAAGTCTCTATCCACAAATGGTGCAGTGTGCACACCCATACATATACTCTCTTTTTCATGTTAAATCAATCTTGATCTAATTGGTGACTGTTAATCAGAATAAGTTGTAACTGAATGTATAGGAGGGTGGCACATCCTTTGAGCGCAGCTCAATAGCGCAACATCATCAGAGCGCAGAGAACTGCGCTCTGATAACGCTCTGTGCTCCAGCCTGGTGCTGTGTGATCTGCCCCTGTCTGGTGCCCCCCATTATACAAGAGTTTACAATCTAATGGTGATGTGGCATGTGAGGTATGTGTGACTCAGCAGTGTATCCGTTGGAGGTGTCTTGTATAATGGGGCACCAGACAGGGGCAGATCACACAGCACCAGACTGGAGCGCAGAGCGTCATCAGAGCACAGTTATCTGCTCTCTGATGAGGCTACGCTATTGAGTTGAGCTGGAAGAATGGGGTGCCATACATGTACTCTCTTTTTCATGTAAAATCAATCTTGATCTATTTGGTGACTGCTAATCAGAATAAGTTGTAACTGAATGTATTGGAGAGACATTTGTTTGATAACAATTCTGATTATGATATGTTTGCTTCCTGGATTTAAATAGTTATTGCAGTCCTATATATCATTAGCCATGACCAGAGAGCTTAGAGTGCTGCATTGCTATTGTATGTCAATCTAGGTGTGTGGTGTTTATGTGTGTGCATATGAGGGTGTGATGGTATATTTGATGCTCACATCGCACAGTGCTCAGCACAACTGTGTCCATCTGTCCTGGAAGGCCCACTATTGCCGCTGGCTCGATCCACTCACTCAACGTCCTCTTCCACTCCATATAGGTTATAACGGGTGGTGGTCCACCACAGCTTGCACATGCTACTCTGGCCATCTTCCTCTTGACCTTCATCTGGCTGTGATCATATCTGTGCTTGACAGACCTCACATCCTTGTTTGCATACCCCAATGCAGCAACAGCTTAAGCAACCTCACTCCAGGCATGTGTCTTCTGGCTAGGCCTCACTTTTCTCCCCCATGTATGATGCTATAATGGGCACAGATTTCTGTAAGGAGGACCCTCATCTTATCTGGGGTATAATTGGGAGGCCTACACTTTGCCACAACCTCTTGCCCTCCCAACTATGCCTGGGGTTCCTGGCCTCCCTGTTCTCTTCCTGGGGCCTGTTCCTCCTCACCACTCCCTCCCTCTCTGAGATCAGGCCTCTGACCCTCAGTCCATATTCTTTGTATGCCTACATCTGGGGGCACATCCTCCCTTCCTGCTCTCCTACACCTCTACCTCCCCTCCCTGACCTGCCTCCTTGTCTCCCTCTCTCCATACTTTACCTTTCTTCCTCACTAACACAGATGCTCTCCTCTCCTCACTCTCCTCCTCTCCTCCTCTCCTGACTCTCCTCCTCTTATCACTCTCGTCCTCGCCTCTGGTGTTTTTCTCACTCTCCTCTCCTACTCCCCTCCCCTCCCTTACTAGAAATGTAAAATAAATATAAGGATAAATCAATATAATATTTACATGTAGACAGTACCTTGCAAAAGTTTCCCCCCCCCCCCCCCTTCGACACTTTTAATGTTTTGTTGCCTCACAACCTGGAATTAACATGGATTGTGTGAGGATTTGCATCATTTAATTTACAGAACATGCCCAAAAACTTTGAAGATGATTTTTTTTTTAATTCTGAAGCAAACAATCAAGTTGCTTTGGATAAGTCTCTATGAGCTTGCCACATCTTTTCACTGGGATTTTTGCGCATTCCTCTTTGCAAAACTGCTCCAGCTCCTTCAAGTTGCATGTTTTGCGCTTGTGAACAGCAGTCTGAGCACAGATTTTCTATTAGATTGAGGTCTGGGCTTTGACTAGGCCATTCCAATACATTTACATGTTTCCCCTTAAACCACTCAAGTGTTACTTTAGCAGTGTGTTTGGGGTCATTGTCCTGCTGGAAGGTGAACCTCCGTCCTAGCCTCAAATCATGCACAGAGTGGTACAGGTTTTGTTCAAGAATATCCCTGTATTTAGCACTATCCATCTTTCCCTCAACTCTGACCAGTTTCCCAGTCCCGGGTGCTGGATAGTGTTCTTTGGGTGATGTGATGTGTTGGGTTTGTGCCAGACATAGCGTTTTCTTTGATAGCCTAAAAGTTCAATTTTAGTCTCATCAGACCAGAGCACCTTCCTTCATTCATTTTGGGAGTCTCCCACATTCCTTTTCGCAAACTCAAAACGTGCCATTTTGTTTTTTGCTGAAAGTAATGGCTTTCTTCTGGCCACTCTGCCGTAAAGTCCAACTCTATGGAGCGTACGGCTTATTGTCGTCCTATGTACAGATACTCCAGTCTCTGCTGTTGAACTCTGCAGCTCCTCCAGGGTTACCTTAGGTCTCTGTGCTGCCTCTCGGAATAATGCCCTCCTTGCCTGGTCCATGGGTTTTGGTGGGCGGCCACCTCTTGGCACATTTGCTGTTGTCAATACTTTTACCAGGCACTGTATGTATGAGGTAAAACAAGAATGTGTGTATTATGTGTATTATAGGTATGGAGGGGAAGGGGGAGGTGGGGTTATGGGGTTATAGATGTTCTGTGGCTTAAGGCTATGTATAGCTATGTGTATGCATTTATTGATCTATATGTGTGAATTATGTGATATCAGTAATTATGTGTGTTGTGAATTAAGTGTTAATATTTTTTAGTAGTCCAAATAGAAAAAAAAAAAAGAACTTACAAAAATACTGCTTCTCTCTCTCTCTCCAAAACTCAGAAACCCACCTCGATCAGCAATTGTGGGCTTGCTTACCTATGGAGCCCTTCATATGATCGGCCATCCGGAAGTGTTACATATGAAACCAGAGTTTATGGTTTTAGGCTTTAGCCCTGTAATTGCGGCCTTGAATCAATTGAATACAGACGGATTTTGCGTCTTTAGCACTGGTAACATTTACAGGCTTGAAACATCAAAGGAGGAGATAGGACGGAGTTACGTGTTTGACAACCGCAGTGATATTGAGCCTGTTACTCGCAAATGGATTGAAAGTAGCAAAATGCAGCCAATTTAAGTATCTGTAACTTTTACTGGCTCGATTACGGGCTTTTGTAATTGCGATTTGGACAATTAAATAGGGGACGATGTGTCTTAGCTTTGATCTAGTCTATTACATGTTGTGTTACAGTTACTAAATTGTTGTTTTTTATGTGAAGTAGATTAAATCCTCCATGACACTTAACCTGCTATAATCTGAAAAAGACAAAGTTTAGGCCTTTGATCCTTTCACAGAAGACTGGAATTAGGTATATAATTTACTTCTCTTTATGTATAAAGAACCAGCATTGTAGAGATACCAGTACAAATACAATACAACACAAATACTATGCAAGAGAGTTGGTGCAGTAGAACTAAGGTCCCATCAACAATAAATCTAGCAAAAACCATCTAGTATTGTTGATGTTATTTTTTTATCAGGCAAACTTTTCTATTTTAATTTTTTATTTTACAGCAAATAATTAATGTTGCATTCATATTTTTCCATCATTACACTTTATACAGGAAAGCCACTTGACATATGTGTTCTTTTCTGTTCTTCTTAAGCCTAATTGTTAATCATAGAGATGATTATTAATTACATAATTAAATGCAATCAAAGTAAAAGGATACATTAATTACTGAAAATGCTTGAATCATTAAAAGACCACAGAACGATGGATGTTTTTCTCTGTATAATGGCTGACATTTTGCTGCTTACATGCTCGATCACTGTTATCCTCCTCCCTCTTGATTACCTCATGCATTCAGATTTAAATCTGCAGATGGTATCACTTGTGGTAGATGCCATGGGCAGAGCCAATTCATACAACTGAGCAGGCTCCATTTACAAAATGACAGGGGGAGCCTCTTGATAGTCAGACATTATTGCGATTCATCCCCCTATCAGGACATGAGCAAATTCTAAAACAAATAAATTGTTATACATATTATCAAACAGTACACAGAACTCTTCAATTAATAAATATTAATTATACTCAATGCATATATATACATAAAAATACAAATGACATATAATGTATATATTATATACAGTATTGAACCCAGCCATCTATATTTATTTGAATAATGTAAATTATTATTTATTATTGAAAATGTTTTGTGTGCTGTATAGTAATATGTATTACACCTTATATTTATTTTTTTATTTTTTAGAAAAGTGCTCCTGTAATAAAAGATACAATCATTTGCAGAGCAATCTTGATCTTATCAGAGAGTGTCTTTTTTTGTATAGTTTATTATTTTCACTATTTATTTCTATCTGCCACCGATCAACCTGTGATTAACCTGTGATGGTTCAACTCACTTTTAAAAAGCAAAATTCCTTTTCAGATTGCGGTGATTAATGAATCAAATATATGCCTTTGCTGGCACAAATGTCAATGTGACTAGTTAATGGCTTATGGTGCCTAAAGGATTGTTGCTAAAAAAGTACAGAGTCACTGCAGAAATCACCAGAATTGTTTGAGAAAATGTTTATGAAAACACTTCTACGCAAACTGAAATAAACTTGTACATAAATAATATATTGTAAACAGATTCTTACAGATTATTAACTTATATAACTTATATTTATTTATCTACTAGCGAATTGTCTGTCAAAAAATGACGGTCATAAAATTGCACAAAATGCCACATGTAAGGCTTTTGGTCCTCTCCCCTTGTGCACTTTTGGTCATCTGAGCACCTTCAGCGCTTATTGAGAGCCTCTCCCCTCATGTACTTTTGCTCCTCTAAACACCCTTGGAACTCATTGTGAGAAACGCACTGAGTGCCTTTGGTGTGGTTTTGCGTAGTTAGGAGTCGTGTAGCCTCGTTTTCGTTTTTTTCGGCAGCCATTTTTTTCCCGCTTAGGCGATTTTCGAGAGCCGAAACTCGTCAAATTGTGTTTAAATTGTCGTGCAACCTCCCTCCCAGACGTCCTGGCTGTCCCCCTGTTCTGTGTGTGATGTTTATTCATTTATTTTATTTTATTTGTTTTTTTGTTGTTTTTGTATGTGCGCGGTTTGAGCGTTAACTTCGTATTTTTTGGACCTTGGATTTGTTTTCCTAAGAGCAGAGGGTTCTAATTTTTTCACTGTATTTTTTCAAAGTGCTGGTCGTAAGGATGAGCGCCTACGGCACTCATCTCCACCAGCACAGTGAGCGCAAGAGTTAGCAACAACCCGCAATGCTCACAACTATATATGTGATTTGCTTTTCCTATGTTTGTTTGATAACAAAACTCAATAGTGTATTATAATTTATCATTTCAGTGGAATAATAGTCTAAATGCTTTTAAAGATGTACCTCATAATATTTAAAAACGTAGAAACATAGGTTTGAATGCAGATGATAACCAAAAAGTCCCATCTGTTCTGTCCATTTTATCTGCCTAGGATGTTTCTGCTCCTTATTCCTCCCAACACTGAGAAAGATCTCTCACTGTAAAGAAAGCTGATGGGGTGGATGACACATTTGGACCTTGCCTCCCTGACTAGGAACTAGAAGATGAGTTATCAAAACATGCACACTAGTTTGGTCTGTTCTAATACAGTAGTTCATCTATAATTCATTATAATGATGCATATTCATTGGTTAAATATAATATTGCAGTTAGTGTAACAACTTTAATGTCACCCGTGCCACAAAATGTTTCTTCATTTTGAGCAGTTTAAGTGAAGGAAGGTGGAATGGTTTTGACAGATTCCTTTCCTAGAATTCATGTATTTACTGTTTACTTAGATTAGTGATGTATACAGTATGCAGTTCATTGTAGTTTTCGTCAATATTAAGTTGCAGAGTACATTTCTCTGAGAAGTGAATGTTGCAAAAAGAAATTATATGAAATAAAAATGTTATATGGCCTATTTGATAGACATATACCTACAGTTTCAAAATTAGATATGGATTGGTAGACTTAAAATCAATATGCACTGAAAGACCTACTGTACTATTGGAGTAATTTGTGCATTGCTAATGCTGAAGGTTAAAGTCAAAACGTATTAATGCTATGAGCTCTAAATATGGAATAAGCAATAATGCCATAGGGGACTAATATTTACAATGTAGAATATTCAAAATACTTGACACTGTTTTTATTGCTTTACATTATTTTTCTAAAAATATTTATTAATATTATTAAAGGTTAACTGCATTATTAATGACTTTTATTAATATAATATAAAGAAACATAACAGAGAAGTCTCTATGCATCTGTTTGAATTCCGTTCTCGTGTAGTATATATACACATTTTTGTCTTCCATGTTGCTTCCATTAATGACCACAGTGAATAACGAGCATCTCTCTGTCAGCAGTTTGTCACATGTGAGTGGTTTGCTTAGCCAGTTTTTATAGATGTGAGCAGATGAGTATCTAGATCTTGGCAATGTAGATAGAAACTTCATTCTTATAAAAGTAGCCAACTAGGAAGCCCCAGGTATACTGAAGGTTTCCTGTATATTCACTGTTTAAGGATATTATCTTTGTACAAGAGCCTTGACTTTCTTATTGGGTATTGTACAGGCCTTTAATAACAGATTTACAGGATAACTGACTTAGCAGATCCTGAATAGCTGTGGAATTTTTAGGTTTTGACCTTCAGGAATTTGTTTAAAATAAGGTAAGGTGACCATTTTATATTCTTTTTTCTCTATTTTTTCTCTTTCATGGTAGCCATGTATATTTCATTTCAGAATCCATTGAACATCCTATTTCGTGCATCATTTCCATTATTGAAAACTTGGTTAATTATCTCAGTTCTTGAAGTTGTTTGTTGAACCTAATTTTATATATGTTTTATATTGTTTTCCAGTTTTAACCACCAATATAACCTTTTTATTATGCGCTGCATTATATCCATGCACATTTTATTTCCTTATACACCGATCATCATGTTTCATTTTCATTACTGAAAGCTAAAATGTCTGAATTCTTAAAACAGTTTTGCAAAAGTTAAATTTATTGCTTAGGATGACATGCCCAGTATCTGAGAAGAAATCCCAAAACTGTTTAAAAGGCTTACAAAAATTTCCGAAGAGACATGGGATAATTAGAAACTTCTTTACAAATTGCTTTGTAACCAAGAGAATTATTGCTTATGCAGATTCAAGAACCAAAGGTAACATTCATTTTCATTTCCTGTGTAAATTGTTTTTACATTTAATTTATGCCTGAAATATGTATACAATTATTTTACAGGCAGACATTAGCTTTTTATAGCAATCAGTGTTTGCAATATTGATGGGGAATTAATATGAATAATAATGAAAAATGTTTTAGGCTGTTCAGCGAATAACAGACACAAATATTATTTAAGAAGTTATAGGACAACGAGATATGATTTTTAAAGTATCGGTGTGAGAAATTAGAAGCTAATCAATTCTTAATTTTAATAAGATTTAACAAAAAAAAATATTATGATGACGTACATACATTTGAAGAACTACTCTAGAGACATTATCTGTTATATTCTATGATCTTATAATAATAAAAATTTACTTTAAGAAAAATATATATATATTTGAAATAAAATAAATTAGTCGAATGTTGTAATTATGTTAATTTTGTAGGTAACATATATAATCGAACTATGACTTGCACATTGAAAATAAAAAGTACTGGATATTTTTTTTTAAATTAAAAAAATATATTATTTTATGGTTTATAGACTCATTGGGGACAAAGATTTCTAACGAGATTGAAATACATTTTGTAATTTTTCTCTTATAATATGTTCACACCGTAACACAGTGACATTAATTACTTTAAAGGTTGCAACTGTTGTTTTCATTAAAAAGGTAAGCAGAAATGTGTATAATAATCAATAGCTTTAAAGATTATTATTTAAATAGGTTATGATGGATGACTTCAGGCAATATTAATCAGAGAGAATAGCACTGAACTGTAAATATTTGCATGTACAGTAATTTATCTAAGAACCACTACATACCTGTTACTGACCATTTTATAAAATGAAGATGGTGTGTATATGTATTTGTATGTGCTTGTATGGATTGGAACTAGAGACATGTCCAATCTTTGATGCATGATAGTAGTATATACCAATTGTTTCACTGATGCACATATAAATAGCCTTAAGCCACTCTTTGCAAATGGTACAGTATGTCTCCCCAAATATATGTGTATACACTAATCCTGAAGCCTTCTGTTTTTGAAAGGGGGGTTTAGATTCATTATTAAACCACATTCCCAACTCAAAGCATAGACGACATGGATGCCTAAGGATCTGCCACCATCTGGACAAATAGTAGTGGGTAGACAAAATCGTATCTGCCTGGAGGCAGCAATGCTGACGTTCAAAAGTGAGATTTAAAAGCTATATTGCTTTATTTTCAAATACTGATTTTATTTCTAATCATTTAAAGAAACCAGGGAATCTTATTGAATAACCACTACAATGACTATTATAACTACTCCTATATTTGGATTTTGTCACCCAATGAACACAATGATAACTTTAATTTGCATCATGTGCATGGATATATCTGTATTTCCTAGAAAATAACATTCCTTTCACCACCATGAATCCTCTTATTCATATCATGCCAATAATGTTATTTATTTTTTTGTATGATAAGTAGAGGAAATCCCAGAGAGTTTTGAGCATATTGTGAGATTATTGTGTTACACACAGTCTGATATCATCAACTGAACTTTAGTTTGCTAAAATTATGAAAACGCCTGCATGAGACCCTGTAGTAAATACAATGTAAATTCTTATATTTCATGTTATATAACTCCCTGCATTGTTAGTATTTGTCATTTTGGCCACTTAAAATGAAAACATAAAAGGCATTAATTGTAATTACAGTGGTACCTTGGTTCTCAACCTTAATAAGTTCCAGTTGAGTACCAAACTCCCATAAGGAGGAATGTAAATTGATTTTAGCAAACACGATAGTATCAAGGTAGCACAATGAGTACCAAGGTTGTTTGTCATCCAGATGCGTTGATTATTTAAAATGTTCAGTTCCAAGGATATGAGAACCAAGGTACCACTATACATACATGCTGGAATTAATTATATAGTGATTTAAAGTTGTATAATTTATAAAATATTTTCCCCTTGACTTTAAAGTGAGTGGAAGTGTTAGACAACTGAGCTTAAAAAAGTTAGGTACTTTCGGTATAAATTAGATGAAAACAAATGTGGGTGGTAGGGCCGGGTAAAAAATATTAAGAATATGTCAAATTCATATGAACAAGAAAGATAAGACTTAAAAGTATCTGTGACTTATTATTATTATTATTTATTCAACTGGTTTTAGTAACTCATCTCCCCATATTTAAAAGTTACCAAATGAGAAAAAGGCATTAGGAGAGTGGGATGTTTTGTGTATGTTATGTATGCTTGAAAGGGATGGGTGGGGTAGGGGTTATTGAGCAGAAAAAACTCTTGTCTCACAGACCCAGCATGGAATTGGTAGAATAAGTTTGGTACTCACCTCCATCCACAGCCTCCAAGGCTAGCGCAGGCCACCAATCTCTTCTTAGCTCCTCTTCGGGGCATATAGGTTAAATCCAAGGGTCTAATGCTCATGTTAAAGGAATGCTGTAAGGAGAACCTATCCATGGTCCCTAGATATTCATAAATCTACGGATTGTGTCATCTAAAAAGGTGGTTAAGTCGTTTGGCAATGAGAAATAGTAGGAGAGGCCCATGAGACAAATTTTGACATTTGCACACAGCTGGGAGTTGAACAAGTTTGAGGCTAAGGAAAAGACCTTTCACCATAATTGTTTGACTTTTGGACAGGACCACCAGGTGTGGACGAAGGAACCCACTTCTTGTCATTTATCCAGTGACATTTTCCATTCATAAAGTTTGTCAGGTTAAATGTAAATTCTATGAAGAACCTTAATGGAAGTCTATAGTATGCTGTAATTAAGGGAGTCCTGTGTGAGGCTTGGCCAGGATTCTTCCTATGTCTCTTGGTCCCAGCTGTGACCCAAGTCTCTCTCCCATTGACCCACATATTTAAATGTATGACCAGAGAGGTCCATATTTAAAAAAGTGTCATATAAGAGGCTTAAAATATTTCATGAGAGAGGGGCTGCATCACAAATTTTGGTGAACCAACTAGAACCTGTGCTTCCAGAGGTATGCTCAGTGTTGGTAATGAATGTTTTATTCTACAGTAGTTGAAATTGTTCTTGTAAGGGGAGATTATAGCTATTCCCTGGGTGGTTATAAGTAATTAACTCATCGTCTCTGTACCATGTTCCAAATCTCTCCAGGCCTTTGGATCTCCCCCAGGTCAATTAATTTGTCAGAAGGTTTAGCAGAAATTGTGGGTGTGAAACAATGGGTGTGAGGGTAGAGAGCTCAGATGTTACATTAAATCTATGATTCGATCAAAAACAGTGGGTAAGAGATAGTTTAATGAAGGGGCTAGTCATTTTCCCCAAAAGGGTTAATGGTGTGGGAAGCCAAATAATGGTATTCCATGAATATGGGCTCATCATGAAGTTTCCAATGAACACCTAAATCTGTTGATGTACTGTGGAGTGGTCTATTGGGTATAAAGGACAATTGCATTTCTTTGAAATATAAAATTAAAGTTCTGGCCTAAGAGGCCACCTTTGGATTTGTATTTATACATTATTGTGATTCTAGTGGTCTTGTTGTGCCAAATAAATAAAAAAAAATGGTGTTGAAATCTCTCCAGGTCCCTATAATGACTTACTATTGGTAAAGTACGGAATAAATTAAAGAGGCGAGGGACAACGTTCATTTAAACAGAGTTCATTCAGCCAAATAACGAAATGTAACCTTTTGATCAATTTTTGATATCTCTTTTTATAGTGCCAGATAGTTGGCCCTGTGGAGATCTGTTAACCGGTGACTGAGGTTAACACCTAAGTACTTGATGTTTGAATTTGGCCAAGAGAATTTGTAATTCTGGCAAAGGATATCAAGGTCAAGCAGGGATAGTTAAATGTTGAGTTCTTCAGTTTCATTTACATTTATCTTCAGGCCTGAAACGTTTTCTAGGATCTGTAGTAGGGCTGAAATCAAGATTTTTAAGCGAGCTTAAGAGATTGACTGCAAATAGGAAGCATTTAAAGTGAAGGTGGTCATCTTTGATTCCATGAATGTTAGAGCTGGACATTATGGATTGTGCTAGAGGCTCAATTGCTAAGGCAAATAATAAGAGGAAAAGTGTGCAGCCCTGCCGAGTGTCAATTTATGCTCTTGAGTCCCTGGGTAGTTTTAAAAAAGCCTTAGGGGATTGATAGTATGAGTCAATCAGGTTCATGTAAAGCCAAATTTTGTCAAGGCCGCCCTAAAGTCAAAGGCTTTTTTTTTTATATCAAGAGCTAGAAGGCATGTTGGAGTGTGGTCCTGTTGTGCCCAGTGTATAATATTTAAGACCCATCTTACGTTGTCTCCTGCTTGTCTGTAGGGGATGAATCCAGCTTGGTCTTTATGACTTGTATACCCTTCAAGATCTATGTTTCCGTAACTTCTGAATGGAATAAGTCCTGCTATTGTGTTGAGAGAGTGGGACGGTCACAGGAATTTAAAAAGGAAGACATCTGTCATTCCATGTTTTCTGGAGAAGATGACTATAGTTTTTGGAAGTAATTTAGAAATTACTTTGGAAGTAATTTGGAATATTTTAGATTGGGTATAATTCTTATTGGGTATTAATACTTTAGATTTTTAGTTTTCTGGCCAGGAGGGTATCTGGTTGATTGGCTTTGGAGTAGAATATATGGTGTGTCCATCTCATGGCCTTCTCTGTGTGATTTGACAAAACCAAGCCAAGTTCCAACCTGATTTCATCTATCCTCCGCCGCAAGCCACCAGATGGATTTATCTGGTTGAGTTTCTCTACATGATTTAGGTCCCTTCTTAGGGTTTATTATTATTTATTATTATTATTATCCTTTATTTATAACGCGCCAACATATTCCGCAGCGCAATACAGGGGTTAGGTACAAGTATAAACAATGACCCACAATGAAAATAATGGAAGACCCTGTTATTGAGCTTTCAATCTGATATACACTGTGCTTTCCCTAAAGCACCTCACAAGATTAAAACTCGCAAACTTACATTCTAAAGGGTTTACTCTCTGTATCATAATTGTTTTTGTGTGCAGTGGCAGTCCCTAATAAAAAAGCCTTATGAGCAACCCATATCCAGCCGATATCGTATTCTTGGTTTAGATTTGTAGCAAAAAAATAGTTCAATATCTTGAGCTATTTGTTCCTGGAAAGTCGAGCTGACATGAGTAACTCATTCGGCTTCCAAGAAAAGGACAGTTTACAATTAGGGCCTAGGTCTAGGTATATGCTGATCAGAGAGTGATCTGACCAGGGACACAGATGGATCTCAGCCCCGCCTATGTGAATAAAGAAGGGTCAATCAGGAAGAAGGGGAAGGTAATTATTTGTAGCATTTGTTAAAATTGATATCAAGGTTACCATAAAAACTCCATGGTCAAACAGGTTCTGTCAACCTATAATATAGAGTATTAAAGAATCATAATTTCCCAGCTTAACTATGTGGCTTTTATCTTATTCCACGTTACTTGCAATGAGTGAAGCAGTGGCAGTTAATCAGACTATTGTGAAGAATAGTAAACTTGCTTTAAAGCTAAGCAGAAGTGATGTTCTTTTATCCATTTTTAGGTTCAGAAGAAGTTGGAGTTCCTTCTGGGGTTGTCTGAAGTCTCAGTTGGCATTGGACCATTGGACCATTGTCTGGCGGGTCTCTGGGAAGGGCTCAACTCTTGTAGATCCCGTAGATTCAGGTGCATGAGGTGTGTACAGAATTCCTCCAGATTGTGGGCTATGAATGAGTTTGACCCAGATTGGAAGAAGAGACTGAATGGAAATTGACAGAGCAGGTTTCAGTTGTTTACATTTCATCATCTTGATTGGGACCAGATCTGCAAACGCTTGAAGTGAGGAACTTTAGGGCCCTAATGGAGGGTAGCTTCCTGGCCGCTGCTAGGAGTAGATTTCTGTTTTTTTGGTGTAAGAAGTGAACTATTACATCTTTTATTTGATATGAGCTAGTCGGTCTTCCTAAAGCTCTATGCACCCTTTCGATTTCCCAATAATTGTCTGAGTGTAGGAAGGATAGTGCTCACTACCGCGTTTAGATAGGGTAGGAAGTCCGTAGTAGATTTATGTATACCGCGAAAGTGGACATTATGCGTCTGGACCTGCTTTCTAAGTCCTCCAATATGTTTTCAAGAGGAGAGATAAAGAAGGTGATTTGAATCATCTCAGAGTTATTTTTGGATTAGGCTTCCAATATTTGACATGTGATGGTTTCAAGTGTTTGCATGTGTTGTCCAAGATCTTGGATACCTTGTTTGATTTCTTTTACCACCCTGGATAGATAGGATTGTAATCGATTGAGATTTAAACCCCTGGTATGCAACATATGCTGTCGGGGCCGAATATAATGCCAAAATACCCTTCACTAACTTCTCGCTTAGGCCAAATTTATGTAGTGTCTCAGCCATATACACCCAATCGATCCTATCAAAGGCCTTTTCCGCGTCAAGGGATAACAGCATTAAGGGCATATTCTGGAATGATGCTACATCAAGCAAGTTTATGATCCGTCTGGTGTTGTCTGGCGCTTCACGACCCTGGATAAACCCAACCTGGTCTGGATGTATTAGGCTCGGCAGCACCTGAAATAGCCTGTTCGCTAAGATTTTAGAGTAGAGTTTAACATCACAGTTGATCAAGGAGATAGGTCTATAACTTTTACATTGAGATGGGTCTTTACCCTCCTTAGGTATTACTATCACTTTGGCTTCCAGGAATTCTGCCCTCATAGGCTTACCAGACAAAAAATCGTTAAAAAGCCACTGAAGATGGGGTGCTAACGTATCTATAAATTGCTTATAATAAAAATTTGTAAACCCATCCGGGCCAGGTGCTTTATAAGCCTTGGTCTCTTTTATAGCTCTCTTAACTTCAGTTAGATCTATGGGCCCATCCAGCAGATCTGAATGTCCGGCATCCAGTTTTGGGAGTTTAATGGAAGACAAAAAAGTGTCTATTTGGGTCATATGATCAATCGAGCCCGACCTAGCAGGTGCAGAATACAGATTGGCGTAACATTTTTCAAATGCCTCCGTAAAGTCACGTGGCTTATAGCTAATTTTATCATTCTCCATCTTTAGTTTTGGAATAAAAGAGTTTGCTCGTTGCTGGTTGAGCTTTCTCGCTAGCATTTTATCTGGCTTATTCGAGAGTGTGAAATACTGAGATTGGGTTCTTTGCAGTAGTGTTACCGCTTTTTTACGTAAAATCTCTTGCAACTGTTGTTTGAGTTTAAATATTTCCGCCTGGGTCTCAGGTGGTCTCCTAGAGAGGGGGATTGCTTGTTTAGTATATTTATTTGGGCTAACTCTGTTCTTTTAGAGCATGCACCAATCTGAATGCATTTACCCCTTATCACTGCTTTGTGTGCAGCCCAAACTCCATCTCTCTCTACCTCAACCTCACCATTTAGATCAAAATAGTCTGTTATGGCGCTATGTATTTTATCTTTCGTGACTACGTCATTAAGTAGAGCTGGATTAAGTGCCCACGAGGGGGAGCGCCCTTTAGGCAACAGGTCATTTAAGGAAATACATACAACATCATGATCTGACCACGCAATGGGCCGGATTTCAGCATCCTGTAGGTTCGAAGCTAGCTGTTGCTGTATTAAAATATAGTCGATGCGAGAATATGAGTTATGTCTAGCCGAGTAGTGAGTGTACTCCCTATCATTAAAATGGGTCATTCTCCATGTGTCAATCAAACCGTGGTTGTTAAGTAAGAGTTTGAAAGACTTTGTTGCGGTGGGAATAATCATCGGGTCTGAATAGCCCGATCTATCCTTTGCTTGGTCCAGGACCGAGTTCATGTCTCCCCCAATAATCCATATTGATTGTTGCCAGTCAGACATAATGTCTGAGATTTTACGAAAAAATTTAGCCTGTCCAACATTCGGGGCGTATATATTTAGCAGTGAAATCTGGCGTTCGTTAATAGTGCCCTGTACGAGGATGAATCTCCCTTCTGTGTCTCTGCGTGTGGATATGTGTTGGAAATTTAATCTCTTGTGTATTAAAATGGACACTCCCCTTTTTTTTCTGGGGCGGTAGAATGAAACGATTGCTTGAAGCATTTTCCCCAATATTTTGGGATAGAATTCTTCTCAAAATGTGTCTCCTATACCATGACAATATCTAGCCCCATGCGACCGTACTCCCTTAGGGCAATCCCCCGCTTCACCGGCTCATTTAGCCCCTGAACATTATGAGATGCTATGCATAAAGCCATTACTCACTACTTGTTCTGAGCGACACCCAAGAGATAGAGCTTCTGATGAGTAGGTTATCCTCTGAAAGCAGGTGACCTGAGGGGTGTTCTTCACTTGGACCTAATGATTCGTAGGGCTCCACACCAGGCTAGAGTAAATAGATCAAGTATAGAGAGGGGGAGGGGAGAGAAAAAGAAGAGAAGCCGGAGGGAGGGAGGAAGGAGGCGTCTAAAGGAGGAAGCAAAAATAAATAAAAAGAAATATATATATATATATATATTTATATTAAAGCAATGTATAAAAATAACCGTGTTGTACAATACAGTACGTAAATCTAACCGTATACAAGTAAGTAATTACGAAAGATATGTGTATAGTGTTTGTATGGGTATATTAAGTATATATCCAGAACAATATACAATTTACACTGAAATGAGGAGAGCAACGCGCTGTCCTCCTATAACCAATGGTGAAGCACCTGGAATCCTTGCATAAAGATATCCAGGCGACTCGCCAAAACAAAAACCAAAATAAAGTCAAAATAGAAAAAGTTTACAAAATTAACCCCCTGTGGGGCACAGCTTCAGAAACATAACATTAACAATTAAGTGACTATAACTATGCAGATGAAATCTAAACATTAGATAGCTGCTGTAGAGGACCCTGAGCTAATATTAGAGTCGGCACCAGGTGAAAATAGATAAGATCAAACATATACATACACATACACATATCTACATACCCATATATATATCTGTATATACATACCTCCATCTATACATATCTACCCAGAAAACTAGAACTAAATTATCTCAACATTGGCGCTAAATTTAGCTTGGAGGCTGTGCCTTATGTAGATAAAGCTACAAAGTCCCTGTTCTACTGTCCACAGTTTTAGGGTGTATTACGCATTGAGAAATCTTTTCCTTTTGCCTTTAGTTTTTCACCCTTCTAAATGTAAAAGATTATTACAGACTTAGGTTCTTTGTTGCAGCCTAGGGCGTCTGTAGGGTCTGGCATCCAGGCATTGGGCCGCTTCCCCTACTTCTGGTAAACGAATGTTCCAAGACGAGAGCAGCGCCATGCCCTCCTCCATTTCAAAAACTGGGTAAATTCTTCCATCTCTCACAATGTTCAATTTGAAAGGAAAGCCCCAGGTATACCTCCATCCTTGGGCCAAAACAATCTCCAGAAGAGGTTTGAATAATCTCCTCTTGTACAAAGTGGTCGGAGAAAGGTCAGCAAAAATGGTGGGCTGGCCACCTGCAATCTCTGGAATACCAGGTCTCGCAGCTTTCATAAAGAGCTCCTTAGTCGTGTAGTAATGAAATTTTGCAAAAACATCTCTAGCTCTCTCTCCAGCAACAGGACGACCTGACAGTGCTCTGTGAATGCGGTCTATTCTGAAGGCTTCCTCTTCTAGGTTTGGCAGCAAAAGTTTGCAGAGATCCATCATATAATTTGGGAGATCTGTAATGGATTCTGGGAGGTTACGGATCCGAATATTTTGACGACGAGAGCGGTTTTCCAGGTCTTCTTGCACGTATTGGAGTTGGCTTTGTTCATCTCTTAAGGTTGACACTTCTTCTGTCAGTTGGGAGTGTGCTGCTAATAAGTCATGGTACCTCACTTCCAGGTCGGTCACTTTAGAATCAACCGCTTTTATTTCACCAGTAAGTTCTGCAGCCACTTTCTTGATTTCTCCAGTGATCTCAGTTCTAAAAGAGGAGATTAGATCTTTTAGATCCTGTATGTCTGCTTTCGTACTAGGAGCCGTGGATTCCATGGTAGCAATTGGGGAACGCTCGGGAGTTGAGGCTGGCTGTCGTGCAGACTGTGTTGGTGTCTTTGTTGTACAAAAGTCCTGTATAGTTTTGTTTGCCCTTCTTGTTGAGATCCCAGCCATTCCTTTTTTATAAGAACCGTACATAAAATGTAGTTGTCAAAGTCACTTCACCTTGAGTTGTGCCACCACACCGGAGTATGGGGTGCGTTTACATAGTGAGCATATTCTTATCCACTTGTGTCAGTAAAATAGGCCGGTTAGGCATCCTCAAAAATATTGGTGTATTTTGAAAGTCTCTGATGATATATTCCTACAGGTCCACTAGGTGGCAGTGCAAAATAGTTTGGTTGCAGCAATTTGGTAGATACCAGTTTTGTCCACAAGATGGAGCTAATCACATAGATTTGCTGGGAAATAGCCTCCTGGCCACCAGGTGGCGACGTTATAATGTGATAGGCCTAGCACCGGCCAGAGAAAACTTTATTATTGTGCAGATGGTGGACTTTGATCCTCATGTACAGGGTTTCACTAGATACAAACTCTGAAGAGGTTTATGTTCATAAGGCGTGTGGTTTTTTATTTTTACTATTTCTGTACACAAATTGGATTGGTGGCCAGGGTTGTCATGTAAAACATTCAATGCTGTACACTATTCAATCTTTGTGTAGGGGCTTAACCTACTGAGTTGATGTTTACCAGTTAGGCAGCTTTAGATTGTCCCTGTCAGGGGGTCTATCTCTGGGGCAGGTGATATGGTGTTTCTGCTATTGCTATTGAAATAAGCTCACCATTTCCTCCTAGCAGGCCTCCAGCAACTGTCCAGGTTAGGGCTTCAGGCTGGTCTCTCTCCTTCTACTGTCCCCTGTTGCCCCACTGTCCAGTTGTCCCTCATCCAGTACACTTTGCCAGGGCTAGTGGAAGCACTGATATATTTATAAGCCTGGGCATGTAATTTTCGTAAGCTGCCACTTGGTGGTAGTGTTGATCTGTCCTTTATACAGGGTGTAGTAAACAGCAAACTTATACAACACAGGGAAAGCCGCTCCCTTTATCTCATATAACATAAACAAGTTAAGATGATAAGGGATTGAGGAAAAAATTCCTTGTCTTAAACAGTTCATTACATTTGGCTGTGGCAGTTTTGCTTCAATTGCTTTGCTGATTAAAGTCCAGCACCAATTAGGATTTAATAAACAGAGCTTTTAATGATGGTTGCCAACACATGAGTCCCAAGCAAGGAGATGCTGTAAAGGTACAGTCCCTGGGGTGTGGGAGTACAACTTCACTTGCTCCTTATGATCCCAGATTGGTGTAGAAGTTTTTTTCTATGTCCACCAGTGTCTGTGTGTAGTTGCAGGGCTATTGCTAGCTTTACCCTGTGTTAGCTTTCAGTAGTAACTGAGATAGAGTTCTTGTTAGTTTTTCTTCAAATATGAAGTGAAAAATGATATGTTGTGCTCCACTTTATATCTCCCATCAAGAGGCCCTTCCTTGGGTAGGTGAGCTGGGGTCTTGCTGGGGTAGGATGACATAAGAGGGTCCCCTTTGGGGTTTCGACTCACCAGACACCTTCCCAATAGTTGTTGATTGTGCCCCATCCAGTATCTTTCAGTCCAGTAGATCTGTGTTAAAGTGAAGTCCAAAAGTTGCTGCACAGTGCCAGATCAATCCAGACTGTTCAGTCACTGCAACCTGGTCTTGTAGATCAAAAATAATCCAAATTGCTTGGTATTTTCATGTTGTTTTAAAGCCTTATTGCAGGGAGCTCTGTAATTGTGCTTCCTCTCTGTTTGCTGCTAGCCACACCTCTCACAACCAATTGTATTTTGAAGATTTATATATATGATAACTGGGTTCTTTCTTCTGTCAGTTTGATATATAATGAATTTTTCCTTTTTCTTTTTTTATAGTTGTACTATAACTTAAATTTACATAGTTATATGATGTATGCACAAATTATGCCTATTAAAATAATTCATGTGTACTAGCAAAGACCAATGATAACATACCTGTCTTATTATTATTCTTTATTGATTAAATTATTCACCTCCAAGTACACTTCTAAAATAATTCTTGATTTTTTTATTGCCTAGTAATACATTTTATACAATAGCTAAGGCTGTTTTCTAACTTTATAATTCTAAGTATGTGTTAATTTCCATTTTTGTGTTAATCTGACATTTTTGTTTTATTTTTAGTTATTCATATTTCTGGTTGTATTTTTGCTAATTTTCTTATTAATGTATTTAGTGTATACAGATACAACATCATTTTGTTAGAAGTAACAGTCTTATATAACATTATTATTCATTTTAATAATAATGGACCGGTGTATAATAATGCACTACACCGCTTACTTCTAAAATTGGGACAAGAAGCAACTGCATAAATGCCTCCACAGAGCCTGTCAGCCTTATTAAATTGCGATTGGCCAACTGAAAAGAGCTCTATATAAGCACAGAGCATATTTTTTTTTACAGAAGTTTTTAGAAGACCTTGCTTTTGGATAGAAGTTCACTAACTAAAAACTTTTGTAAAAAAATATGCTCTGTGCTTATATAGAGCCCTTTTCAATTAACCGAATTACAATTTAATAAGGCTGTGTGTGTTCTGTGCTGAAATATTATATGAATAATCAGTGAACAAATCTCTTTCCTCTGTCTCAGATTACAAGCCAGCTTTGTTAATGTAAATGTGGAAGACACTATTTTACCTAAAAATGCTTCAATTCTCAGAGCTTACACAGTAGGTAATATAGTTAATTTGTTACTTAACAAACATTACATTTTTTCTCAATCTATTATTTTAAATACACATGACCCTGGCAAGATCCATTAGGCGTTAGAATAAATAAACACACTGACTCAGCATTTCTTGGGTAAATTACGGGCCACAGCTTTATTAAAGCAACCATAAACCAATAACCAATTAAAATAGATAAAATCCCATAAACATCCCAGAGAAGGAGCCCGGCCCGGTCAGTAATCTCACGCCCTAGGCCAGCACCCAGAGCCTCCCAGTGCTTTACTAAGCACGCCTCACCTCCCACCACAGAGCAGGCAATGGATGCCTCCTGAGGCTGTGATCCCCCCTATTGCTCTCTTAATAAAGCCAAAGCCTGCCTAACCCCATCCTTAAGCTCCAGGATAAACAGCTCTAATCCTATCTCTGTTAAATGAACCTTGTCAGGGCGAAAGAAGTCATCAGCGTATACGCCTTTGATTCCTTGGTGCCTAATGGTAATGAAACCCAAGTTCCTTACAAAACTAGACATCTGCTTGTTTATCTTTTGCCTTGCTCTATCCAGCAAAACCGGATCCCTTGCATTCCGCCAAGATCTCCTTTTGATCATTTCGGACCACACTATGAACAAGCTAGCCAAAACTTCACATTCCTCTTCATATCTTTCAACATTTTCCTCATAGGTATTACTCCCAAATCGTTGCTCCCAGCGTGTATAATTAAAATGTTTTTGGCTACCGTGTTGCTGAGCTTTGCTCTCCAACAGGCCATTCACCTGTGTCCATCTCAAGCCGCAGAACCCAAACCATCTTACTTGCATGCTCGTCTCCAGAAAGCCCAGTTGGACCTTGTCTCCAGTGACTGCGGCTAACCGGTGAGCCCAATACATGTAGGAATGGCCGACGATCCACAGCTGTTTAGTTTCTGCAACACATAAAACAAAATCCAATTAGATAACCCTTTCTGGCCGTATGTAGGACCTAAAACGTTGCTACTCCCATCTCCCAATCTTTTTAACCATGCTCTTGGGCAGACCTAGCCTTGCCACCTCTGTAGCGGCCCCGATCCAAAACGAGTGTGTGCCAAAGTCCGCCGGTTCCAAGCCTAACTGACGTAAGGACTTCTTCAGCATCCTTTCGAATTGAAACCGTGACAAGGCCTGGCCGTTGGCATGCAATAACAGTGTGCCTGGCCCCGGCAGCCTTTTTTCCAAGTATAACCTCACACATGTCTGGTGGCAACACTCAGTTCCAGTTTTGTATATGACCACGTCCCTTCCTTTTCTGGCCTAATCCGTTTTTGACCTCCTCAGCCATACCAACAATCTGTCACCTTCCAGACAGATGTTCTCTGCCAGCAGCCCCCCCGAACCGTGCCTGTTTTCCGAGACCAGTTCCCCAATCCTGAAAGCACCAAAGAACGCTAAGGAAAAGGCCATCCGGAAAAGCAGGAATTCGAACGAGTCCCTGCATAGCACACCCAACGCCTCCCCCAGGCATAGCAACAGAGAGAAAGTGATCGGGCGCCTCCTGTCCATCCGGTGCTTCCCTTTGAATACACCTTTTACCACCCGGCAAACATCAAACTCCTTTGTTAAGTCCTTTTGTCCAGCCAACCTGAACATAAATGCTAGGGTCGTCAACTGCCAAGCCACAGTTGCCCTGGAAACACCTCTCTCTGCACTCCGAAGTAGAAACCACAGCAAAATTCCTATGGCCTTCTCTTCTGAACCCTCGCTGCCGCCTTCCTCAACCATATCGCTCCACATGTTCCACACCTTCCTGTAGGCCACCCATGTCTTTAGCGTTACTGACTCTCTGATGTAACCAGCTACCGTACCACTCCAAGCTCCCAGAGTTCTGAAGGTATGTCCTCTCCTTGATCCTTCGCCGCCGGCGCAAGTGTTCGGAACCGGGTTCCCTGTAACTGAAAAAGGCCGGGAATACACTCAGCACTCACCCAGATATTGTCCCGCAAGCAACAAAGAACCAAATGCCTTATGAGCCGTATCAACGGCCCAGGCGCCGCCGTCAAGCTATTAACTACACTGACCGTGTTCGTGCTGTCTGATTGAAAAAGGACATGACAGTTCCCGAAGCCCCTGCCCCACAGATGAGCCACCGCAGTGATGGCGAACATCTCCAGAACCGTAGCATCATCTGTAAGCCTTCCCCTGGCCCATGATTCGGGCCATGGTGCTGCGCACTATGCGCCTCTAAAATAGGCTCCCACTCCGATCTCACTTGATCCCGCATAGAGGTCGAGCTGCCCGTTCGTCACCCTGCTCGGCTGGATCAAGGTGCTCCCACTGAAGTTCCGTAGGAATGCCGTCCACACTCGTGCATCCTCTTTCATGTCACCGGACACCTTTATAAAATGATGCGGCTGAGATATCCCGGCCATAGCCAACGACATTCTACTGCTGAATATACGGCCTATGGGAATGATTCTGCACGCGAAATTCAGTTTTCCCAAGATGGACTGCAGCCGCCACAATGACACTCACCTTGCGCCTTCCAGGGCTGCCAGTTCTGCAGACAAGTCCAACACCTTCTCCATCGGCAAGCTGCATTCCATCTTGTCCGAATTGATCCGAAACCCCAGGAACATCAGTTCCGTGGTCGGCCCTTTCGTCTTGTCTGCCAGAGGATCCCCCGAAATCTTGACATATCCTTGAGAAGGTCATCAGTATGAAGTTGCATGTGGCAAGACCCGCCGGACCCACAAAAAGGAAATCGTCGAGGTAATGGGTAATCTCCTGGCAACCCGACCCGGTGGGTGCTACCCATTACAAGAATGTACTGAAGGCTTCGAAATAGGAACAGAAAATAGAACACCCCATGGTAACCCGAAGTACTGCCAGTCAACAAGGCAACCAAGAAACCGATGACTCTGAGAATGCACCGGTAGTAAGCGAAACGTAGATTCGATATCCACCTTCGCCATCTTAGCCCCAATGCCTGCCCGCCTGACCAGGTCCGTGGCCCGATCGAAAGGGGCGTACGACACTGACGAGTACTGTTTGTCAATCCCGTCGTTGACCGAGCCACCCGGAGGATAGGATAAGTGCTGGATGAGGCGGAATTTCCCTGTTTCCTTCTTCGGCACTATGCCCAGAGGGGAAATTACCAAACCCTGGAAAGGGGTGGGAGGAAAAAAGGCCCCGCCATCCTACCCAGTTCTACCTCTGTTCGGATTTTATCCGCCGCTACCCCGGGAAATTCCTTCACCGACTTCAGGTTTCGGAGACGCGACTCGAGCGGGGTGAGAGAGCATGTAATCTTGAACCCTTCCTGGAAACCCTCGCATAGTAGGGCGGCCGCCCTGGCTTTTGTTGCCAACCTACCATTGCGTTCTAGCCATGGCAGCATTGCGCACAGCTGTATGGGGGTCCGTCCCTTTTTGAGCGAGCTCTCCAGCCCTGAATCCGTCCTTTTGTCTGGGGCATTTTGAGCCCTTGTGATCCCCTCCACAACTTGCACATACGTGCTTGAAACGGCAGTTTGGTGCCCACTTGCATTGCAGCTGCCCTCGTTGAATGAGTGGCAGACACCTCAACCGGCTGCGCTCGCAGCGGCGGGGCCTCTAACCCCGCCTGGATTCCTGCGAAAGGGCGGCACTGCCCGCATTGGTGTCATTATGTTCAGCCAATAGGCCACCGCCTTATCGCTCCACGCCATCTCCGGACGGGAGGACATGTATTGCCGGAATTCCTCGTCATATCGCCACCAAGCCATTCCACCATACGTCCGGTATGCGTTCCTGATTTCCTCCATATACACGAACAGCCCGGAGCACTGTTCTGGATGTCTTTCTCCCATGTCACAGGCCCAGATGGCAAAGGCCTGTAACCAGTTGTCAAACGTCCTTGGTACGTGCCTGAAAGTGGGCCTCCGGTCATCTCCTTCCCTGTGGAACCTCTCTGGATTGTCGGTCATCCGTGACATTGGCAACAAGGAAAATATATCTATGTACTCCCGTCGCCAGATTTTTTCTTTGACATCCAAGGCTAAATGCGCCCCCAAATTATCCTGGGCGCAAACGATGGACGGCCTCGCAGCCATGTCCCGTACGTTTCCTCTGCTCCTCTCCTGTTCCGCTCCTCCGGCGTGCGGTGCCAAGCTCGTCATGTGTGATGTGGGGTTGGTAAGCGACCTCGCGGAAAGAGATGGCTCCGACCACGCATTCCCGGCCAAACCCCCCACCCATGCCCCGACTTCCGCGTCAGAGACAGCAATGTTATGGGCTTCTATAAGGGATTTCAGGGACGTTAGGAATTGAGATGCCCTGGGGGAGTCTTCATGTACTGCCAGCCCCGTCTCCCTGAAATTTGCAGCGCTGCATCAGACCCGGCGTGCCTGGGGCTGCCTCCGCGCCGGCAAGGTAAATAGAATTGTATATCAGGGAGGAAGAAATAACCAGACAACAATACCACTGTGCACTGGAAAGGGTGGTTCTGGGAAAGTGTAAAACAATACCATTTGTTAGACGCAGATAATTATGAAGAACATTAATAAGCAATATTATTGTTAATGTTTTTGTATTTCATTTTTTTATTTTACAGCAAATAGTTAATTTTGCATTCATATTTCTCCATCATTACCATTTATATAGCAGTGCCACTTGACATGTGTGTTCGCTCTTAAGCCTAATTGTTAATCAAAGAGATGCTTATTAATTCACATAATTAAATAATTAAATGCAATAAAAGTAAAAGGGTACATTTATTACTGAAAATGACTCAATGCATTAAAGGACCAGAGAAAGCTGAATTGGTTTTAAATTGAATCAATATTAATCACTTTTCCACTATTTATAAATATTTTAGATTGTAAGTTTGAAAGTTTTCAATCTTGTTAGACGCTTTAGGGAAAGCTCTGTGTATGTTTACTTTTAAGTTGATAGATAGGGCACTCCATTCTTTGCAATGTGTTAATATTTTTCTGACTTGAACTTACCCCTCTATAGCGATATGACACATTACAAATAAAGGAAATAATAATAATAGTAAAATACATGAAAATAGTGTGAGTTTACTTGTATGTATGTATTTGCTTTATTGCTCTATTATTGCTCCGTACAGTGGGTGATATTTTTCTCCTTACATTCTCTGTCACTGTTGTTGTCCTCCTCCATCTTGTTTAGCTCATGCTTTCTGCTGTAAATGTGCAGATGGTGTCATTGGTGGGCGTTGCCACGGGCAGAGCCTATTCACACAGCTTGGCAGGTTCCACTCTACCATCAGCCTTTATTGTAATTCACCCCCTATTAAGAAAGGACCACTTTGTAAAATAAATAAAATTCAATAAAGTACACAAAACTCTGCCATTAATATTTGTGTACATATAAGAAGTTACATATAATGGATATATTGTATACAGTTTTGCACCCAGAAATCTATATTTATTTTGAATTATGTAAATAAATTTTTATTATTGGAAGAATTTTGTGTGCTGTACATTAATATGTATTATACTTTTCCTATTTTATAACAGGAGCACATTTATAAACAATCATTTGTAAAATAATCTTGATCCTATCATAGAGTGTATTTAATTAAGGATGTTTTCATATGTTTTGCTTTCTAAAACATTTTGTCCCATTAGCAAATGTATTTCTACAACCCATTTATTTGAAATTCCTTTACTCATTTTACTCTGAATCAAGATGCAAATTATAAGTCCTCTATAACTGGACATTCATGGAAACATTGAGTATGAAGAACACTTGCTGTATGTATGTTATTGCTGTACATATGTCAACCCTTTTACAGGTAGTGCTAAAATGCTTTCAAGCCATTCTGTCAGAAAAAAAAACAAAAAAACAAAAAACTTTAAACTGGAGCGAACATGTGATATATACAGTACATAATAAATTTACCTTGATCTGGCTTATTTAAAGTTTGGGGTGCCATGGCTGGATAGTTTGCTCTTCCTGGATTTGGTGACACAGCCCTTATTGCTCTGTTACCTTGTTTATTTATCAGATATCTTCTGTACCTTTGATTTGATAGTAGATAAGAACCAAAAAGTACCATCTAAGAGCCCTATGTAAATCAGGTGCTCTATGTTAAGGCGCTGCTGTAAATCAGCTGCAGGAGCTTTTTTCCCCCCTAACTTCTACACTCATGTAAATCGTTCACTCCGTTCACACAGATTACAGCAGTCCGTGCACAGCTGTAAATCCTGCCTTAGCCGCAACAGATTCCTGTGCAGGGAGCATCCAAAATAACCTTTACGGATGAGACAGGGTTCTAGGCAAAAATAGGAAATTTGAACATCATAAATCTTATAACGAATGGGAAGTGCAGTAACAAGTGACGTAACTGGCTGCTGTAAGGAAACATTAGATATATAGATATATAGATATATAGATATATAGATAAACTGTATAATTGTTCTTTATTTATTCATATATTTTGATAAAGATGTGTTTATTATCTGTTTAAATATGATATATTTATAGAAAATGCATTAGCGTTTTTGTTCTTATGCAACATGATTTTGTGACGTGTATTAACTTCTTGAGTACTGGTTTGTGTGGTACCCTGGATTTTATAAAACATTCTTAATACTTACATATCATATCTGACGGTTGTCCTTTCTGCTACTTGTTTGACCTTCTGCCAGTCTTCTACCAATCCTGATGCCCAGCCGTGGACCTTGAAAAATTATATTCCAAACTTGTCTTGATTCCTTGTCCTTTATTGGATCCTTACAATTTCAGTCTCTACTCTAACATTCAAGTTGATCTTCACACCCCAACCTCAGCCCTTCACGTCTATCTCACATGTGCTACTAGTCACCTCAGCACATCTCACAACAAGAAGGACCCCAAACCTCATTAAACATTTTCAAATTATCCTTTACCTAATATATTGCAAATGTGTCTTATAAAGATGAATGTATGAGTCAAATTCTACACAAACATAAAGGGAAAACACTATACATACATACACATATAACTGTACAACAAAAATCTAAATCTAACAGCAAATGACATGCACAATAGCACAACATATCCAGAAACAAATCTAAAAAGTATGTCAGCATATTCACTATTAGAGCATAAAACCACCATTAGCCTGGGAAGTAAAATATTTTATGTATGTATATAAATGAAATATATTATCAAAAGCCTTTTTCATGCATATCCTAGTTCTATATGTTTCCATGTGACAATCATGATTGAATGTAATATTACACAAGAGTCAGAGCTATCCATGCATTGATTCGTGCACACGATGACAGGAAGTTAAATTTAGCTCCATTCACATCAATCGACAGGGATGAGTAGGAAGATGGTTAATGTAGCAAGAATTTAATGGATGGAAAATATCTTGACAGTTCTAAGAAAGCAGAGCCTTGTAAAGACACCCTACATCATCATGGATGAAACATAATGTAGCGGCAGGTTTCAAAGGGACACAAGTTCTAAAATAGGAGGATGTGAAAAAGAAATAAATGATAGATTTGTGGTGCACATAGTGCTTGAAAATGAAGCTGTAATACAGGGAATCTTACTGAAAATGTATTTAAAACAGAGTCATTTCCAAAGGGCTTTTCATGTTAAATCTATTTTTCAGTTTACTATTCACTATCAATAAAATAAATGTGCAAACAGCAGCAAAATAAAGCTTTAGTCAGAAAATGCAACTTAAAAACATTTTATTTCATTAATGGCTACTGCTTGTACTCCTCCCCACCTCTCATTGTCCTCAGCACTGCTGAAAAGAAAGCAAAGGTTTCGACTGAGATAAGGCAGCATTGGTAACCAAGGTTATACTCACTTTGGATATATAGGTGGTTATGGGATTGTAGCTATATCCTATAGAGCATTCTCCAGGTCACAAAATCTGCCCTATTAATGTTATGTCAGTTAAAATATTTGTTCCTCCTTTCAACAGTGCTCGTAACAATGGGAGAGGTAGGGGTGGGTATGGTAGTGGCCTTTGATGAGGTAAGTTGTTTTTTCAATTACATTTTCTGTCTAAAGCTTTGCTTTGCTGCCGTTTGCACATGTATTTTTAATGTTAGTTAATTGCGAAAAATAAAATGAAGTTAACATGAGAAGTGCTTATACTTGGAGTAAAGTCAAATGTAAATTCTTTTGAATTGATTTAAAATTGAATTGCTGTGATTTGAGATTTGTATATTTTGCTAATTATAGAAGAATACATGTATAGTAATCTATATGGAAATTGTATATAATGTATATATTAATGTTTGTATCACATATAATAGTTGTCAAACTAAAGGACGTCGTCACGCTTTGCGTGGTGCGTACAAGCTAGGAGATGAGCGTTAAAGGCGCTCATCGACTGCGAGCCTCGCATATCAAGGCGAGCTGTTAAGGCACTAAAACCCGCAGCACAAAGGCGATGATCACCAAAGGCGCTCATTGCTTGCTCGCCTCGCGAAGAGAGGCAAGAAGTGAAGGCAATGAAACGATATATATATATTGTACAAAACAAGCATATATTTCAGATTTTTTTCTACAAAATATATTTAGATTTTGTATACTGCCTAATTAAACTAGATTTGAAGTTATAATAATGGGGAAATTGTTATCAGCCATTTACCTCAGCAGTGAATCATTGCTGAGATAGAGCTGTTCCTTTATGCATCTCCATGTGCTAACTTGCATATCAGCATGTTTAATGTGTGGTGGTGGGGATGTAACTGCAAGATAACATTGGGACACTTTTTTTGCCGCCACATAGTTATGTAAGTAGACTGTGTTACTAATTAGCTCATCAAAGTAGCTAATTGGTATTTAGCAGCTGCTTGTCTACATAATAATGCAGCACAAACATTGCTTAATTCAAGAAAAACCTAAAAACAACTTGTAAAAAACACTTGTTTATGTGTATGTGAGTGATATGTTGTCTGAGTTGGACAGATAGGTCGACACAAAATACAGTTCGATTCCATTAATAACATTTGCAGAAAACAGTAACTGTAAACTATAACATGACAATATTTATATGATGTAAATATTTAAAACATGATGATAATATAGAGTCAAAGATAAAGATACTAAAGAGCAAAGTATTGGAGAAGTCCTGTAAATGTAAATATTAGTACATTTATCCTTTAGGATAACATAGGAGTGAAGAAGTTCTACAACACTTTACCTTTATTTCATCTGGCTCTTGATGCTTTCTCTTTAAAGTCAAATACTGCAAAAGTGTATTGCTTCCTTGTTATTGGTACATTTAGTATTCTTATGTAACTCAGATGTCGGCTATATCGTTAGTGCAGAATAATCTGGATAAATGAGCCTTCAGTGGGTAATCTAATTTTGTAACTGCGTTTAGGGAGTGTAGGCAATGGTACATGAAAAATAATAAGAGCATCCTGCAGTGTCCTTTACTGGACTTTGTCATATCCTCATACTCTGATATGGTCTGACACTTATTACTTCCATCCAACCCCTCTTAGAGCAACCATTTTACCCAGAGCTTGTCGGAAATGATTAAACATTAGCACAAAGAAACTGAACAAAGTGAGAAATAAATACCACAACCAAATTATGTTTATTGTACATACTTGTGCCTGTAATTGAGCTAAGGATGGGCTTGGATTGTTTGGGTATTTTGCATTGGTGGGCAACACAAAGCTTTGGCTTTAAAGAAATTCTACACAGTCTTTAAAACAAAATACAGGCTAATGAAGTTTTTTTTAATGCTAATATATAGTGTTTTTTGATTAAAAAAATAGTTAAATGCCCTTTAGATAACTTACATTTTGCAGTCTGTATGGACAGCCTTGTTGATATTTTTTTGTTTCTGATTTGAAGTATTCAGTTAGAAACATAAACTTAGGTTTGATGGCAAATGTTCACTTTTGTTGGAAGGATATTTCACTTATCTACTACCATAACCTTGTACAATCACGTATTACCCCTAAATCATACACCTTCCATCTTCAAATCACGTCCTTGCTTCCCTGGAGGGGGCTTCAATCCTGAACTTTATTAAAGCCTTTAATGTATTTACAGGGTTCTATCCTATCACCCTCTCCTTGTTATGTTTCATAAATGACTGGGGTTTGAAGAGTTTTATAAACAGAATGATTTATGGTAGTTAATCACATTATAGTCAATAACACATTATAACTGCTTACAAAACACCTGCTTCTCATTCACATGCTTAAATAGATGTGATTGTATATTATACCAGAATATAATACTTCATATAATAAGAAGCAAGGTTTACTCTTTCTATAAACTGGCCTTAATATCTTTTAATATAATATATAATAAAAATGAATCAGGAAGGACATGCCTAACAATCCCAATAGAGTACTGTGAACAAGTAACAGTGTGAAGTAATAATAAAAGCAGGCTTACATTTTAGAGATCACATCTCTAATCTGATTACTTAGTAGTAATAAAAAGGAAAAATAAAAAAATGCTATTTCTACAATAATTGGGCCTGTGCTAGAAAGGCGTGAAGAGAAACCAGGGCCTAACTTGTGTATTGTGCATTTAAAAGAGCAAGTTTGCAAATTTATAACATGAAAGTTTAAAATAATTTTCTTATAAAACTCTTCGACCTTCTTCTAACTTTAATAAGGATAAGTCAGTGCACTTCTCTAATGGAGTTATGGGATGATGATGAAATTATTTACCCCTCTATACTAAATAGCTACACTTGATTTTCTCTAGAACAATGATTCTAAGTCTTTTTGGTCTGGGGACCAGCTGGTCATCATTCAGTGCTCATGTGGGCAGTCTGTGATATCTAGAACATGTTTAAAAGTGTAAAACTTCATGTGACTGACACATTTGGCTTCACACTGATTTGTACATTTAGTACAGTTTAACTACCTATAAGTTCCTCTAAAATCTATATATAACTGTTCATAGTGGTAATGGTATGTATAAAGTGTTATCCTGGAGGACCAGCAGATAAGGTCTCAGGGAACGTTGCGGATCCTCGGACCAGCTGTTGAGGAACTCTGCTCTAGAGCTTCATAACTATCTGAGTAGTACCCAGACACATCCTAATAAGTTAGCTAGAAGGATGTTGAAAAACTACATCTCTATAATTGTCCAATTAAATATTTTTGTAGATGCAGCTTTGAATTTTCATTCAAATAAATACTTTGAATTTGTAGAGTGTGCCCTTTTAAATACATGATAGCAAATGTGTGAGTTATCAGTATGTACAAGCTCATGGGACAAGGGATGAGTTATCCCCCAAAAATATCCTGTTGTATAATGTTCAGCAGCCTATTCGAGTCACCTACACCATGTCCTTTATTTGTAACTGTGTGCAAACATACTCTCCTTAAATTGTATAAAAAATATATATATATTAGCAAAGCAAAACAGATGATCATTTACATTTTTTTTAAATAATAATATTGAATCTGGTTTTCAATTACTATTCTTTATATCATATGCCGAACCCTAATATACAGTATATATTTGTGGTTGTCACCTTCGCTTAAGAATTGACTGCTGATGATATTAAAGATAGAAGCTGATGGTGTGGCAAAACTACTTGACCTTTTAGCTTATAGGCCAATAATATCCAATAAAGGAATGGTGTGGTAAGTATTTCTTATGAAGTTATGTTGTGTAAAGCTTCTCTAAATTCTGTACTGTATGCTGATGGTATTGTAGCTGATGGTGTGCCAGAAGCTGCTTGACCCCTTAGTCTGCTTAGAAGCCAAAAATATTATTATTATTTAATTTTTATTATTATATTTATTTATATCCATAGCGCTATACAGGGGTGGAGTACATGGCAAAAAACAAACTTAACACCTTATAAAGAATTGAGGGCCCTGTTTTTGAGCATAAAATCAAATGTACATAGAGCTGGTTTCCAAGGCAAAATATTGAATGTAGGGATGATGTGGTAATAATGGGATAAGAAGTTATGTTATGGAAAGCCACTTTCATTTCTGCAGATGGATTTAGTATGTATTTTGTGAAGCAGATGGATTTCTGCCTGTATTTCAATGATCTGACAGGAGTATACGATCTGGATACTGATATGGCTGCTCCTATGTGTAACCAGACTGTGAGAAGGTGTCAATTTCTAATATCATGTATAGAAGCCGTATGTAGTGTATGAATGTTATAGATACACTAGGTGGTGGGTTGTAAGTAGATTCAGTGTTAATGATAGGAGAAGTGTTAAGAGTGATGTGAAAGGACACCTGGAATTATGAGTTGGATAATAGGATACCTGGATGGTCTTACAGCTAGTTTTTTTAAAGAATGAAGTGTGGGTATATAGTAGTCATTTCATAAGAGGACATCTTGTTTAGTGATGTAATGAGGGTGGTTTTAGAAAAATCTCTGGGGTTAAGAAACCCATGCAAAGCTAACCTTATTGCGGTTACGTTAGTGGAGAAAGATTCGGAACTTGAATGGATTATTGATATTAATACGTTTTGAAAAAGTCGCTGTCTATATGTAGAAGTTGTGGTTTAGATCGAGTTCTGGTCGCTAAACCACGTAGAAAATACTTAACAGGGTGAGATTTGAGTGCGGATATCTCCATCATGCATGCTGTGATCAAATGGAATTGTATACCACTTAGGTAGGTCTCTATAGTATTGAAATGCAACTTAAGGTGCATGTCACATTGTGTAGTGGGGGCTAAAAAGATTAAATATTGTAAGGTCAGTTAAGTTAAGATTTGAGGGAAAAGCACAAATAGTTGCCAGGCTTTTCATACTAGCACTAGTGATTAGTTCAGAGTACATTGCATTTTGAGCTGCCGTTAACAGAGGAACTATTCTAGTGCTTGGGGTAGATAAGAGGGTTAAACATCCCACAGGAACTGAGCTGCAGCATGTGGAGAGAACTAGAGTCATAAGGGTGTGGTAACTGAAGGTGCGGATAGAGTTGGAATTGGAAACATAGTGTGATAAAACCCAATTCCCTTGGGAGGGACCTTGTGGATTTTGTGTGGGATCTTAATTTGGATATGATACGAGTCGGATTGTTGGGGATTATGAGCTGTATTGCGTGGCTGGTCCCTAGGTAGCCCAGAGTACTAGCATCCCTCCCAAGTACTTACTCCCTGTGTGAGTATGACCAGCTTGTGGTGATAATATCAAGATCATATAATTAATTTTGAAACAATCTTAGAAGATGTTAACACAGAACAGGGTAGATTCTGCAGTAGGTCTAGTAACACAAATAGTCTTCTATTCCATTGAGTGAGGAAAAGACCTAACAAAGGTAATATTGACAATGGTTTGGACTTCTAAGATGAAAGGTTGATGGAATATTAACCTTCAAGTTAGTTTGGTATCGTAAATTGTTGACAAAAGATCTACTTTGAGGGAGATTATACGTGGTGTAATGCCGGTGACCTAGTAGTTGATTTACGTTCGGCAAATGGTAGGGGAAGTGATGGGGAGGATATGGCTTGTGAAGGGGAGTTCTCAGAATCTGATGGTGCTTAGTGGACCATGTTAGGTCTTGAATAGCAGCTGGAGAGGGATAAAATTGTTAACCTGGGTCTTCATTTGTGAAATTGATTGTCTCTATGTGACGTTTGTGCGGCTATGAAGCTTCAATGGTAGCCTGGTGGCAAATGGTGAGAGACTGAAAATTATGGTTAGCGACTTGGAAGATGGGATCGAATTCCAGATAGTATGGTAAAATGGTACATTTGGTATGTGGACCAGGAAGGTTGCTTCTTGTATGCCTGATGCTGCTATGTAACATTGATCGTATAGGATGATTGATACTAGTCGTACGTTGTGAGTCCTAATTGGATTACAGATATCAAATGGGGCTCTGTGTCTGAGGAGCGATAAGGCCAAGTATGTTATAGTGAGGGCAGATAGCCGCAAGATAGGAGACAAGAAGTGAGCAAGTAATAATGGTAATGCATGGAGAGCATCAAGATAGAGGAGCATGTGGGAAAGACAGAGAAAGCTGAATGCTGAGTAAACAAATATCGTGGTTCACACAAAACAGGGGGCATAAATACAGCAAGTGCACAGCATAGCAGCACAGTGGTGAAGCAAAGATGCACAGCACAGTGTAGGTAACCCTGGGAAGTAACATGAGAGATGTGGAAAAAGCCCAGAAGCAGGGAACATTGCAACAATTGAAAGAATAAGCGCCATGATTGAGCGTACCGCAAAGTACAGGCATAAATGAGCACAGCACAAGTTCCATATACAGACACAACTTCTGTCTCTGAGCTTCTGTATAATTCTTGGACTGTCCACATTGATGGGGGGGGCGGGGGGGGGGGGTAGATCCAGCCATGGAGGGAGAACGTGGTGGAGAGGATGCGGTTTGGTATGGGACACTCTTGATGTCTGATTGTGCTTGGCCAGCCATATCAGATATTGCATAGCGCCTGAAGAGGGGTGAAATTATAAATTCGGAAATATACATGCAAAATAGATTGCCTGTGTAAGACCTGAGCGATTACGAGGCTTTGATGGTTGCCTGGGGGCCAGGGGTGCACATCTGGAGGTCGTTTATGGTTAGCAACTTAGATGTGGTACTGAAGTTTTGATAGTAGGATGAAAAATACATACGGTTTATCAGGGAATATAAGATTGGAGTTGGTTCGAGCGACTGTGGGTTTTTAAAATATCCTTGCAGGCGGATGGTGCTGGTAGTCATTGACTGGAGGTGGTAGAGGATTAGCGACTTAGAATATGAAACTGAAGGTTAAATTATATATGGGAACAAGATTTGAAAATTTGGGGGGATGAATGATGAGTAACTGTGACAACAGGTGTGCAGTTGTATATTAAATGGACCTGTATTCTTATAGTTGATTGGTATAGGTCGTATGATTATGAATCGTTAAATCAAGTGGTGATGGATAAATGGTATGAAGTTTCTGTGTTGAGATACAGCCTTCCAGACAATAAACCAAGTTGCCGTATGTCAGAATAATTAGTGGAAATGCTGGAAAAGGAGGTGAAAAAGGGACAGAAGCGACTAAGATGAGGTCTGAGAAGAATCAAATAATTCAGACTGTATGCAAAAGGATTGAGTAATAGAAAGACTTTAACTATTGAAATAAAACCAAATAGAATGGTTGGGTGGACAAGAAGCAGGAACCAAAGATAAGGTGGCAAAGTGCAGGTGAGAAACCGGATATACATAATGACAGGGGAAAAATCTGGTAGAATTAGGTTAAGTGTCTGGAATATTTTGTGTAACTGACTGGGGAGTAAAATAGAGGGGGAGGTAGGTCGTGTCCATGGGTGGCATGGATCAAGAGATACAAATATGGTGCTCTGGGGCGTAGGGTGCGCAGAGTGGAGGGCAGGAACATATCAGAGAGTGGGAGCTGAAATTCGGAGAGTACAATAAGCTAAGCACATGGTGCATCAGGAGTCACATGCAAAGGTGCATAACGTAGCTAAAAGCATGTAGAGCAGTGGTAGGGAACAAACTGAACAAGAGTCCTGAAGACATAATTGACTAAAAGACTACGTAAATGGGCAATATGTACGGAGTAATGCATGAGAAATATCCTTGTAGTACAGTGTACATTGGGAGTCACATATAATGGAACATTACATACTAAAATGTGGTGAAATAGAAGAATATGGATGTGATAATAGCGAAATGCTATGAAAAAGTAGCACAACAATGGTTATCATCCAGTATTGATAAAAATCATCACATGAATGAACAATACATACAAGATAATGCATGTGGAAAATTCAAAATATAGAGCATCAAAATCCTGGATATACTGATGTATACTTGCAGGGCATTCTAAACCAACCATATGGGAAGGAAATGCAGCTGTATAGTACCCCAAAGACAAGGGGGTGCGAGGAACTCAATAGGAACATAACAGTCCTCCCCTGGTGTAGTACAACAAGAAAAGGAATAAAATGTGGTGAAATAGTGAAATATGGATGTGACAAACAATAGCAAAATGCTATGAAGAAGGGGTTGCAATAGCGGCTTGCAAGCAGTATTGATAAACAAGATCACATAAATGGACAATACATACAAGGTAATAAATGTGGAAGAAAAATAGAGAGCCCAAACCCTGGATATAATGATGTATACGTATTCTACACCAACCATATAGGTAGAAAATACAGCTGAATAGTACACCAAGAGATAAGGGGAACTAGGAGCTTAGTATGAACATAGTATAGAAGCTCCCCTGGTGTAGTATAACAAGAAATAGTACCATGGTAGCCTAGAACAATTATGGAAAACTCAGATGGATACACACTGCTAAAATGCTTTTTGAAAAACAGCAACGTGAATGAGACCTATATGCAGAGCAGTAAACATCTTAGGTCAATGTGAATGAGACATGTATGAGAGAAATGCACATCTGAGATCAATAGAATGGGCAGCTAGAATAAAAAGCATAGTGTGAAGCCCTTACCAACGTCTGGGCAGCAGAAGATCCTTTAGAAAAAAAGGGAAATTGAAAGGCAGTAGGATGCCGAGCAACACTGCAAGGAGGGACCAGCTAACTACAGCTAGCAGGAAACTGTGGGCTGGGGTAGAAGTTTGATAGCTGATGAGCTGAATGAAGGTTCAAATTGGCTTGAGTGGGGGGGGGGGGGGGGGGGCGAGACGCATATGGATGAATAAGGACAGCGAATCCTTAGGTAGACAAAAAGGTGGAAAATAAAAATGTTTTGCCGGGGGGGGGGGGGGGATTGGGGGGGAGACACACAAACCTTGAGGGAAAAGAAACAAATTGAAAGCAAACCAATAGTAATGGACCATACAGGGTGTGCACTACACACCAAGTCAATTGATTCAACATGGGTGCACCTGATTGTCAGGTGAGTGTGGTTTAAGTAGGGGATAAGGCTCCTCCCACAACTCCAGGTTTACACCTGTATATATATATATATATATATATATATATATATATATATATATATATACTTTAAATAGAAAATGTACTTTATAAACATTAAAGAGGACTGAGTTGTATGTCATGGTGACCGAGTTTTTCAAATTAAAAAATAAAGGGGTGATATAATTGTGTTATCCTCTAAAAACATAGACTATAGACAGTGGTATACATTTTGAAAGGAAAATATCACCCAGCAGGGCAAAGTTCACAGAGTATGTAATCAACACAGAACCCCAATCATCTAAAAACCATCTTAAAATAGTTTTACTATGTGCTTTTTATATATTTGCTTTTAACCCATCATCCGTGTCCAGTGATGTGCTGCTGACTCATTTCTAATAGCAAGGAAATAGAGAAGTTGCATAAAATCTGTGTTGTGACCTGGAAAGTCCATTATCACTAGTATTATTTTCTATCATCACTCTGTATTTGAGTTCCATGGAAGGTCAAGCCCTGAGCTGACACTTTCTTAGATGTCATCATTCTTCGCAGTTGTGAATATTTAATCAGAATGGGAGAGGATATACACAGCATTTTCTGCTTGATTGTCTGCAATGTAATCTTTAGACTGCTGTGTGGAACTGAATCCACAGACATTCAAGGGCATAGAGTAGGCACCAAATGTCTGATGAACACAAAAAAACAAATCCATTGTATACATCAGTAAAACTCAGGTTTTATTATGATAGAATTATTTTACAAATAAATAAAATAACGTTATTTGAATATGATTTTAGTTCCATCCCCTTACAAATGAGTAATAATTATTGATGATTTACTATGACTAAATAGAGAAATGCATTTGTGAGTGTTTATATGTAAAAATACAATTGTTTGTTTATTTGCACAAATATATTCTAATTTAACTATTTGAATATTATTTAAATATTGAATTTTTTAAACAAATAGTTGTGCATTGAGAATGGTTTGCGAAATTAATTCCACCATAAAACTCTTGGAATCCAAAAGCATTGGTTGATTCTGGACTGCTAATCGTCATTCATGGAATGCCAAAGCCGTCACCAAATGGTGCCATTCATACAAAAACCATATCCCAAGGCTTTAAATTCCATAAAGAATCCTCTAACCCCTTTCCTTGACACCACATGAGAGTGGTGCCACAGACAGAAACCTTCAAGAGTAATTTTATTCCAGGATCACATGTCATCCAAATTAAAACTTTGGGTTCTGAGGAATTCAAGATGGGAACACAGACTTACAGGTTCTCATTCTTTGCCATCTCTTGTCTCCATATATAATTTTTCATATACAGTAACATCATTACTAATATTAGTATGCATTTACATAAGAAGCCTGTGATGTCAGTGAGAACATCGGCAGTTGTGAGCTCACATATATTTAGGCCCCTTCCAGTCCACTAATCTAGCTCTGCATATAATACACTGTGTATCACACACAAATTATTAAACTTATCCTTTGCACTTAAAAAATATCTACTATTTTACAAATCATTTTTTTTTCAATAAAATAGTTTAAAACACTTGAAATTTAACAATAATATTCTCATTTTGTATTTAGATATATAAAGATGGCTATGCACCTTTAATGTACACTGCTTTAAAAGTAGTAATAATTAATTGGCCATTTGTTTTAAGATATACATCTTATATATAAAGAACTCCTGGAGATGCTGGAAGTAATTCCGCCCCAAGAGATCTCTTAGGAGTTTTCCAGGAGTTATTCATGATTATCAATGTACTACAACAGGCCAAATATTGTTGTTTTTTTTTCTCGCGTTATATCACCAGTTGCTGTACGTGATTAATTTAAAATAAAGGAGAGGTCTAGAGTGAGAATTGTACTAAATAATAACAAAGAACGTTTCTACTGAGAAAAACATATGACTGAAATGTCTACCACAATATTCATTATAAATTTGCTTGAAACATGTAGTTCTGATACAGTGAATAAGAAATAAAATGATGCAAATCATCTTAATTTGCCAGCATCTGCACATTTTACTGTAAGGAAACACTAGGGAAGAAAATGCATCTAACCTGAGAAGTGTTAAAGCCTGTTGTGAGGATGTGTGTCATATAATACTCAGTTGTCTTCCAAACGTCTATTAATGTCTAGTGTAATTGAAGAAATCAACAACATGATAGTGAAACAGTTATGTATTTGTGATTTAATGTTACATTATTTTAAATTAGATATCAGAGAATCAATTATTTGTGCATGTTACTGATGACACAGTACAAAGCAGAGGCTGACGAAAGTTGTGATGAAAAAGCTAATTTTATAATATAATATAAGATTTAAAGGAAAACTGTTAACATAATATCTGCTGAGTTTATATTTCATTCTACGGGCCTCATTCAATTGAGAAACTGTAGCTTACAGGAGCCCATAATGGAGGCCGTAAACTAATTTGCAATCCGCAAACGATCTACGTAACTTACACCCCATCTAAGCCTTTGATCTTTCAAGCCAGCAAGAGTTACAATTGCAAAACACTATTAAATTGCTACAATTCCTCAAGCCCGCAAATATTTTCACACCTGTAAATGTCAAATGTAGAAGAAAATCCTACGAGTACCCGATAGGACTCGCAAGTGGGTTTAACCCCTATTCGTTGCACTGTAAATGCAATTAAAACATCAATACAGCACTTTAAAAGACAGAGAAAGCAACGAGAGACATTTGAACATTGCACAACAGCCTCAAGCTCGTAAATCTGCAATTAAAAATATTTTTTTGTCATGTGTTATTTCGTTGTTATATCAGTCTCAGGAATCAATGAGTTAATACATATCAGGTCATCCACATGGACTAAAACAGTATCGCCATTCTTTTTTATTATTTTGTACATTGCCGAATTGCGAGTCTGATCGCATAACGGACTTCTAAACGCTAATTGATTGATAATCGATTGACCCTAATGATTGATGACCTCCATGTTTTACTGAAGTAATGATGACGGTCTCATTTTCTATTGGCTGTTTCTTTTGCTTAATTGATCGTGATCACGCTCTGAAATGCTACTTATGATTAGGTGGTTTACGGTTTTGGCTTTTGGCCCATACCTTTTGGGCTTGTTCAATTGGATCTCTCCGTAATTGTTGCAAATTTCAAGCCCGCAGACATACGGCCTATAGGATGCAATCTGCGGGCTTGCAATTGAATGAGGCCATATATATGTAGTGTGACACTGGGTTATGGAAAGATCTCTTTAGTAAGGACACATTATGCACAGTCTCCCTTAGCTGGCCTAACTGGATCAGACTTAAACTTGGATCCTCATAAATACTACCTGTAGCTCTGCATATAGATATAGATGGGACATTTCGGTATTATAATGGTCCACATAGTAGCAGTCTGGGTTCTGTTTTTTTTCTGATGGAACATAGGATGACACAATTCTATTAACTAGGGTTACACACACTTTTTGGTAAGGAAAAATAGGTCCCAAAATGTGTTAGAAAGTGTGTGCTTGTGGATTAAAAATAACAAATGTTTAAAGACACTGGCACGGTTTTCTTCCAGAATAAACTGTGTGCAGATTGGGCAATTTCCTTCCAGAATAAACTGTGTCCTGCTTGGGCTTTGGCAGACCTGATAACTTACTTGCTCTGTCTCAGTATTATTTTATGTATTTTGCAGTCCTGATCTGAATTTGAGCCTTGACTTAAAATACCGGTACCTATCTTTCTGAATGACACCGAAAGGTAATTAGATGATGACATAAATTTCTTTACAGACTTTTTACTGTTTTTTTTTTACAGATCTTCCATTCTTTTGTGAGTTTTCTTCTTCACTTTGCCCATTCTAACACACAAAATAGAACTATTTCTCCTCCTTTACACCTCAACCACCATTTGTGCCACCTGAAATTAAGGATCTGCACCCACAATAGAGGAGAAGGTGCAGTGGGTGTAGAACTGGAGCAGAGGTGAATTGTTCTTGCTAGGTATGAAACATTTCTCTGTGTCAGAGGTTTAAAGGATTTACATATGCCTTATCTGCATTCGATATTTGCTCTCATATCAGTGTAATCTAAGATTAATTATTTACACTACTTTACAAAATATAATAAAAATCCCAAAAATAGAATTATCCATAATGCCCTTGTTATTGATAAATGCAAAGCATGAAATACATTACAATACATTCCTTTTATTCCAAGAAATGCATAATCCTAAACATTTCTTTTATGAACAACTACATTTTCCAGGCAATGAAAGCAGATATCAGTTTCAGTGTCCTGAAGAAAATCAATAAAATTCTGAATAAATGTAGAAACAAATGCTAGACATTTTCCATTATTATGAAAAATAATCTTTACTGAAAAGACTTTGTATTTATAAATCTACATTTTATACAATATATATAAAGAAAGGTCAAACCAAAAGCTCGCTATCCCTATATTCTACACTACTATCATGATATATATATATATATATATATATATATATATATATATATATATATATACTGTATATACACAAATAATACATCTGCCTATCTGCAAGTCCAAAAATAAGTTTAACAACTTATTAACCGCTCTGGATTCCCAGAAATACAGTCATTGTACTGCATTCTGAGCCACATGGCGGGGGCATGCAAATAAGCAGACAATGCATTCTTCTGTGATCTCTGGAATGCAAGGTTTTAATTCCACTGATGACCTATTTATAATCAATTCCCTCAATCTTCCTTGACCTCATTTTTACTAATCTCTGCACAAGCTTCAACCTTGTCATCTACCCACTCCCTCTTTCTCATCAACATCTCCTAACCTGCAACCTCACCATACTTACCACTTACTGCCCTTCTTCAATCACTTGACACACAACATCTTTTCACTTTGCTACAACCCCTTCTCAGTTCGCTCACCACCTTCACGTGACCTGATATTGCCAACACACAGTATGGCATGACTCTTACTTCCATCCATGACACTCTTGTCCCCATAACCACAGGCAGACGCCCTCACTCTCATCTTCAACCATGGCACACTACACACGCTACATCCAGAGGTGCTCCTGCACTGTGACAGCGGCAGTGGCGAGGCCGGCGCGCCCCACCAGAGCTAGAAAGACCACAAGCAGGTACAGTCCACTGCTATTAACCCACACCCCCTTAAGACGACAGAGAGCTGAGACTGAGGGCGTTACGGTTAGGCCACAGCAAAAGGTGACTAATTTCAACCCACAGGTAGACCGTGTAACACCACAAGAAGTGTCAGGGGAACTCGCACAGAGGGCTACAGAGCCTGCGGCGCTAGCCCATTCCAGCCTCGCAAGCTTAGGTGACCATGACCAGTCCTCAGAGGAGGAGCAGACGGTATGGGCACAAGCATGCAGGTCACAGAGAGCTAGTGACTGTTCCTCTTGCACCCACAGGTCCAGAAGAAGATCAAGATCAAGGAGTAGGAGATCTTGCCATTGCAGTTGCGCCTGCACAGGATCAGAGAGAGGACGGAGCCCGCAGAGGACCAGACGGACCAGACGGTCAGAGTCCCCAAGGCATCAGGAGAGATGCAGGGACACCCCATTGGCAGTGTCCACTCCGAGGCTTCCAGAAGCAGATGAGGTCCCAATGGTGGGAAGTGAAGATGAGGCAGAACAATGTGAACTACTACACACTAAAAGTGGTTTCCTTGGGTCCCTTAAGACCCTCTTAGCCACACACAACATTGTGGTAAGCGAGCAGGAAATGGGTGCGTGGATAGGGGGCTTAGCGAGGCAGTGGGGCGAGTGGTAGTGGCGGCAATGGGGCCCTCTGAGGCAGCCATGAGACCAATTGTCTTGTGTGCATCTTACCCAGGACGTAAAAGAAAAAATCTGGAGGAGGGAATTTCGCCAGTACCTAGCATCTAGCCCAGCGATGGCATGGAGCGATAAAGAGGTGGCATACTGGCTGAACATTATGACACCTATGCACGTCATGCCGCCCTTTCGTACCGGATCCGGTGGAGTCAAGGGCCCCACCACCGCCATGGCTACAGGTCTCAAGACCTATTTTGCCTATAATGAAGGGGTATGTAGGTGGGCCCCTAATTGCAGGTTCAAGCATGCGTGCTCCAACTGCAGTGGCGAACACCCTCTCGCTAGATGTACCAGGCCCAAGGAAGGGGGCAGATCAGAGCCCCCTGCCAAAGGGCAAGACGCCCATATGCCTCCTCGGCATGTCGTCGTGGCTAAAATGCTATTTTAGGGTGAAGAGCAATGGCGCAGCGGCTCGCCTCCTGGAAACGCGTTTCAGGGTGAACGTGCTGGGGGAGGCCATTCCCGCAGAGATATGGGAGCTTGGAGCTGCCAGGTAACAAGACTCGACGTGGGCCGCATATATAAACGCGTGTGGGCCAAATGGAACAACCTAGTTAAGATGGCCGGTGGGTCTACATCAGAGTTTAAGACCCTAGGGATACTGCTTTGGTTTGTGCTGCGGTGTGCCGAGGAAGGCGAGAAAAAAAGCAGTAGTTGGGACACAGGTCACGGCTCTGGCTTTCATATTTAAGCTGGTGGGGCAGAGAGACCTTACAAAAGAGTTTATAGTGCGCAAGGTGGTGCAAGGCATGATACCAGGCGGCCGATTACCTTCTCTTTGTTGCTGCGTATGGCGCAGGTTTTGGTGGTGATGTGCAGGAACCCCTTTGAATCTCTGCTTTTCCGTACAGCTTTTTCCCTGGCGTTCTTCCGGGCGTTCCGGATAGGGGAGTTAGTCGCGAACAGTAGACACGGTTCCGGGGGCGTGCAGTTGGTGGATACCTGCCTAAGGTAAGGCACGGTAGTAATATGGTTACGGAGGTGTAAGACTGACCAGTTGGGCAAAGGAAAGGAGGTGGTGTTGCACCGTGTTGGAACGGAGTGCTGCCCCTATGGGTGTATGGAGGAGTACCTTAGTCAGCGACTGGCGGGACGGTGTTCACTGTTGGTTCATGCCGATGGGACGGCGTTATCCCGTTATCAATTTAAAAGGATGCTAAAGGGTGCACTACACAGTCTGGGATTAGAGCAGTCAGAGTTCGGAACGCACTCTTTCCGAATCGGTGCTGCTACAGAAGCAGCTAGGTTAGGCTTGCCTGACGCCGCGGTCAAGCGTATCGGGAGATGGGAGTCAGAACGTTTTCGGTCTTATGTGCGGCCTAGGGCAGTAGTCTACCAGATGTTGGTTTCTGCTTTCAGGAGGACAGAAGCAACTGTGGATCGTGGGCCATTCGTACGTGTACTGGGCCCACAGGTTAGCCGCAGTTACAGAGGAGATGACACAACTGGGTTTTCCTGTTACAGACTTGCACATGCGGTGGTTCAGGGTTCGAGGCCTGCGGTGGGCGCAGGTGGATGGGCTACTGGAATCGTTTTGGACAGCCAAGCGTAATATTATTACATCCCATCGGTAACGTTTTAGGTATGGTTCCCATGCGGAGGATGTTGAAAGTGATGAATCGGGACGTGGAAAGTTGACTGAAGAAATTTCTGGGGGTATTCCTGATATGGTCCAAGATGATAAAGAGCTCATGGCGGAGCGCTCGGGATCCTGACGGGTTGGACAGATCGCGTCAAAAGATCAAACAGCAGTTGTCAAGTTTCATCAGAAAATTGGGTTTCGTCACCATCCGCTACAAAGAGTTTGAGCCGGTCGGGCCCGACGAGTTCTTCGGAGAGGACAAAGTTCATTTGACCGAAATCTGGCTAGAGTTACTTATTCTGGAATTCAGGGAGAGTGTTGCGTGGGCCTTAGCTTTAATTGCCAGCAGGGGGGGATCGCAGTCTCAGGAGGGGTCCCTCGCTCGCTCTGTGGTGGGAGGTGAGTTGCCCGGCTAACTGGCCTAAGTTGGTGTGGCCCTACCTCACAGGGCGTGCTTAATATAAGCATTGGGGCTTTGGGCAGGGCCCAAGGCGTGAGGTCACTGTCCGTTGCCGTGCTCCTCCCCCTGGAAGTTTTTTATGTTTATGTTAAAATGGTTATTTATGAATAAAGCAGTGGCCCGTGTTTCTCCCAAAATCGGTCGTGGTGTCAATCATTTCACATAAGCCTAAATATATTATGCTTGAGTCAAGCTTTTATGTTTTCTGAACAACATTAAAGATGACACTGGCCAAATTAAAATATATAATTATGCATTTTCAGGAGAAGATGTTATCTTAATATACAGTATGTTAACTAATCATGCAAAGAAAGACACTCTTCTGTTAAACCATATGTATCTAATGATGTTTAATGCAGCCAGAGTCACATGTGTATCATGAACTTACTATATACTGTATTTTATAGCCTGGAGTAAGTAAAGTTTAACATTAGAAATGTACACTGCAACATGTTTTATGATTTTAGCAGTAAAACTTTTCAAATTATTGTAAATTTTGAGAAAATAAACTTTGAAATTAGCATGTATTTCCACCATCTTTCGGCTGAATGTTCTTCCATCTTTTTCAAATGGTGACACAGTCTGGAGCTGCTTATATGTTGCACATTTTACTGGCAAAAATTGGGGAAATGTGCTGCTTTTTCTGCCACAGTTTGAAAAAGATGGGATGTGCTCCAACTAAAATATTAGAGGAATACAGCAGTTTTAGTGTAAGTTTTCTCACAATAGATGAACTTTTTTCAATCACGCTTACAATGATCTTTACTAGTTAAAAGTCATGAAAATTGGACCAGTTTAGTGTCCCTTTAATTATATTTCCCTGTACAATAAATAGGCAAACTTTAATCACCATAAATATTATGCTCTATATGTAAACATTAAGGACAAACATATATAATTAACTTAAGCAGTCCTATGTAATTATATTTCAGAAATAAATCAGATATAGCATAAAATCAATAACCAGTAGCTATTTTTTTCCACTTTAATATTTCCATCTGCAGCATCCAAGAAATATAGAATTACTGTGACTTGTGTAACCCAAGGAGAATGAGAAATATTGCAGGAAATAGATTATCACCAAGCAGAATGTCATTTTTGACGGGCAAGTGTATTTTATAATGATGGACAATACACATTTCAGAAAGAAGTTTGACTACCTATAAAAAGTGTTCATTTCTTCAAATCAATTTGCACTTCCTATAATGCAAACAACATTGGTCATGAATTAATTAGTCATTATCTATATGTTAAGCTCTCCTAAAAAAAAATCAGTTGCTCTAGAGTATTTCTATACTTTGTCCTTCGGGAATGCTGATGCACATTGCATTGTTGATTGAAAATTGCATAGAGTCAAGAAGAATTTACTGGTCCTACGTTCACTGGCCATGCCCTACAGACTAGCATATCCCTACATGCCTTGGTCTCTGTATAGAAAGATACCTTCTCTAAAAAAGCCACCTTAGTGGACCACTATTTACCTATTTCAAGATGGCACTCTTCATTACAGTGACTAAACTTTACTGCATATGCATACCTAAATAAGAACAAAGTCAGGGTAAAGGTGTGAAGACACACACCTTGCAAGTTAAGGGAAATCCTTGTTCCAAGTATATCACTGCTGACAGTACATTAAGCATTGGGTGCCATGGTTGTAGTAAGGGTAAGAGGTAAAATATATTATGCTCCAATAAGGTAGGTACTGCTCCATAGACTTCTCTTTTTAGTGTCCTTGTAGCAAGAATATATTTTGGTATACTTTAGTTGTAGCATTGTGTTTAGCTCCTGCTTTCGGAGGGAAGAGGATACTTGGAGGTCTTTTTATCTTCCTCCACTTTTCTGACACTAATCACAAATAACACAAATATATAAAAATTAATGATATGTAGAAATATATGATAATGAAAATAATACAACTCCATTATTATTTCAGTATGGTTATTTCATATCTGGTCACTCTAGAGTCATACGCATGGATGTGAATCCAACATGTGATTGCCATTATATGGGAGAACTGGCATAATGGCATGGAGGGGCCAGAGCACACATTCTGTACCTTTCTGTAGGACAGCTTCACAGATAGTTTAAAACATTTAAAAACATTTTTTTTAAAGGATTCCATTTTTGTTTTGACCTGGTGTTAATGGAAAGTAGAGCGTAAAACAATCATATTAACATGTTTTCTGTGGTTAAACTTCATTTAATAAAATATGTAAAACAAAACAGGACAATAAATTCCACCAAACCAAAGGCACTATCAATACAGAGCAAACCTGTCCTTTTGCTAATGACATTTACTGAAATAATGTTCACAGCTCAAAAGCAGTTTCAGATTACACTCAAGTTCCTTTTATGCACTTCTCTTTATAGCAATCTCACATGGACTAATCTAGGTATCTGTTTCCAATAGAATTTCTGAATGAACAAAAGAGGCAGCTGAGTTTGTCTATTCTAAAATAGCTAGTAAGAGATTGTACTACTGTCAGTAGACAAAATGTAAAAGCCTATTGGAATTTGAACCTACACCCCCCTCAAGAGCTTGGGTTGGGGAAAAGTTACCAAGAACAGAACCATCCTCACTAGCATTAAATACTTATAAAAAGTTGCTACAAAATCTGTCCTCCTCTCTGTAGATTGTAGGTCATTTGTGGGGCATTTATTTTTTTATTGATAGCTTCCATTTAAGACATGAAATAGTTTTGGATCTGCAGGGCTGTTCGGAACGTTTGCGATGTTGGTAACGCACTTTCGGCCCTAGCAAAGCTTGCAACCCCCCCCCCCCCCCCGGTGCCTGGTTCCTCCCAGTGAAGGGCCCCCGGACTCCCAACACCCTGCAGTACCTGGTTCCTGCCAGTAGCTCAAGGACGTACCTTGATACAACCCTGCCAGCAGCGCCGCACTCCGTCTTCTCCTCTGCGACTCCCGTCCTCCGGCTGGGACTACCATCTGGATCAAGCAGTGCAAATTCTCAGATTGATCAAGTAAGGAGTTCCTGCTGGAGGGTGGGAGACACAGAGGAGGTGAGTGCGGAGCTGCTGGCAGGGTTGCATCCAGGTACGAGACACAGAGGAGGGGAGAAAGGAGACAAGGGAGGGAGAAGAGGAGGAAAGGAGACACAAGGGAGGGAGAGGGGGGTGGAGACAAAAGGGAGAGAGAGGGGGAGAAGGAGACACAAGGGGGAAAGGGAGAGGGGGAAACGAGACACAAGGGGAAAGGGAGAGGGGGAAATGATACACAAGGGGGAAAGGGAGAGGGGAAAGGGAGAGGGGGAAGGAGGAACAGGAGAGGGGGAAAGGAGACACAGGGGAGGGAGATGGGGTAAAGGAGACACAGGGGGGAGAGAGGGGCAAAGGAGAAACAGGGGAGAGGGGGAAAGGGAGATGGGTTTAGGAGGCACATGAGAGGGAGAGGGGGATGGAACACACAGGGGGAGAGGGGGAAGGGAAGTGTTATGAACAGAAGGGGTCAGTGGACTGTTTGAGGGTCATCAGTTATTATATGTGTGGTTAGAAGGTTCTAACAACTTGCTTAGCAGCTATATCATGGGTGCAATGCATACATATAGTTTTATCATGGATGCAATAAGTGCAGATAGTACTGTCATTGGTTAACATTAAAATACTGTATTTGTATTAGAAATAGGATAGTAGGCTATGCTTAGATAATAAAGTTAATGCAGTCATATCTGGGATATTCAAGGGGTAAATAATTCTAAAGAATGTATATGGCCCTGTGATCGACCACGTGTGGCTGCTCTGGCTTTAGTCTGGAAGGGGGAAGTTTAGTTTTATAACCCTGTAAGTTGAGACCTGGCAACTAAGCAATGGCGGATGTATCATGGGATATACATCTCCCAGGTGATGAGCTATTGCCCACAAGAGGAGGGGTTAGGCATGTGGGGGGAGTGAGATCTTTGTGTGTTTTTAGATATCTCTGAAACAATAAAGAAGTGGCAGTCTGATTTTGGACACACTAAACAAAGGTAGTGTTGGAGTCTGCTTGTACTAATCAAAGGTACATGGTGTGTGATTCTTAGATCCTAAGAAAGGGGGTCTGATGGTGCCTGTCTCTTCAGAAATGATGCTGTCATTTGAAGTATCTGCTGGTGACAAAATCTGAACAAAAAGTTGCGACCCATAGAGAGAGAGAGAATTGGGATGAGCGTAGTCCCCCAAATCTGGTGGGCATAACAGGAAGGAAACACAGGGGAGGAGTGAAGGAGACACAGGGGAGGGAGAGGTGGGGAAAAAGACACAGGGCGGGTTGGGCAAGACCAGCAAGGAGCGGCAAAGCTGCTCGTTGTCCGGCACGTGATGAGTGCCCAAGGCGCTTATCGCGAGGCCCGCAAAGTAGATGATGGGAGGGGCTCGCGATGAGCACCATAGGCGCTCATCGCGAGGCCTGCAAGTTACATGGGGAATAGCCAAGCATTGTCTGGTAAACACCATTGTCAGCTTTCAAATTTTATTCCTGTCATTTTTGACGGGCAATTTCCTAGTAATAATATATTTTTCAAAGTTTTATATGATTTGTCATTCCTTCATTTCATTTGTAGCCACCTCTTATTCACATAAGGAGTTCCACATTTAGAGCATCCCTTTTTTTTTTTCCAATATTTTTTTATTATATATATTTTTTAAGATAAAACAGAGAAAGAGAGATTAACCTCTTCATGTCATGATATATACAGTAAGATGTTGGTGTAAAAAAAAATGTAAAGAGATAAACATAGTAAGTGATTGTACATTAATGATTCCCATGTGAGCAACACCACTAACCATTTTCCGTTTTCCACAATAATAAAATAACAAACATAAAAAATAAAAAAATAAATACAACTTGAAACAAAACCAAGAGTAAGTAGGTGAGGGAAAGGGAAGAAATGAGATGTGATTTAAGCTTCAATGTATTAATTTTCAGTTCCCCCTTTTTCATTTTCCCCTTATCCAACTTCTTAAAGCCGATTCAATAAATGCAGAGCATGTCAACTCACATTTCAGTCTGGTCCCCAGTAAGGGCACCAGGCCCCGCATCTACCGACCAGCCCGTCTCGGACCCACATATGTCAGCCTAATATTTTCTTATCATGGCTCTATAGCAGGGGTCACCAAACTCGGTCCTGGAGGGCCGCACCCAGGCCTGGATTTGAGGATTTCCTTTTTGTGCACAGGTGAGTCAATCAGGATGACTGAAGAAGCAATAGTCTCACCTGTTTGCAGCAAGGATATCCACAAATCTAGGCCTGGGTGCGGCCCTCCAGGACCAAGTTTGGTGACCCCTGCTCTATAGTATGGGTCGAAGAAATCCAAGGTTCCCAAATGGTCAGGAAATTAGGATAAGTGTCGGAGACTACATGTATGAGTTTTTCATTGATCATTATAAAGTTTATCTTATTGAATATTTCTTTTAAGCACAGATTGTCATTCTTCCACCTACTAGCAATATGATTTTTGACAGCTAGTAGAATATATTGGAGTAGTTTATCATGGGGTTTAGTCAGTAGAGGTGAATGGTGTCCCAAAAGACAAACTTCAATGGAAGATATTATCTGAGTATGAAAAAGATTTGAGGCCAATTGAATTATTTCAGACCATATAGTTTGAGCTTTTGGGCAGGTCCACCAAGTGTGTGCAAAGGTCCCTACTTCTAAACATCCCCTGGGGGTTCATCTCGTGAAGTCTCTCTGGGGTAATATAGGTTTTATGGAAAACTTTTAGTGAAGTTTCTAGTAAGCTATAATTATAAGAGCCCTTAGCTAGTCTCCGGGTAATTTGCCCCCATTTTTCCATATCCCAGGCCTGATTTAGGTCTTCTTCCCATCTAATCAAGAGCTCATGTTTATGATTATTGAGGGGGATATTGAATTTCTTGTAGATTTGACCTAGAATCCCCTTTGTTAGAGGAGTATCTTTGCAGATGCGAGTCATCCAATTAACCTTGGGTAACGGAATGTCCTCTTCAGGGTCAAAATAAAGTGTCTAAACTTGCAGAAAATGAAGTGTTCCTTCGCTTAAGTATTTAAAATTGATAATTTGATCATCTATTATCCATGCATCTATTCTGTCAAGACCATGTGTAATCCACCAAACCTTGGAGTCTGTGGAAAGGTCCTTTGAAAAGGGGGGAGAGGTAGTAATGGAGAGAAGGGGGGAAAGATCAGGAGTCAATTGACGTTTGGAGTTTGCACAGGACCAACATCCCAAGGACCATCTAATCATGGGGTTGAGGTAATTATTTGGGGGGCATTGAGATTTAGGAAGCCATATTATCGTATCCCACCCTAAGGGTTGTAACTGATGGTTCTCAATCAGAACCCAAATAGGTTTATGTTCTAAGGAGTGAACTTGGGGTAGAAATGAAATTTGCGAATCTCTGTAGTAGAGCTTAAGGTGCGGGCACGAAAGACCACATTTATCTTTATGTCTAAACATTGTAGATTCAGTAATTCTAGGGGGTTTATTACGCAAAATAAATCTCATAACTTGCTTTTGAAAGTTGTCTAGATCTTTAATGGGAACTTTGATAGGTAACGATCTAAAATAGCATAAGATTCTAGGGAGGATGTTCATTTTGATCGTATGTATTCGGAAGGACCATGAGATTTGGAACTTGTTTTATTTCTCTAGATCGGTTGATAGTTCTTTAAAAAGAGCAGGATAATTAACCCTATACAGATCTGAGATATTAGGGGTAATTTTTATTCCTAAATATTTAAATAAGTTTTGGGCCAGAGAAAATGAAAATAATTCTTTAAGAATTCCCGTTCAGAATGTGGGAGTTGAGACCCTATAGCTTCTGTTTTATCCTCATTGATTTGTAAGCCAGAAATTGTTTTAAACCTATTTAACACATACATAAGAGCCGTGATAGAGGTGGAGGGGCATGTTAAAGTTTATAATAGATTGTCCGCAAAGAGACAATACTTGTAATTTTGATTACCCAATGTCAAACCCTGAATCTCAGGGTAGGTCCTAATAGTCTGTGCCAATGGTTCCATTGCAAGAGCAAAAAGTAGGGGAAAGGGGGCATCCCTGCCTAGTGCCCCTTTGGATGTTTAAAAGTGATTTCTCAGGGCCTGGTAATTTTAGAGTGGCCTTAGGAGAATTATAATACATTTTGAGGAGATTTAAGAAGATGCCTTTGAAACCAAATTTTGCTAAAACAGCATAAATATATGGCCATTCTAGAGAATCAAAGGCTTTCTCAATATCCAAAATTAGGGTGCAGAGTGGAGTTTTTAAGTGATGGGCAAGATGAAGTACATTTAGCAATCTCCTAATGTTGTCCCCAGCCTGCCTGTGTGGGATAAAGCCTGATTGATCCTTATGGACAAGCTTAGGCAAGAATCTGGAAATCCTATTATTTTAGCTAATAATTTAATATCCCCATTTAGCAAGGAGATTGGGTGATAGTTTTTAACCTCTACTGGGTCTCTCCCCGCCTTGGGAAAAAAGACCAGGTTTGCTTGATTTAGCTCCGGTGGCATCTGTTCCACTTGTAAAATAGCATTACATAATGTTACCAAATGAGGAGTCACGAAATCTACAATTTTTTTCTAATATAAATTAGAAAAGCCATCCGGCCCAGGCGATTTGCCCAATTTGAGAGATTTAATATTGTCTTTGACTTCTAGGGTCACGTCAGAGTTAAGCAAATCCAGATCAGCATCTTCCAAAGTGGAGTCCTGGTCTATCTGTGCATGGGAGGTAAAAAAAACAGGTAAAATGTACGGAAGGTGTCTGAATCTTCGCCTGGTTCATTGTAACTGGGCCAGACGCTGTTTTAATTTGAGTGACTTTAGATTGCTGATATTTGGCGTTCAACTTATTAGCTAAAAGGGGGCCTGGCTTATTTGATTGGGCAAATAATTTGCTTTGGGTTTTCCTCAAGGCCTTTTCTGTTTGGGCGTAAAGAATACTATCGAGTTCTAATCCAATAGTGTCAATCCACTGGCGGGTTAAATCTGACTGATGTTGTTGGTTTTGTTTCTCAAGTTTAAGGAGTTCTTTCAACAATGGGTTTTCACGCTCTTTCATGTTTTTTTTATAAGAGGAGGCTAATCGTATACATGTACCCCTTATAAACGTTGTGTATGCCACCCAAAGCCAGCCTATGCTGGTGCAAGGGTTAGTGTTTGTTTGAAAGTAATTCTTCAGTTCCTTCATAATTTGGTCTTGTATAATAGGGTTAGATAGGAGCCTATCATTTATACGCCACTCATAAGGCACATCTAAATTGGGATTTAGATTCAGAACCAATAATACTAGACTGTGATCTTCCCAGGGGCAAGGGATAATATCTGAAGATTTGGTTTGTTCTAGCAATGTGGCATCTATTATAACTGTGTCAATCCTAGAATAGGATTTGTGCGTTGGCGAGTAAAACGTGCACTCCCTCTCCAGTGGGTGGAGCCCCCTACAGGCATCCACTAAGCCCAATTTAAACAACAGATTCCTAATTTGTTTAGTTTTGTCTGGAAATCGATTTGCTCTCTGCCCTGTGGACCTATCCAGATCTGAGTTTAAAACCAGGATAAAATCTCCCCCTATGATTATCTTGCCCGTTTACTGAGAATCTAATGTCTCCAGTAAATTTATGAGGGCCTTATGTGGAGCTGTAGTAGGGGCATAAATAGATACAAGAGTAAGCTTAGTGTTACCCTCCTTATCTATTCTTTTATGTGTTACATTAAAAGGGACATTTTTGTGGATCAGTATAGCTGCTCCCGCTCTTTTGGTTTTCTGATTAGAGGTATAAAAGGTTGGATAGTCTTTTTGCAGGAATGAAGGTGTTTTGTTTTGTGCAAAATGGGTCTCTTGGAGGAAGAGTACAGAGGGTTTGTCTTTCTTATATGAGAAAAAGGCTTTCCTCCTTTTATTAGGCGAATTGAAACCCCTGACATTGTGTGTGATAAAAGTATATTGTGAATTAGCCATTAGAAAGTGTAGAAGTCTGCAAGGAGCACAAATGTGTTATTACCCTAGTAGGTTCCGAGACAAGTCGGCCGCCAAGCAACTGCGGGAGCCCCGGCACCGTAGAGTGACCCTTTTGAAGATTTGCTTGTAACAAATTACATAGTTACATAGTTCCATAGTATTTAAGGTTGAAAAAAGACCTACAGTCCATCAAGTTCAACCTTTCAAGATCTCCTCCGATCTGCAATATGCAGATTAACTATTAATTAATTCGTTGTATAAAAAAAAATGTCACCATTCAAATAAAATAGGTTGCTCATCACTGGTTTCTTCCTTTCAAAATGTTCTGTTCTATGATAATGTGCATAACTATTAGTCTCGGAGATCTGCTGTACCTTGTGAATATGCTGACTCTTGTCGTGGTTGTTATCTTGGCTTTATTCCAAGGCTACTACAAATGTTAAGTATGTGACATAGGGTGACACAATTACCTATAGCTGCCTAGCTTTTTGGTAGTCTGTGGGAATGAGCTGTACACTCTGCTTCTGTTTGAAAAGATGTGAAGATTGGGAGAAAATCTGCAGTTTTCAATATAAGTCTAAATGCCTTGAAGGCTAGTCTGCTACAGTGATCCTTTTAGTTTTATTTGCATGCCCCAAAAAATGCTACAAATAGTAGAAGTCTCATACTGTGGAAATATAGCTCCACAGCTACACAGCTGATGTTGTGCTATGACACACCGTAAAGAACATTTGCCATAAGGAGGTCTTAAAGGGACTTTTTAGACATGTTTTAAATAACTACTTTTAACTACGTGAATTATTTACTTTTTAATGCCCCCCTTCTAAATTGCTACCATGTAATTTAATGAAGCTGTAGGATCACTCAAGGTGCGCAGATCATAGCAAAGAAGTGAGATAAATATCAGCCCAGGAGAAGGAATTGGTAACTCACTCCATTACCTGGATAAGTGCTGTATATGGTCTCGGATAGTCAGACATGACAGAATGACTAAATAACAACAACAAAGTAATGGTCATATAAAATGTACACTTCATTTACTTTTAAGAACCCCCCAGAGCAACATATTCTCACTCCCTGGAATGTCCTCTTGATTTACATGTCTCTATCTCTGTGTCTCATACTGTGCAGCCACAATCAAACAGTGACATGCTGTGTCTCCAGGCTTCATGATACTGGTAGTGCGAAGCCCCTCCCTATGGCATGGCTTAAGGACACAGCTGTGAAACATGGCACCCTACATGAGTGGGTTCCAGTAGGTGATAAATGGTTATTCCAAGGACTTCTTAGAAAAAGGGACATGTACGGTTTATATGACCCATGAGTAGGATAAAATTAATTAAGTTAATTAAGACCATTTAATATTGCTGAAATGCAATATGCATAGGGATTAAAAGTTGTAACCAAGGTGTGGCCCATTTTACATTCAAAATGCATGTTTTTTTTAATCCTAGTTAGACAAATGATAACATGATTAGTTTGTGTTTACAGAATGTATATTTTTTGTTTGTCTACCTCATAAGGTGTTTCAACCATAACCCATCTCACTCCAGTCCATATTGACCACCTCCATATACCTCACATATACATTTCTGTTCTCATCTCTAAATACTCCCCCAACTGCCCTATTCTGTCCTCTGCTATCACCTCCTCTCAATCCTGTATTCATGCTGCCCATATTCTTTGGAACTCCTTGCTTTGCTTCACTAGACGATCCTCCTGCCTCAAATCCTTCAAAGCCTCACTAAAAACACCTCTGTTTGCAGAAGCTTATCACCTTGAGTCTTAATATCCACAAAACATCTATCATCCTTCTATGCCTCATCCAAACATCTTAAGTTTAGTGTTTTATATTTCAGCAGAAATGCTGCGCTGCACCCACTATCATGTGTTGAGGATCTGCCCAGGAATTTCCCTGATAGAAGTCTTTATCTGTTTTACTGATAACATTCTTTACTTATATATTTCCCTGTTGTGGCTATTGTACTCAAACCTACATCGGTCAGAAAAAAAAAATGGACACCCTTCTGTACAAGTTCCTTTTATCTCCTAATTATAATGAATAGGTGGGAGAGGCAGATCTGCTGGAAGCTACAATGCTTATTTCAATGCCAATTGTATTTCAAATACTTATTGCATTGCTCATCAGAAACTAAATAAAGGAATTAAACATTATTGTATACCCACTGTAGTATAAAACTATAAAATGGCTCAACTCTTGCTAAGAATAGTTCCCCAAAAGTCTGAATTTACTATCAGTACATAACACTATATTCCAAAACATGAGCATAAAAGTTATATACTGTTTAACTAGCCATGAATGGAAGTCCTTATTATTAACTACATTTCTTACATTTCGGTTATTATTCCTCCTGCAAATGGATAATAAGCAGCAGAAAATCAAATATAATTATTTGCAATGTCATACTGTTAGCATTCATTTGTTGTCAGTATTGTTAGTATTGTCGCTCTAATTGACAGTACTGCAGCTCAGATATCATTAGTGTAAACCTGATGGCCTTTAATTTATCAAGTATAATTTATACTCAGAATCTAGATGAAATGGTGAGTAACTTACCATTAATAAGCAAAGCGTGTGCCAGTTTATTTGATAAAATTATTTTAAAAAATGACATGCACTGCATGGCTAAGATGATGGAAAATGTACATCACAAGGTATGAGACAGTTGCCTGTATTTCCATGAAGCTTGGCTATGACTAATATTCATTGAGTGCTATATTTGTCTGTAATTAAAATGATGGATAAAAATATATCTCCCTTCCCTCTGCCCCACTCATTCTGTAAAAAGCACATGGCAGGGCCACTCTCCATAAGGATCAGTCCTATAATGAACACACCCAACACACCATTTTGGATTTGAGGAGGTCACAGCTCCACTTTATTAACATGAATATAACATGTAATAATGTCAACATTAATAATAACACAAGGATATAGTGTTACCAGGTTTCGTTTCCTGCCATGTCCCTTGAGGGCTGACACACCTGGCCAGACCAACCTTCAGTTTGCCTGGTTTACCCCAAAGTGGCACTAAAGCCGAGACTGAGCTAAGGCCCATGATATGCTAATTCTAGCAGCAAAACATCTGCGACCCCAATAACATTTCTCCGATTTACCAACTACTACCAACCAGTGGGTGAGTGGGGAAAACAGATGGGCAAACGGGAGGTTGGTATGCCTCTACACAAAGCAAGGAGAAGGAATGGCCCATTCCTTTGGTGACTGGGGAATTTAGGCCTGAGTAGCAACGTGCACGCCTTTAAATGCTTTTAGGAGCTTTTCTCACATTCCTCCTAAAGTCCTTCTCACTCCAGGGATAGTTCATGTCCACCTTATGTCCACTTTTCTCACCAGAGATCACTTGGTGTTGACAAATATAGAGTGGGAGTGCACACTTAAGAGACTGCATGCATGTAAGTTTATATGTGAATACATACATGTACATGGGAGAGAATTAGGGAGAGAGCATGTGTATATGAGAGAAAGTCGCTTTGGGAGACATAGTCACAAAGAGGGAAAAAGAAGATTTCAGAAAGATTAAATAAAGTTTCAGAAACTGACATCTCTTGTAGTTTCTTGCTCATAGTAGAGTAGAGGATCAGAGTGAGGACTACTGTTTGAAGTTACACTAATATCAGTTCTCTCATTACAGCCAATCATTCTTATATTGGTTCACAGTCACATTTCATCCATCTGTGGGCTGTCCCTTTACACATTAGCCTGTTTAATCTTGCACACCTAGATATTCTATAGGCTCATAAATTAATGCCAGTCTATTTTTACTATGATTATTTTATTATTATCCTTTATTTGTAATGCCCCAACATAGTCCACAGTGCTATACAGGAGTTACATACAAATGAAGTTTTACCACAGAGCAAAAGAATGAAGGGCCCTGTTATTGAGCTTAAAATCCAACATACATGTTTTTTCCCATTAGATGTATATTCTTTAAACACATGAAAATGCTCAACAGGCATCTGTATTACAAGTATTATATATTACTATTTAGAAACATAGAAACACTGATTCAATGGCAGTTAAAGGTATATAGAAGTTTCCTGAAGTATGAATTCATCAATTAGTAGTATATAAAATTATATTGTTGCATGAAAAAAATCTCAAAATATACATTAATAAACTTACATTAAAGCTTACAACATTTCTTCAGTTTTCTGGCAGTTAATTTTGAGAGTGACCCACCCTAAAACTCTAAGCTAAATTAACATAAAATTCAAATGTAATTGTAACCAATCAAAGGCAGGTACAACAATGTTATACATTGTCAGCCTTAGTAAATTGCGATTCGCCAAATTTAAAAGGGCTCTATATAAGCACACAGCATATTTTTTTACTGAAGTTTTTAGTTAGTGAAGACCTTGCTTTTGGATAGAAGTTCACTAACTTAAAACTTCTGTAAAATATATGCTCTGTGCTTATATAGAGCCCTTTTAAATTTGGCGAATCACAATTTAATAAGGCTGTGTAATTTATTAAGTTGAATAATTAATTCATTATTTTACAAGGACACACTCTCTTGAGACAACAGATGTAAAAATTAGTTCAGTTCAGAAATGGATCCCTGTAGGGAAGAATAATTGCATGTGAAAGTGAATACATATAAAGACCATGTTTATTTAATTATGTTGCTTTCTAAAATCTTTTTACCTATAATAAAGTTTAGTTATTTGACCGCATTTATCTTCACAGCGCTGTTTGTGCTTTTAACGCAGTTAAATATACCCCAATGAGTGAACTTTCCTGAATATAACAATGTCAGAGGGACACAAGAGTAATATACTTATTATCATTATTATTATTATTTTTTATGTAACGCGCCAAGATATTCCGTAGCGTTATACAGGGATTAAGTACAAGTCAAGAACAATTTCAAACAGTGCAAAGGATGGAGGGCCTTGTTATTGAGCTTTCAATCAGACATACACAGTGCTTTCCCTAAAGTAACTACTGAGATTGAAAACTCGCAGACTTACGTTCTAAAGACTTAAATGTAGCATTATTCTAAACATTGCTGCTGATTATAATAAAACTAGTGGCTTGCCCGTCAAAAAATGACACCAATAAAATTGTAAGGCAGGTAATGCTGTTTGCCACACAATGTAAGGCTTTTAGTCCTCTGTGTACCTTCGGCGCTCATTGCGAGTGCCTTTGCCGCTCATCGCTTGACTCGCAATGAGCGAATTCAGAGCTTATTGCGAACCTCTCCCCTGATTTACTTTTGGTCGTCTGAGCACTTTCGGGGCTCATTGCGAACCCTGGGCTGAGTGCCTTCGGCGCTCATTGCAAGCCTCTCCGCTCGTGTACTTTTGCTCCTCTGAGCACCCAGGGCATTCATTGTGAACTCTGCGCTGAGCGTCTTTGGCAAAGCGAGTCTCTCCTCTGCTCTGTTTTTTTATATAAATATTTTTTTTAATAATAATTAATTAATTAATTAATTAAATAATAAATTAATATACTTTACCTATTTGTAATGAATATTACCAGGAATCAATATGCTGAAGAGCTAACAATAGCTGCTGTTTTTCTGCAGCATACAATGTACATTTGGACTGTTGGTGACCTAAGGAGAAAGTGTCAGCAATGTGGCGAGTGTGCAGTGTAAATAGGCTGCGTGCGCAAGGCTAAACCGTTTGTTTAATTGTTTAATGCGGTATTTTTCATCTGTAATGTTATTAGTTTCAAGTTAGTGTTGTAAAATGGCAGCAATTGTGTATGTGTTACGCGGGTCTCCTGCATTTTCCATCCTTCCTAATAGTGTATTTTGTACCGCATACGTTTCCTGGCTAAAAGTCGTATGTACCTGGAGGTGTTTTGCATGTTTAGGGTTCGTGTAGCCTCTTTTTCGTTTTTTTTCGGTGGCCATTTTTTCTCTTGCTTCTGCGATTTTCCAGCAGCGAAACTCTGCAAATTTGACTTAAATTTGCATGCAACCTCACTCCCAGACATCCTAGCTGTTCCCCCGTGCTGTGTGTGAAGTTTTGGGTATTATTATTTGCATTTGTTGTTTTGTGTTTTTGGATGTGCGCGGTTTCCTTTTCAAAGTGTTACGGGACGTAATTTTTTCAGGTGATTTTTTCAAAGTGCTTCGGGTCTCGCACTGTGAATTGTGTATTTGAGTTTTCTGTTGTTCTGTAGTCCCTCGGGTCGTAGGTATGATACTTAATGCGTGCATGGTCGTAGGGATGACCAGCGCATTGAGCGCCTTCGTCGCTCCCTGCCAAAATCATGCAGAGTCGTAGGGATGAGCACCTATGGCGCTTATCTCCACCAGCGCAGTGAACGCCTTCGGTGCTCCCTTCCTATGGCGCTCATCTCCACCAGCACATTGACCGCCTTTGGCGCTCCCTGCCAAAGTCATGCGGAGTCATAGGGATGAGTGCCTATGTCGCTCATCTCCACCAGTGCAGTGAACGCCTTCGGCACTCCTTGCCTGCCCGCAACAGCTCTTTGCGAGCCCGCAGTTTTAACATTGCGTTACCAAAGTTTTTTGACAAGCCTGCTCTGCTGAGAACTATATATGTGATATGTAACTGAAATAAATATGTACATAAACCCAATATTTAAACATCAATTAAACATCTTTTATATAATTAATTTACTGTCATTATTAAAACGTATTTTATTGCACCGTTCAGTGATCATCTTTGTAGCAGAAGCATGAAATATTTAAATGGATCTATAATATTGCCTTGCTACTGTATGTCACCAGCTTTACTTTCTTCACAGCTAACTCATTAATGCAAAATACATTAATGATGTAAGCAGCCTGGATGTGAGTACACTAGGTACAGGTTACAAGCTCCACCTATAGCCAAGGAAGCTGTGAGGTTGTATTTGCTACTGAGGATACTGTGTAAGTGAATCTGTCCTGTAGCATATCCAGTTATATACACATGTGCATCACTGGACAGGCTGTCTGCTCCATGTCACTGTACAACTAAGTGCTCACAGCGGCTGAAATCCTCATTACAGAAACCCAGCTTCTGCTGCTCTATATGGGATAATATTATTTATCACCAGCAGTAAATTCAGGATATTTATTGTTAAGATCTGCGTAACGGATATTTTTCCATTGAAAATTAAAAAAAATTGGAGGAAAGAAAACCTGTTCCCTTTTCTGGCTTTATCACACTGTTGGCATAAAAAGATTATTTTCTTCCATAACATGAGTGGCTGTAGGAAACGATGCAAAAGAGAGATACTGAAGTTTGTGCAATATCTTCTGAGGCTGGCTACTGGGTCTCTTCATTCAGGTAAAGTAGTTTTGGTTATATTTATCTCTTTTGTATTGCGTTGTTGTGGCATATGCAGATTTCATAGCCTTGAAATGATTTATGGTAATATAATGGTTCTGGTTAATGCTACATTGTCAAAATTATATTTTTCAAGATAATGCAATTAATGTTTATATAAGATAAAGGTGTTCTCATATGGACACAATATATTCCATTTTGTGTTGATATAAAAGTGTTTTTTACATTTGCAACCATATGATAATTTTTGCATATTTTTCTGTTAATATCAGGATATATGCAGAAGACATATATTGTGTTAAAAAATAGAAATGTACAAAGTTCAGGAGTTTGGTCTTCCAGGCACCTGGAAAATGTATATATATATATATATATATATATATATATATATATATATATATATATATATATATATACACTGTCCTATACTTGCATGCACAGTCATATATGTGTACGCCTTCAGAAAGTTTACAATTATAGTATTAATACAAATAGTTGTCACTTTTCTCATGCTTTTTTAAATCAATATAAATATTTGTGCATTAATCCTAATACTGCTATTTTTGCATACTAACTTTATTGCAAGCTGCTTTTGATTTGTAAAACCAGCTGCTTTCTGAATATTATTTGGGAGGGGATTTGAACAATAACTTGATTTATTTGCCAAGTTCAACAAATAATTCTGACAACTGTAATGTAAAATCACCAAGTGCAGGACAGTAACAAGTAGCCACGTCTGCTATACATCAGCTGTATAACTGGAATCTGAGTAGACTGTTTCTGTTTTTTCTTTCTTATAATGCATTTTAAATAGATAAAACATAAGAACACATGATCCTTACTGTTAACACTTTTATACGGCTTCTTTGCAACCTTATATTTGTTATATTTTCTAATTTTCCTGTATGACATTGGTGTAAGACCATATAGTTCTGACATGTTGTCTGCAAGCATCATGCCAGCCAGTGGTCAATTGTCTTTTGGAGGAATTTACTATAAGGCTGTATTTATGGGATCTGTATAGAGAACCACTTCTTGCAAGTTACATAGTAACAAACTGTATGACATTTTAGTAAAGAATGAAGCGGATCCAAACTCACGCCACATTTATGGCTATTCTCATACCTTTAGTGCTTGTAGACCAGGAACATTGTATAACTAGTCGATTTTCAATGCAAAATTATACAGCATTTATTTATGTTTTATGTCTTTACCATTACAGGATATAAGTTATAGAAATACATGTAAAAATGATTGGTTTCCACCAGTCTATAGCAATCTTTTTGAATGGTTTAAATAGCAGGACTCTGGTAGTTACTTCTGATTAAGGTCAATATTCTTGATTAGTGTAAGGGGGTATGCCATTCCTATATCATGTTGTTGTCCAATGAATGGAGTTATGTGAAGCATCATATGATGTACATTGTACAATGAGTTTGCAATACTTATATAAAAATAAGTTCACTAATTTCAATAGATGATAGGTATAAGCAGTTTAAAGTGACACTACCACTTCTAAACAAGCAATTTTAAATCAGTACATAGGTTAGTTGTCTTTCTTTAATTTATCTTAAAAGTTTCCCTTTATACTATTCTCTTCTAGTATATGATGCAGTGTAACACAAAATATACTATAATATACAATAAAGAGCATTGTTACTAGATACATGAACATGGTTTTTTTTTTTCATTCCCCTCCAGAGCATGGGCATATTTAGGTTTTATGATGCCCATGGCCATTCCGATTTGTGCACCTCTCACATTCCCATCTCTTCCTTTCCCCTTTCTATATCTCCGACCATAAGTGTATTTATGTGTAGGGTAACTCAGAATATATCAAGTACACTTACTGACTGGCATATCACTGCTTATACACATTTCTGTCCAAACACATTTCAATGTACTGCACTGCATCTTTAGGCAGTCTGTTGCCCTCTGAAATGTGTAGACCTAGGATTGGGCCTTGTGAACTTAGGCTTAAACCCACCACTGCTTTTGGTGCCCGAGTGTGAACTTTATCTCAATCACTGACCATCTTCTTTTAGATCCCCATGGAACTTGGTTCTGTAGTCATTTTAACAATAGGGCTTATCCAGTACCTTTAAACTCGAACACTTTCCAAAGATTTAATTATGAGTATATGTCATTTTATTTTTAGATTGTAACTGTACTTTTATATTTTTCCTCAGGTATGCAATATAGCATTGGTTCCCAAGCCCTCCTCAAGACCCAAAAGACAGGCCATGATTTAGGTTAAGCACTTTGTGAACAAAGGTAAGGCAACTAGTATTCAGTGAGGCAGTGGAGCCTCAAATTGCTTTATCTGTGTATTTACACAGGAATCTAAATCATGGCCTCTCTGGTGGGTCTTGAGGAGAGGGTTGGGAACCACTGAAATAGAGGCCTAATTGTGATCTATTTTATGTGATGCTCTGTACTTTGTTCTGGTTAATTATATAATCATGAAATATTTATGTGATTTCTTTTTCTTCATTAATCTCTTAGCTAACGTGCTTGGTGATTTTCCTGATTTTCCTACTTTGATATTTTTTTACATTTATGTTTTATATTCCTTATTTTGCTTCATATATTATCATTAATGTGACATAACATGGCTCATTTTCATAAATAAAAACTGTCCTAGCTTTACCAAATTTTATACATGTATATTGTAAATAAAATACTATACATAAATATGTGATCGATATATCACATAGCCATAAAAGTTGTCACCAAATGTAACATCAGAAGTTAATGACGGGGCGGCACTTGGGGCAGTTCTTTCTGAACCTAAAACTTTAGAGCTGCTTGTTTTTTTATTTTTTATTTTAAATCATTGGCTTAGTTCTGATTCAAATAATAAAGTTTTGTTATTTGACCGTATTTGTCCTTTAACTCAGTTTATCCTCACAGCGCTGCTTGTGCCCACTTTTAACGCAATTAGATAAATATACCCCATGAGTGAACTTTCCTGAATATAACAACGTCAGAGGGACACAAGAGTAATATACTTAAATACAACATTATTCTAAATAGTTCATTTTATATATCATTTATCTTATGCACACATTTATCATTTTCTAAATATACACATCTATAGAAAATTGTGAGAATGATTAATGTTGATATGAAGTCATTGAACATTACCTGTCACACTATTGAATTTATGTCATCAGCAACTAAATCATGTTATAAAATGCAAAACCTATTTTTTGCATCTAAAAATGTTTAATTAAATGATTTATTTATTTATTTTTAAATAAGTTTGCATTACTTAATAATCTGCTATTAATTGTATAATAATACTGATGATAGTGTCCTGTTCGCCAGTAATAGTAACATAACTGCAGTGACTTTCAGCCAAGCAGATAACCTAGGGCTGTGTGATCTGGGCACAATCTTGTTTACATATGTTGAATGATTTATTGTAAAGCATTTTAGATATAAATTACTATATAAATAATATTTCAAAGCATCAGGTAATTATTTAAAATCTATATATATTTTCATGGATTAATTTTACATTAAATAATATTTGTTTAAATGCTAAGCACTTTTTTATTTTGTATTGCTATATACAAATCTGATAATTACAATATGGTAATAGAATTACACTGATGTTTGCAATAAACAACCCAGATTACTATTTCCTAATCCACTCATAATTATAATGAGCCATATATTGCAATCCTTGTAAATCCAATTGTATATGTACTGCAATTCCCTGCATTTTGTTTATTTTTATGACTGAATAGGTTTAAATAGAGATCACGGAAAATGTATTCTGCCTTACATACCTCCTACTGGTAAAGAGATTCATAAAACAGGAAAATGATGATGGTTTTTAAAAATACCATTTGTGCAGATGGACTCAGTTGAGATACAAATCTAATTGCTGTAAAAATACTATGGGCCTCATTCTATTATCGGCCGTAGGAGAACAAAGCCACTTATACATGGGTTCGCCACAAGACATGGCTTCTTTCTTTTTAGTTTGGTTACTCCTGACCTAAATTGAATAATCCAACAAGTAAATTATTATTATTTAAGTGGGCTTGTTTCTGCTGAAAAAAACACCATGGGCCTCATTCTATTATCGGCCGTAGGAGATGCGGGGCCGCAAGGACCGGCCGCAAGCTATTCTGCTATTCTATTCCCTTCCGGCCGGGGATTCCGGCAGGCTTGCGGCCGGCGCCTTGCTATCCCTTTCGGCCGCACGCGCCGGAGGAAAGCCTTTGGTCTTAAACGGCCGCAAGCGTTTCGGCCGTAAGAAAATCCTGGTTGCTATTCAATTGCTCCGGGAACCCTCTCTGCAAGGCTAAAACCGAGCCGCAGCTTACTTGCAGCAAAAAGGTCCCGCAGGCACACAATTAAGCACATTTTAAAGCCATAATAAAGCCATCCTGCACTCTTATGAGACTATAAAGTGATTGTAGGTGTTAGCATTAATAGCACAACATTCCCCTACACTCAAATCCGTAAATAAATTTTTTTTTAAATTTATGGCACATATCCATGTAAAAAGTCCAGAGGGCTTGGAGCACCTCAGACCCGCCCACGCTGCGGCCGTAAAATAAACAGTTAATGTAATCTCGGATTTGGGCTGATGTGCAAGCTTGAGAGGGGGTTGCTATTAATCCTCGTGTCCCCCATAATGATCCCTAGCATTTACAGAGCTTTACAGTGCCGTCTTGAATTTATTTTTGCATTTAAAGATTTCTGAGCTTACGGCCGATTGCACGATATACGGCCGGCCGTAAGGGGAGATCCTTGCGGCGCCGTATAATTGAATTGCAAGGTAACAGGAGCCCCGCAAGGAATCGCAGCTTTGCAGCCGATTTACGGCCGATAATAGAATGAGGGCCTATGTATGTAAAAATATAAGTCTGCATGAGAAATTTTTTAGATTTTTGAAGAATGTTATTTGACTAACAACAATCCTTCATATAAATATTTATTTACACGTTGAACATGATTGGTTGCAGGCCATAAAATATCAGACATCACAGTGCAGACCTTTTCATTTTTTTTTTATCAAACCTAATGGTTGTTATTTCCCAAACTGGATAATTATAAATTTTAAAGGGCACTTAGATTGCTCTTTTGAGGAAATACATTTGAAAATAGGTAAACTGTTTTTAGAAAGTAAACTCAATCTTTAATTTATAAAACTATTATATACAATTATGTTGGACAGGGAGCCAAAATTTTAGTGTTTGTTTATCTGCTTTGGCCGCTGGGAATGGACCTTGGATGCTGATAAGATTTCAATTACTGCTATAGAAGGAGTATTCATTCAGAAACAGCTTTCATAAGAAATACTTATAAGGTTATCCTCCTGCTAGACTGCTTCTCCAAACATAGCAATGTCAGCTCCTTGAACATCATAATTACTTATGATAGCTAATAAATTAAAGGATGCAGTTTTTTACTTTCTAAACACATTTTGCCAATGGTCAAGTATAGTTCTTCAAAAAAGTATAATATTATTATTATTACTATTGTCATTTTTTTGAACCGTGCCATCATTTTCTGTAGCGCTATACAAACAAACAAAAAAAATACTAATATTAATACAAAGAGGAGGGAAAATTGGAGGGCCTTCTCTTTGAGGATTTTCCAAGCACCTTACAATATTGAAAATGTGTAAATTTACAATCTAAAGAGATTAATGTAACAAAAAATGAAGGAATTATAAGGAAGAAACAATGGCTTGGCAAGTCATTGAAAAGAGAGTAAAAGGTTTGTCATGAATCAGCCAGTGGCCATATTGGATTTGGCGTGAACTATGCTGGGGTCATTTTGTGACTGGCAGCAGTGGCCATCTTGGGGCTGGGTCATCTTCCACATGCTGTTGCTATGTGGAAGAACAAAAGGTTTGGGCTCACAGAGCCACTGCTTGTGAATGGTATGGGATAGGGGAATGAGTAAGGGGTTCCACTGTCACCATTAAATAAAGTCAGCATTACTGCATAAAATGGATTGACGTGGAAAACCTGCCCAACCCTGATACCATGTGGGAATGGGGAAATATGTTACGGGTTATAATATGTTAGTATTATATTGTATATTGTATTATGGAGTGATAGCTATATTTTGATTAGTCAACCCTCCCCCATTGTATAAACTCTCAGTCAGGAGTTGCCCATATGGTCCTGAAGGTAAACACTTGAAATGATAGTAGTCAGGAACAAAGGGGTCTCCACAGACACAGAGGCACCATAACCCCAGGGGGTCTACAGGGATTCCCACTCAGAGAATTAGGGCAAAGTCCAGAGGGCAGGGAGATGTTTCTCCCTTGAGAGCCAGAGACCAACTAAATTAGGTAGCCACACCTAGTGGGCGGACCTGGTAAGGAGTCTCATGTTTCCCACGGTGTAAAGCTATGGGATTGGCCAGAGGCCATTAGGGGCTGACCTCAGGTAGCCCCTCCCTCTATTATGTTGTAAAGAGTTTATATACATGTGTTTTCCAAATAAAGGTTGTTGAGAGATAGTTTTCACATAAATAAGGTGTGAGACTATTTCTGTGTGTTGTATCCTGACTTGGGGAGTGGTCTTGCTATGGGCCACTAAGTAACCTGGATCCAGTATTCTGTGCCTGTAGCTTTTGGGCCTTGCCCTCTTCAGAGGCCATCTTTTGTGCCACAGAGAACAGGAACTACATGATTCTGCTGGGGTCAGTTTGAACTAGGTTCATATCAAGCCCCCTAGAAGAAGCAGATTGTGACAAGGTTAATTAGTGATTAAGTCTGTGTGTCTACCAACTGTGAAACATGGAGATGATAGTGCTAAATCTGATCTATAAATGAACACAAATGGGTGGGTATTTAATATGAGATCAGAGGCAGAAGAGTGAGTGGCAATTTCAGGGTTTTTCTGCTAAAATGGATGGTATGAGGCCCAGTGACATTGGCTGAGGCTCAGTCCTGATGGTGAATAGGGTACTGTATTTGGTACTTTAATAAAAACTGCATACTCAAAACTACTTTATTTTTTACGTAAGATTCAAACCAAACAAGAAAGGAGCCCTGGTTTGTCAGAAACAGAGCAAATGCATGCCCAACTTCAAATTAGTTGTATCCATTGACCATGTCCATGTTATTATGGGAAGGTTTGGTCTGTTCACAGCGATGTTTGCTCAAATTAGTGGTGCCAAGATGGGAACAGTAGACAAAATTCCTAAGTGTGCTTCAAAACCTCAAAAATATCACTGGGATAAAAGCTGGCAAATGCAAATTTGAGATTAGCCTCATTGCAGATGAGGGTATTTTGACAATCAGAAAAACATTAACGATTCTGATAAATCTTTTTTATCAGAAAAAATTGCTGATAAACCAGTCACATTAAAATGAACAATTCCTGCTGCAACTTTGAAATTACTGCATATACGCGAGTATAAGCTGACCCAAATATAAGCCAAGGCACCTAATTTTACCACAAAAAACTGGGAAAACGTATTAACTCGAGTATAAGCCTAGGGTGTGAAGTGCAGCAGCTACTGATAAATTTCAAAAATAAAAATAGATACCAATAAAATTACATTAATTGAGGCATCAGTAGGTTAAAAACAGTAAACTAGCTGTGTAAGTGGAAATTTGGGTCAACAAAAACAGATATTATGAGCCCTAAGCCCCCATCATCCTCCTCCCCCATCCTCCTCCTTTCGCCCTCATCCTCCTCCCGCCTCATCCTCCTCCTTTCCCCCTTCATTCTCCTCTTCCCCCTCATCCTCCTCTTCCCACCTCATCCTCCTACTTTCCCCCCTCATTCTCCTCTTCCCCCTCATCCTCCTCTTCCCCCCTCATCCACCTCTTCCCCCTCATCCCTCTCTCCCCTCATCCTACTCTTCGTTCCCTAATCCTCCTCTACCCCCTCATCCTCCTCTTCCCCACTCATCTTCCTCCCTCCTCTTCCCTCTTTATCCTCCCTCCTTCCCCCCTCTCACTTCTTCTCTGTAGCCTCCGATCAGCTCCTGCTGCTGATCGGAGCCCGGCAGCGTGTCTTATGCCCTTCTGTGGATCCGGCATATGCTAATGATGTGACGCGCTTGTGACGTCACGTCATAAGCATATGCTGTTCCAGAGATAGGCATAAGACGTGCTGCAGGGCTCCAATCAGCAGCAGGAGCTGATTGGAGGCTACAGAGAAGAAGTGAGAGGGGCAAAGGGGAAAGGGGGGAAGGGGGAGGAGGGAAAGGGGGAGGAGAGGAGGGGGGAGGAGGGGGAAGGAAGAAGGATGGGGAGGAGGAAGGAAGAGGATTGGTGTGCCGAGGGGACTCTCACTCGAGTATAAGCCGAGGGGGGCTTTTTCAGCATAAAAAATGTGCTGACAAAGTCGGCTTATACTCGAGTATATATGGTACTAAAAATCTATTTTAATTTGGCTATTTTTTTCAAATGTAATATTTTTTATAGAATAAACTATAAAAACACAGTAGCATACTTTGCAAAATCATTAAATAAATGTATTAAATTACAGTTACCATACCTAGGCCATATAGCAGCAATCAAAATGGACATTTTACCCAAGATACTATATTTATTTTGCTCTCTACCAATACCAATATGTCAAAAGGACTTTAAGCACGTACAATTGTGCTCATATAGAAACAAACGAAGGTTTCTCTACACCAAACATAAATATTTATTACAACCCAGTACAGTTAAAACAATTTATGGCATGGAATCTAAGATCAGGATGTATACAGTGCCATTATGATCAGGATGTATACAGTGCCATTATGTGTGCCTGTGGCTTTTGCTAAGTAGATAAAACTGTATGTAAATCAAATGAATGAATCCTTGAACATAGAAACAGTTATTTGCTTCTGAATCATTAAAGAGTAATTATCTCCTCCTAAACATATCTTTGAAACAAACAAATTAGCTCCACTCAGTTTTTGACACTGAAGCTACCCTTAAGCTTTCAGAGGCTTAAAATTAATAACACTCTGAGAAAGCTTTCAGCTCTTTTTTCCAATTAACACACATAAATCTGTAATCACTCATTACTGATAAAAGCTTTATATAATATAATACAATTTGCCTTTAAAATAATTTGTTCTTCCAGAGTCACCATGTCCATCTGAGTGTGTGTAGCTATATGCCACTCACAACCCTCCTTCTAGAATTCAGGAAAGAAGATCGGGTCATGACCTTTTAAAAGTGTACAGTTCTATTTTGTATGTCATCATCAAGAGCAGAATGATGTTTAGAAGTTAAAGAGCTTCTGGTAATGGTAGCTGCCATCATGGATTCATTGCTGGCAAGTGTTCAGGGAGCTACCTCAAAATGGAAGCAGTGATATCCACGTCCAAGGAGTGTGTATGTTATGTGAGTGTTTTCCTGTGCGCATGTGAGATTGAAAAATAATATATCTGAGAGAGAACACATTTATATGTTAGTGGAGAAGCCATAGAGGATGAGTGGGAAAAGTGAAAGATTGGGAGGAAACCAGGGAAAGTGTATAAGAGAGATGAGAAAAAATAGTGAGAAACAGTTTGCCTTTAATAATATACCTTATATTTCTAAGTTTAATGTGTACATTATTTCATTAAAATATTAAAGAATATTACATTATTATTTAATTTTTAACACTCTTTGATAAACCCAAATTGTATAAACAAAGCCCATTATAGCGTGAGGCTAAATTTCTTTAAATTTCTATTGCACTTGTAATAGTGTTGTGTAGACATTGCATGTAGTCTCTGGTTAAATTGGCAAACCGAGATCAAAGTGTAGACTAAATAAATCTCTCTGCAGACAAGAACAAGCCATATTTGGTTTCTTTCGTTTTTTTCTATGTCATCACATTGGAAGTTATCTCCTCACCAACATAGGTTTAGGTCACACTGATCTGGATACATTTATCTCCAATATGAATGTCCATAAACTTCATCCGAGGCATTTATTCACACCAATGTGAACTGGCTCAAATGTTTCTAGTATGTCTAGTATATCTCTTGCATATCTTACAAATTATCATTATGGTGCTCAAAAAATCTGAAAAATAATAATGTAAAACATGATTATGGTAAAAACAATATACTTCACATTGTTATATGAAAGTAGCTGGAACACAATCAACATACTTGCTTGCTTTTAATCTTGATTAAAATGTTTATCTGTGGATAATATTCACCACAAAACTACAGTAGTTATGACATTACCTTACACAGAAAGGCTACATATAGTATTCACTTAATTATTATTATTCTTCATTAGTAAAATAAACAGAGACAAATAAAGTGTACATTCAGTTGTGAAGATTTATAAGAACACAAAATAAACATACAGACAGATACGTTAAGCTGAATTCCCTGCTCCTGAGAGGTTTTATATTTTTTCCATGTGTTGTTTTTTAGTTCTGTAGAAAATGGTAAGGAAAAGTAAATGATCAGTATTTTGCTGTTCTTTTTTTTTTTAATGATGAATCTATAAATGAACACAAGGCAGCTCTCTTATAATATCAGAAGACTATAGTAATGAACCTTAAACAAATTGAATTTAATATTAGTGCAGCTTTGTGTCAAAACACACATGGGGACTGAATTCCCAATTAAGTTTCCTTTTTAAAAAAGAAAAAGCCTTACTGTGTCATATATATAGGAAAGAAATAGTTTATTTGCTCTGAGTGTCCCTGGATACTTTCCTGGTAAGAGCACTGCTGACTTGTACAGGAGAATGACCCTGGTATAGAGGGGGATATCACAGCTAGAGTGAAAGGGAATGACATTCATAAATTACATCTCACCCCCATACCCACATGAGACATAGCCAGTTCAAAATATCTCTTTCTTACATTGATTTCCTTTCATGAACCTGATCTTAGTTTTACTTCTGTGTAATGTATGAGTTATTACACGTCAGGTTGTTGTTTTACTGCCTCAGATCAATCAGAAATCTCCACTTAATGTTTTTTCCCTTAAGTACATATCCCATCCTGTGTCATCTATTGATGCAACACAAAATATTGCCTAATGGAAAAAATGGTGCATATCTATCTATCTATCTATCTATCTATCTATCTATCTATCTATGTATCTATCTATACACAGTCATGTAATAAAGGATCTTTAAAAGACCCCATTGGTCTTTTTAGCCAGTATAATACTTAGTAGATGTGAGTAACACCTGCACGATGCCTACTGCGCAGTCGTTACTCTACTTGCCAGCGTGACATGGGGAATCCTGCAACTAATGCAGATGCGGCATCTCCGAGTAGGCGCAGCATAGCAGCGGCGAGGGTGACAGAGAGGGGAGAGAAAGAGAGAGAGACTGAGTGGGAGAGATGGAGGGGGAGACACAGGGAGGGAGAGAGGTGGAAAATGGTAAGGAAAAGAGAGGAACATGGAGAGGGAGGGAAAGAGAGGAAGATGGAGAGGGAGAGGGAGGGTGGAAAAGAGGGAGGGAGACAAAGTGAGGAAGGGAGGCGCAGAGAGAAGAGGCAGAGGGAAAACAGCACACAGAGACAGCACAGAGGGAGACCGCACAGGCAATTAAACATAACATATATAACACCATAATTTATGATGGGCAAGTTACTAGTATATTTATATTTTGCAACTTTTATATGCAATTATTCTTTACTGAGTGGTTCCATTTTGCTTTCTTCACAGCTGCTCTTACTTTCTCAGCTGGGTGTATCCGTGTAACTAATGCACTTCAGTTTAGTCTTGCTGAGAACACTGGCAGCTGTGTATTTCTTCAAAACAGTACATTTTTTAAATATGACCACAAAATTCAGACTACAGTATTGTCAGATACTGTATATGGGATGTGCAAAGGCTGTTGCAGGCTAGGGTGCCTTGCATAAGCATTTACCTCTCTTGGACTTTTCCACAATTTGTATTGTTACAACTTGAATTTAATAAAGATAGAAATAAAATGATACATAATTTTAAAACCGTTTCAGAAAAAAACTGAAAAGTATTGAATGCATAAATATTTATCCCCTTAAAAAACATTTGTGCAACAGTTACTTTCAGAAGTAACGTAATTTGTTTAACCGAGTCCCATTGTGCACGGGAAGGAGATCAAGTGATTTCTTCTTGCATGAGGGATATGGAGCTACACCTCATCTCCTTTACTTGTTAAAAAATGTATACTTTCATTTAAAAAAGTCCTCCCACTGTCCATTGTGACTGGGGAGAAAGGATGCCTATTTGTTTTCATTACAAAGCCCCTATAGTGGGGCACTAAATAGACAGCGGCATCTCTAATTATATGCCCCAGAGGGTAATTGCCCTCTGGTCATTCCTGTGGGTTGATCAGTGGAGTTATAGCAATGGGTGAGAGCTGTTGTGCACTGAACCCCATCTTCCTGCCTCTTGCCCTGAGATCTGCCCTGAATTAAGGGTCTATATCATGTGATGACATAGCTACTTCTTGTCTGGGTGCTCCCTTCCCACTATAATGTAATGATTGCTCCCCACAGAGGATGAATAGCCTCTATAACTAGAGGCAATGCTGTCTATCTAAAGTATATACTTTGTAATAAAAATAAATGGGCAACTCCCTCTCCCCAGTCACAATGGAGAGGGAGGAAAAATTATATAATAAAAATAGTAATCTGTAATGTGTATATTGGAATGTACAGATTATGTTTATGGGTTTTAAACAAGTATTCATCTCCAAATTGTGTTCTTGTTCTACATAAATTAAGATGGCTGGGGATTAGAAAGGTAATTTCATGTTTATATTATATTATATATGATTATATTCCAATTTGCTAGAATGTGATCTTTTAAGAAATATGTCTTTATGGTTTTTTATGTCCTGATGTAGCGGTGGGTGAGGTGACCAAACCCTCCTGCTCTAAGGCACAGGAACACCCCAAGATTGTCAGGGTTTTGTTAATCTCAGTGCCAAGGTGCCTTTTCCAGGTATCAGGATACATGCACAAGATGCCAGAAACAGGATCCTCAGGAAGCAAGCTTAGCAGTGGTACTCTCAGTGGTTCAGAGCATAGTCCAGGCAGAGTCGTAATAATAATCCCAGTTTTAGATTAGATTAGAATTATTACATTCCCTTAGAATAAACCATACATCTTGTTTATGTATGTTTAAACTAACACTTTTTTATTGATGAACAAACATCACATTTATCCATAACACTACCCAATCATATTCAGTCTCCACATGTAACCAGATCTTCACATGTTCACATGTTAGTGTTATAGGGTTATGCTCAATTTCCTCTGCCAGGTAGCCAAGTGTGTGTGTGTGCATGGGAAGGGGGGGGGGGGGGGGATATTTGCAAATCCAGAAATTGCAGGATTTAGAGACCAAACATGACTGGATACTTGTACATAACACAATAACCAAAATGGAAGATAATTAAACATGGCACATAATAACAATATAGCATAGTCCCAGTCTCCATGCTTGGAAGACATCTTCTAGGGGAAATGAACTGCACAGTTAAACCATGTTAGCCCAGGGCCCACAACAGTTCAATAGTTCAAAAGTCGTAGGGTCTCCCTGGACATTGCAATAACTCAATATGGTGCCACACACAAACATCTGTAGTAATATTATCCATCTTGGGCAACATGGCAATCACAGTCCAGGTATTCAGGGGTTTGGGCAATGTAATGGGAAAGGAAAGGAACTGTGTTCTTGTGTTCTGGTACCAGGTTCCTCTCAGGACCCACAATAGTCCATAGTCCCCAACAGTCCAGTGTGCCCTCCTGAGCGTCACATGGGGTCTTTAATAGACACAGAAGTATCTGGACCCCTGCATATTATGATTCTATTTAGTCATATTTAATATTCAATATGTATTTTACAATTAACCTAGGTGAGATATTTTGCTAACATGTTAGTCATTTCTATTTGCATTTTGTTTAATAAAAAATCAATATCTAGCAAAGCTTTATGAATTGAATTTTGCGGGGTAAGATCCAACGCCCGATTTTTTATTCACCAGGATTTTTTGCTTTAGAAAATGTATACTATTATAGGTGTATTTTAGTACTGTATGAGTTTATGCAATTTAAACAAACAGTGTGCAAATATTTTAGGTTCCCTTCTGTGGTTGCGTCAGTTTCTGGCCTTTGTTTGTCATAAATGAAAGTAATACCAAATGAATTTGACATCAACAATCTCAGATGATAAATGCATTATAGTTTTGATATTACAAGATTAATATCACAATTACAGTAGGTACAGTATTTGTTCCTAGTTCAAGGGAGGTTAATAATACTGTAGCTATAATGTGTGCCATTCAGAGAAGGAGCCAGGTAATTCCATACTCTATCAGTTCCTGCTGCCAAAGTTTCTTAATGGCTGTTTTCTACAGACTTGTCTGAATCGAACTGTGATTTCCTGTACAGAGTGTATTTGATATAGATAGAGGTTATAAGAGCCTTTCTGTGTTTTTATGAAATCATATTTCCAAATAAAATAACATTCACTCAATACCATTATTCTGTATGTAGACAGATTAAAAAAAATACTTTGCCACCTTACAATACCTCCCATAATTCACAAGATATTTGACTATAGAAAATAGTCTTGGGCCATGTAATGTGCTAATTTTCTTTCCTTTCTGCTATGGAACTTTACAGACTGGCTGAATTGATGTCCATATTAAATAGGTAGGATATACGTAATGGGTAACATGGGCAGCATCCCAAGAAACAATTTTTATCTTTAAAAAAAATATAAATATGCATTATGATCCACCCGATTTCTTGATTGTCCAAAATATCTTGGTTTGCTTCATTCAATGTGCTCTCTCAAATTCACATATAATGTCTGTGGCATCTTATATTAGGACTTCTCTTGCTTTGACATACACAACCCTCCTGTGAATACTTTAAGGTGTTTCATAGTTTAAATCAGTGCACCCCCTTACAACTCTGCTCTCATCTCCAAATAGTCCTCAACTCGCCCTCTTCGTTCTGCTAACGACCTTCTTCTTTTTACCACTCTTATCACCTCCTCTCATTCCCGCCTTCAGGACTTTTCTCGTGTTGCCCCTATTCTCTTGAACTCTATGCCTCGATCCCAGCCTCAAAACCTTTGAAACCTCACTAAACCTACAGCGCTCATTGCGAGCCTCTCCCCTTGCTTACTTTTGATCATTTGAGCACCTTCGGCGCTCATTGGAAGCCCCGCGCTGATCGCCTTCGGCGCTCATTGCGAGCCTCTCCCCTCGTGTACTTCTATTCCTCTGAGCACCCTCGGCGCTCATTGTGAGCCCCGAGCTTAGCGCCTTTGGGAATCATTGTGATCCTCTCCCCTGCTGTTTTTTTAAATATATATATATATATATATTTTTTTTTAATGATAATTAATTAATAAAATAATAAATGAATATACTTTACCTATTTGTAATTAATATATCCAGCAATAAATAGCCTGAAGAGCTAAGAATCTGATTTGATTTTCCTGCAGCTTACAATGTACATTTGGACTTGTTATTTTGCTGTGTTTTTGTTGTTTTTGGATGTACGCGTCTCGGCCATTAACTTCATATTTTTGCAGCTCGTATTTTTTTTTTTTAAATCCCTACTTCCTCATCCCGCAGTTTTTTTTTCTAAGTCCCGCGGGTCGTATTTTATTTTTTGAATGTCCTGCTTATGTGTTTTTTGTTTTTATAGTTATCATTTCCTTACTATCTGTTGTAGCATTGCTTTAAAAAAAGATTTGGTGCTAATGTATGCTGGTGTAAATGCCCCACCTCAGAATGCATAACTTTAAGCTAAGATGTTGCTTTCCATGTAACTTTATAGCAGATGGATGCTTCCTATGCATTCAGAGTGTCCTCCCATCTGTATAAGCAGATCAACAGAAGCCAAAATGGCAGCTTCAGCTGCATATAATATGTAATAAATAAAGCCTGTATTGTTTTGATCATTTTCTAAAAAAACATTTGCCCATTACCAAGTGTAGTTCTTCAAAAGTATATATTCTAGATACAGGACTACAATTGTCTTTTGAAATTTATAACAAAATTGGGTCCTTTGTTGTGTCTTTTTATGTATGTCACATCATGGACTGTTATAATCGAATTAACTTTTGTGTTAACTGTAAAGTATTATGTTAGTTCAGTATTATCATTTTTATTTAAACAAGCTGTAGTTCAAAACTATTTGATGAAGACAGACACCAGACCCCCAATGATGTTTTGTGTAATGACGAATATCAATGTAAGCAGAACCAATGCCTAGAAGATGGAGGGACAATAGGAAGGATCTCTACAACTGCAGTGAATTACATTTTTAAATAATGTGAATTTTTTTAATAAAGTTGATTTAATTTTCACAACATCTATTCATTACAAATAATTACTTACCCGGTTGTTCTGTCATTCTTGGGGCCTCATTCTATTAATGGCCGTAGGTGCTACTTCGGTACTCTATTCCCTTGCAGCCGGCGCCTGGCTTTCCCTTGTGGCCGTCCCCGCCGCAGCTTACTGCCCACAAGGGATTCGGCCGCATGAAACCCTACGACCCTATTCAAATGCTCCGGCCAGCCCTCCGCCAAGCCCGCCAATCGGCCAAAAATGGCTGCAGCTTACTTCCAACCTGGACCCGTCGCAAGGGCTGTGAAACCCTTGTGGCTGCTCCAATTAAGCTTTGCAGTGTCCCTACATCACCCCTATAATGCAGGGGTCCGATCTAGACCCCTGCAGGGTGCACACATTAATTCTATAATGCAGGGGTCCGAATGGGACCCCTGCAGGGTGCACACATTAACTCTATCATGCAGGGGTCCTCATTGGGTCCCCTGCAATGTGCACACATTAACCCTTGTTGCAGGGGTCCGATTGGGACCCCTGCAATGTGCACACATTAACCCTTGTTGAAGGGTCTGATCGGGATACCTGCAGGCTCCCCACATTAACACCTTGTCTTGATGCAGAGGGTCCCAATTGCGACCCCCGCAGCATCTACGGGATTTCAAATTTCCCGCAGCGGGCTCTAATTTAAAAATTTAAGCCCAGGGAATTCCAGGGTTTTAATTTCCCGCCGCGGATCCTTAAAGGGCCCACGGCACACTAATGATTACCCCCAAGTTGCAGGGGTACTATAAGTACCCCCTCGGCACCTAAAATTAACTCCATCACTCATGGGGGTCAAAATAGACCCCCATTAGACTAAAATTAACACACTCAGTCCAATAGGGGTCTATATAGACCCCTATAGGACACTATTAACCCCTAGGTTGACCCTACAAGTGCCATGAGGGTCCTCAAGGGTCCTCGTGATAAAGTCTAAGCACTACACTATAGACTCTAACTATACCCCATTAACCCTAACTATACCCTATTAACCCAACTCAGTGGTACGGAATATGTTGGCACGTTATAAATAAACAATAATAATTAATTAATTATTTACCCCTAACTTGGCCGATTTAATCCTAACTATACCAATTTAAACCTAACTGTGCCTATTTAACACATCTAAACCTATTTAACCCTAATTGGGCCTATTTAACCCTTACTGGACCTATTTAAACCTAACTGGGCCTAGTTAACCCCTCTAGGCCTATTTAACCCAATCACTTATGGGGGTCTATACAGACCCCCATAAACCTCCATCTAACCCATCACTTATGGGGATCATATAGACCCCCATAAGCCTCCATCTAACCCCATCACTTATGGGGGTCCATACAGATCCCTGTTAGCCTCTGTTTAACCTAATCAGTCCCATAAGGGTCTATGAAGACCCTCAAAGGACAATTAGTATCCTAATATTAACCCCATAAGTGCCATGAGGGTCCTCCAGGACCATATAGACCCCTATTAACCCACCACCCCACTAATTACACAAAATAAAAAAAGCTAAGTTGCAAAAAAAACAAAAAACATTACAAACCCCCACTACAAAAAAATAAAAAAAGAACATTACAAACTCCCCACCACAAAAAATAAAAGAAAAACATTATAAACCCACCCCACTACAAAAAATAAAAAAATAATGACACAACTGCAAAGAAAATACATACCCATATATACATAACATTACAATACAGCAATATACAGTGCCTTGCAAAAGTATTCAGCCCCCTTGACTTTTTAACTATTTTGTTACATTACAGCCTTAAGTTCAATGTTTTGTTAATCTGAATTTTATGTGATGGATCAGAACACAATAGTCTAAGTGGTGCAAACAATTACCTTCAGAAGTCACATAATTAGTGTAATGATGTCCACCTGTGTCCAATCTAAGTGTCACATGATCTGTCATTACATATATACACCTTATTTGAAGGGCCCCAGAGGCTGCAACAACTAAGCAAGATGCACCACTAACCAAACACTGCCATGAAAACCAAGGAACTCTACAAACAAGTAAGGGACAATGTTGTTGAGAAGTACAAGTCAGGGTTAGGTTATAAGGAAATATCCACAGGAGCACCATCAAATCTCTCATAACCAAATGGAAAGAACATGGCACAACAGCAAACCTGCCAAGAGACAGCTGCCCACCAAAACTCACGGAACGGGCAAGGAGGGCATTAATCAGAGAGGCAGCACAGAGACCTAAGGCAACCCTGGAGGAGCTGCAGAGTTCTAAAGCAGAGACTGGAGTATCTGTACATAGGACGACAATAAGACGTATGCTCCATAGAGTTGAGCTTTATGGCAGTGTGGCCAGAAGAAAGCCATTACTTTCAGCAAAAAATAAAATGGCATGTTTTGAGTTTGTGAAAATGCATGTGGGAGACTCCCAAAATGTATGGAGGAAGGTGCTCTGGTCTGGGAGACTAAAATTGTACTTTTCGGTCATCAAAGAAAATGCTATCTCTGGCGCAAACCCAACACATCACATTACCCAAGGAACACCCACCCCAGCAGCCGCAACTGGGAAACTGGTCAGAGTTGAGGGAAAGATGGATGGTGCTAAATACAGGGATATTCTTGAGTGAAACCTGTACAACTCTGTGTGTGATTTGAGGCTAGGACGGAGGTTCACCTTCCAGCAGGACAATGACCCCAAACACACTGCTAAAGCAACACTTGAGTTTGCTAAGTGGAAACATGTAAATGTGTTGGAATGGTCTAGTCAAAGCTCAGACCTCAATCCAATAAAAAATCTGTGGTCAGACTTAAAGATTGCTGTTCACAATCGCAAACCATCCAACTTGAAGTAGCTGGAGCAGTTTTGCAAGGAGGAATGGGCAAAAATCCCAATGGTAAGATGTGTCAAGCTCATAGTGACTTCTCCAAAGCGACTTGGATCTGTGATTGCCACAAAAGGTGGCTCTACAAAGTATTGACTTTAGGGGGTGAATAGTTATGCACATTTACTTTTTCTATTATTTTGTCCTATTTGTTGTTTGCATCAGAATATAAAAAAAAACAACTTCAAAGTTGTGGGCATGTTCTGTAAATTAAATGATGCAAATCCTCAAACAATCCATGTTATTTCCAGGTTGTTAGGCAACAAAACACGAAAAATGAATGGGGGTGAATACTTTTGCAAGGCACTGTATACATTACAAATATATACTATTAACCTCCTAACTACAATACATTTCCCCCTATCTACATTACATATACCCCTACAAAACATATAACCCCATATCTATAAAACATTACCCCTATCTATAAAACATTAGTCCCTATCTATTTATTAAACGTTACCCCTATCTACATAACATAACCCCCTATCTATAATACATTTCCCCCTATCTATTATACATTAAACCCTAAATCTAAGCTAAAATAGAATAAATAACACCACTTACCTTTGCAGATGTCCCTTCAGATCGCACCCCTAGGAAAAAAGAAACATCAGATTAGTACAAAATTAAACATTACATGGGATAATTACACATTCTAAATATAGTATTAAACATACCTTTCCAGCATGTCCCCGTCCATCTTGTTTTCTCCGGCACGGCCCCTGGAAAAAAGATGCATCATATTAATGCACACAAATAAACACAACATAAATATACAATAAACATTCTAAATTTAAAACGTACCTGTCCGTGATGTCCACGTCCTCCTCCTCCCGCCCTTGAAGATTCTGCGCTCTAAACTTTTTTTTTTTTAAACGAACACTGACAAGGCTTTGAGGCCTTCTTCCGGCAAAAAAACACGAAATGGCACATTCTGAATGGCTGAAATGGCTGTCAAGCAAATTTCATCCAAGGTGTGAGCCAATCAGAATGGGATACATCCCATTATGATTGGCTGATGGACCTGTCAATCTTTTTTAAACCAATCAGAAGGCACTATTGCCTTTAGCCAATCACAATGAGATACACCCCACGGGGTGATTGGCTGAAGGCATCTGCACCTTCTGATTGGCTGCAGTCTGATGATCAGTGACAACAGCCAATCAGAAGACGCAAATGCGTGGAGCCAATCACAATGCGATTCCCCCCCACAGGGTGTATCTCATTCTGATTGGCTGAAGGGAATAGCACCTTATGATTGGCTGTTGTCACTGTCAATCAGATAGAAGCCAATCAGAAGGCACAGATGCCTTCAGCCAATCACCCCTAGGGGTGTATCCCATTCTGAGTGGCTGAAGGCAATAGTGCTTTCTGATTGGTCTAAAATTGATTTACAGGTCCATCAGCCAATCAGAATGAAATATAGGGCTGTATCCCATTCTGATTGGCTCACACCTTGGCACCTTCTGGTTGAAATTTGATTGGCAGCCATTTCAGCCAATCAGAAGGCCCCATTCCGTTTTTCTTTTTTCCCGGAAGAAGGCCTAGAAGCCTCAATAGTGTTGAAGAGCTTTTCCAGGGAGGAACTCCGTTAGTTTAAAAAAATTTTTTAATTTAGAGCGCAGATTCTTCTAAGACCCCACCTGTGGCAGAAGAGGAGGAGGACGGGGACATTGTAAACAGGTACGTTTTAAATTTAGAATGTTGGTTTATTTATGTTGCGTTTATTTGTTTATGTTGCTTTATTCCAGGGGCCGAGCCGGAGAAGACAAGAAGATGGACGGGGACATGCTAGAAAGGTAAGTTTAATACTGTATTTACAATGTGTATTTATTCTATGTAGTGTTTGATTTTGTACTAATCTGATGTTTCTTTTTTCCAATGGGTGCGATATGAAGGGACATCTGCAAAGGTAAGTGGTCTTGTTAATTCTATTTTAGCTTAGATTTAGGGTTTAATGTATTATAGATAGGGGGAAATGTATTATAGATAGGGGGTTATGTTATGTAGATAGGGGTAATGTTTAATAGATAGGGGGTAATATTTTATAGATAGAGGTAATGTTTTATAGATAGGGGGTAATGTTATGTAGATAGGGGTAATTTTTATTAGGGGGTAATATTTTATAGATAGAGGTAATGTTTTATAGATAGGGGGTAATGTTTTATAGATATGGGTAATATTTTGTAGTCGGGGGATATGTAATGTAGATAGGGGTAAATGTATTGTAGTTAAGGAGTTATATATATGTGTATGTATTTTATTTGCAGGTGTGCAATTATATTTTTATTTTATGTAGTGGGGGGTTGGAGTGTTCTTTTATTATTTGTTGTAGTGGGGGTGGGTTTGTAATGTTCTTTTTTTATTTTTTGTAGGGGGTGGGTTTGTAATGTTCTTTTTTTATTACGTCTTTTTAATCCAGTCAATAATTTCATTAACAGAATGAATTATTTCATGGTTACACATTTTTCAAAGCATTTTATAAATTGAACTATTTCAGCATCTAAATTACTTAATTAAGAATAAGGAATATAAACAAAAGGAGTGAAAAGATATTTTTAGAGTTGTGCGGGTAATGTAAACAGCAAATCTGATTTTCCTGTAAACAGGTCCATCCAACAGTTAATATTGTTTAGATGGCTTTCTGTGTCTTTATATTATTGCAAGATATAAATTAGATAAAGGAGCACACATCCGGTGTTCTGTTAGAAGTCAACACATATTTTGAATCCATGGACATTATATATTGATTTTAGCAATTCTTAAAAGGAATTCTGATGGCAGTAGCGCAGGAAGTAAGTCATCCTATTTCACACTACATTAGACACATGGCCATGTGTAAGATCTGCATTATTGAACACTATGATTTTTTAACATATAATGCATTTAAATTATGCATTGTGACATGGCATAGAAAACTCAAGCAGTTACTAACATAAAATGTTTATTTCTTTGTAATTAATTCATTTAAATATATAAAATATATATAAAATATTGTATGAATGGAAAAGTATTTTTGTATGTGAATGCATGTATATAGGTGTTTACATATGCATATGTGTGTGTTTTTATATTTTTATTTATGATTCAATTGACCTGGCCCACCCCCTTGAAAAAAAATTCCCTGTCACTTTACGTACGTATTATTTTGATACGGGTGAGGTGGTGCTGGCTCTGCTCACTATTCTTATGATGGGAAGTGCTTCCATTTTCTTGATGACATGCAATAATTAAATAGAACACATATAAAACATGTTAAATCAGGACGTATTGCCGAAGCAGCTCTTAGAAACAGACAAAAATTATCCCATAAAGAGAGACAGGCATTAAGAGAGGGATGGAGAAAGAGAGAGGGATAGCGAGAGGGATAGATAAGCAAACAGTAAAGAGCAATTCAGCACAGAAGACAGGATTTCCAAGAGAAGAAAATTAACTTGAAAAAGCTCAGAAGGCTAATGGCTGACAGCTGTGCCTGATGTGTTGTTGCCCATTGGGTCACAGAGAGAGGGACATGACTGAACAAAACAAAAGTAATGGGAGAAAAATACTATTTTTGAGTACATTTTTATAATACTACACAAGCTAAATGGTCCTACAGGAAGACTGATTAAAGGAAAAACAAAAAAGCAGACATCAACAGCCTTATTCAATTGTGATTCAGTAAATTTAAAAGGGATCTATTTAAGCGCACAGCATATTTTTTTTACAGAAGTTAGTGCACTTCTATCCAAAAGCAAGGTCTTCACTAACTAAAAACGTCTGTAAATAAAATATGCTGTGTGCTTAAATAGAGCCCTTTTAAATTTATCGAATCGCAATTTAATAAGGCTGCAAGTTATTTTACTTGACAATACAAGAACTAAAACTGAAGTAAAAACCACCCAACCGCTTATACCATACTCCATCATCTTAAACTGGCTACAAGCCCTGTGTGTCATTTGAATTAAATAAAAACAGATGTTAACTGTTATACTAAACTGTACTAAACTGTTGATTGCAAGCTCCACAAGTACATATAATGTATATTCTATATGATATGTGTTTATATATATATATATATATATATATATATATATATAGGTCCCAGCTCAGCTTCCCAGAATGCAGTGTAATAACTGTTTTTCTCTGAATTCTGGAAGCAGGTTTTTTAACTTGTTTTAGACATTCAAATGTGAACACAGATGTACTATTTATTTACTGTACTATTGTACAGTGGAGGAGGGCTTCTATTGCTCTTTTGCCCACCATATTAGAAATGATTGTTGTGGTGAACTACCTACTCAAAAAGTCCACAACACAAGCTGAGATCCCGCTCCATGCTGATGATAGCCAGTAAGCTTGAAACAGCTGTACATGCATAGGATACTCAGCTTGTGTTTAATCCAACCTTGGCTTTGCATTAAAGCTGTGTAATACAGTATGCATAAGTTAAAGGAAGCCATGTTTGATAATGGCTATGGATTGAAGAGTAAGGCATTTGCAAGCACGTTTTCATGTCCCAGCTCAGCTTCCCAGAATGCAGTGCAATAACTGTTTTTCTCAGAATTCTGAGCTGGAAGCAGGTTTTTTAACTTGTTTTAGACATTCAAATGTGAACACGGATGTACTATTTATTTACTATGGCCCTCATTCAATTGCAATTTGGCCAATTGAATAGGGGTCTAAATAAGCACATAACATATTTTTTTAAATACTTTTTTAGTTAGTAAACATCTATCCAAAAACAAGGTTTTCACTAACTAAAAACTTATTTTAAAAAAATATGTTATGTGCTTATTTAGACCCCTAATCAATTGGCCAAATCTCAATTGAATGAGGGCCTATATATATATATATATATATATATATATATATATATATATATATATATATATATATATATATATATATATATATATATATATATACTAGCGTATTGCCCGTCAAAAAATGACGGCAATCAGATGTGTATGTTTTAAAAGTTGTTTAGTTATTAATATACATATGGAATTGTAAGGTAGCTAATGTTGTTTTCTGTGTACTACTGAAATATAGAAATCAAATTAATAAATGAATGTACGTATTTTTATGCATTGTGTTGAAGAGCTGGCAATCTGTGTTGATGTTGCTGCAGCATTAGTGGTGTGGAGGTGCTGTGTAAGCGTGACGAATGTGTGCAGTGTAATCATGTGCGTGCGCGAGACCAAACCGTTAACGTAACTGTGTACTTGCGCATTATCCTAAAATGGCGGATAATGTGTGGTATGCGTCTTAGCGGATTATCGGTACGTGTTTTCCGTGGTTATAGTGCTGTTGCCTGGTTTTCGCTTTGTTCGTGCGGCATTTTTTCTGCGTCGTTCATTGCCAAAGTACTACGGTTTAACAGCTTGCCTCGCCGCGCAATGATCGCCCGCTAAAGTACTACGGTTTAACAGTAAATATGGTCAAACGGTCGAATGACGGTCACTAAAAATTAAATGTAGTGAAATGTGTTTGCCACACAACATGACGCTACATTTGTCCCTTTTTTTTTTTCTTAAAATAAATACAATTTTTTTTTTTTTTTTTGTAACTTCCAAGTTATATTTCACATCAAATGCGTTGGTTTAGGCGGGAAATCCGATGTTGCGCGAGACAAAGTCGTTAAATCTGTGTTAATGCGTAAATCTGTAATTGTGTTTCGTAAAATGTACTCACTACTGTCTTTTTACTCATTAAGTCGTACGCACTACGCAACAGAGCGGTTTAACGGCTCGCCGGGCGCTCATCGCTAAGTCGTACGCACTACGCAACGCAGCGTGACGACGAATCGTAGTTAGACAATTATAATATGTGATATATATATACTAGCCACTTGCCCGTCAAAAATGACGGCAATAAAATTTGAAGCCTGGCAATGGTGTTTGCCACAAATTGCAAGCCTCTCCCCCTCTACTTAACTGGCCTTGCGATGAGCGCCTTTGGCGCTCATTGCGAGCCTCTCCCCCTCTACCTTTTCCCCCTTCTACTTGATGGTATGCGCTCAATGAGAGCTACTCCCCCCTCTACCTTACTAAGCACCTTTGAAGCTCATCATGGGCTTCGCAATGAGCGCCAAAGGCGCTCATTGCGAGCCTCTCCCCCATGTGTCTCTTCCCCCCCTCTCCACCCCTGTATCTCTTCCCCCCTCTCCCTCCCATGTGTCCCCCTTTCCCCTCTCTCCCTCCCGTGTCTCTTCAACCCCTCTCCCCCTCCCTTGTGTCTCTTCCCTCCCTCCTGTTTCTTTTCCCTTCTCTTCCTCCCTGTGTCTCTTCCCCCATTTCCCTTTCCTGTGTCTCTTCCACCCCTCTCCTTACCCTGTCTCTTCCACCCCTCTCCCTTCCCTCTTCCACCCTGCTCTCCCTTCCCTTGTCTCTTCTACCCCGCTTTCCCTCCCCTGTCACTTCCACTCCACTTTTCTCATCTCTCTGTCCCTCCTTCCTGTCTGTCTCTCTGTCCCTCCTTCCTGTCAATCTTTCTCTCTGTCCCTCCGTCCTGTCAATCTTTCTCTCTGTCCCTCCTTCCTGTCTCTCTCTCTATCCCTCCCTCCTGTCAATCTTTCTCTCTATCCCTCCCTCCTGTCTGTCTCTCTCTCTCTCTGTGTCTGTGTCCCTCCTGTCTCTCTCTGTGTCCCTCCTGTCTCTCTCTCTCTGTCCCTCCTGTCTCTCTCTCTCTCTGTCCCTCCTGTCTCTCTATCTCTGTCTGTCTCTGTCCCTCCTGTCTCTCTCTCATGTCTCTTCTCTCTGCCTGTGCCTCTCCTGTCTCTCTCTCTATGTGTCCCTCCTGTCTCTCTCTCTCTCTCTATGTGTCCCTCCTGTCTCTCTCTCTGTGTGTCCCTCCTGTCTTTCTCTCTGTGTCCCTCCTGTCTCTCTCTCTCTCTATGTGTCCCTCCTGTCTCTCTCTGTGTCCCTACTGTCTCCCTCTCTCTGTGTCCCTTCTGTCTCTCTCTCTGTCTGTGTCCCTCCTGTCTCTCTGTCTGTGTCCCTCCTGTCTCTCTATCTGTGTCCCTCCTGTCTCTCTCGTTCTGTGTCCCTCCTGTCTCTCTCTATCTGTATCCCTCCTGTCTCTCTCTATATGTGTCCCTCCTGTCTCTCTCTATCTGTGTCCCTCCTGTCTCTCTCTATCTGTGTCCCTCCTGTCTCTCTGTGTCCCTCCTGTGTCTCTCTGTCTGTGTCCCTCCTGTCTCTCTCTGTGTCCCTACTGTCTCCCTCTCTCTGTTCCTCCTGTCACTCTCGGTCTGTGTCCCTCCTGTCTCTCTCGGTCTGTGTCCCTCCTGTCTCTCTCTGTCTGTGTCCCTCCTGTCTCTCTCTGTCTGTGTCCCTCCTGTCTCTCTCTGTGTCTCTCCTGTCTCTCTCTCTGTGTGTTTCTCCTGTCTCTCTCTCTCTCTCTTTGTGTCCCTCCTGTCTCTCTCTCTGTGTACCTCATGTCTCTCTCTCTCTCTGTGTACCTCCTGTCTCTCTCTCTGTGTACCTCCTGTCTCTCTCTCTGTGTACCTCCTGTCTCTCTCTGTCTGTGTCCCTCCTGTCTCTCTATCCGTGTCCCTCCTGTCTCTCTGTCTGTCTGTGTCTCTCCGTCCGTGTCCCTCCTGTCTCTCTCTGTGTCCCTCCTGTCTCTCTCTGTCTGTGTCCCTCCTGTCTCTCTCTATCTGTGTCCCTCCTGTCTCTCTGTGTCCCTCCTGTGTCTCTCTCTCTGTGTACCTCCTGTCTCTCTCTCTGTGTACCTCCTGTCTCTCTCTGTCTGTGTCCCTCCTGTCTCTCTATCCGTGTCCCTCCTGTCTCTCTGTCTGTCTGTGTCTCTCCGTCCGTGTCCCTCCTGTCTCTCTCTGTGTCCCTCCTGTCTCTCTCTGTCTGTGTCCCTCCTGTCTCTCTATTTGTGTCCCTCCATCCGTGTCCTTCCTGTCTCTCTCTGTCCCTCCTGTCTCTCTGTCTCTGTCCCTCCTGTCTCTCTCTCATGTCTCTTCTCTCTGCCTGTGCCTCTCCTGTCTCTCTCTCTATGTGTCCCTCCTGTCTCTCTCTCTCTCTCTATGTGTCCCTCCTGTCTCTCTCTCTGTGTGTCCCTCCTGTCTTTCTCTCTGTGTCCCTCCTGTCTCTCTCTCTCTCTATGTGTCCCTCCTGTCTCTCTCTGTGTCCCTACTGTCTCCCTCTCTCTGTGTCCCTTCTGTCTCTCTCTCTGTCTGTGTCCCTCCTGTCTCTCTGTCTGTGTCCCTCCTGTCTCTCTATCTGTGTCCCTCCTGTCTCTCTCGTTCTGTGTCCCTCCTGTCTCTCTCTATCTGTATCCCTCCTGTCTCTCTCTATATGTGTCCCTCCTGTCTCTCTCTATCTGTGTCCCTCCTGTCTCTCTCTATCTGTGTCCCTCCTGTCTCTCTGTGTCCCTCCTGTGTCTCTCTGTCTGTGTCCCTCCTGTCTCTCTCTGTGTCCCTACTGTCTCCCTCTCTCTGTTCCTCCTGTCACTCTCGGTCTGTGTCCCTCCTGTCTCTCTCGGTCTGTGTCCCTCCTGTCTCTCTCTGTCTGTGTCCCTCCTGTCTCTCTCTGTCTGTGTCCCTCCTGTCTCTCTCTGTGTCTCTCCTGTCTCTCTCTCTGTGTGTTTCTCCTGTCTCTCTCTCTCTCTCTTTGTGTCCCTCCTGTCTCTCTCTCTGTGTACCTCATGTCTCTCTCTCTCTCTGTGTACCTCCTGTCTCTCTCTCTGTGTACCTCCTGTCTCTCTCTCTGTGTACCTCCTGTCTCTCTCTGTCTGTGTCCCTCCTGTCTCTCTATCCGTGTCCCTCCTGTCTCTCTGTCTGTCTGTGTCTCTCCGTCCGTGTCCCTCCTGTCTCTCTCTGTGTCCCTCCTGTCTCTCTCTGTCTGTGTCCCTCCTGTCTCTCTCTATCTGTGTCCCTCCTGTCTCTCTGTGTCCCTCCTGTGTCTCTCTCTCTGTGTACCTCCTGTCTCTCTCTCTGTGTACCTCCTGTCTCTCTCTGTCTGTGTCCCTCCTGTCTCTCTATCCGTGTCCCTCCTGTCTCTCTGTCTGTCTGTGTCTCTCCGTCCGTGTCCCTCCTGTCTCTCTCTGTGTCCCTCCTGTCTCTCTCTGTCTGTGTCCCTCCTGTCTCTCTATTTGTGTCCCTCCATCCGTGTCCTTCCTGTCTCTCTCTGTCCCTCCTGTCTCTCTGTCTCTGTCCCTCCTGTCTCTCTCTCATGTCTCTTCTCTCTGCCTGTGCCTCTCCTGTCTCTCTCTCTATGTGTCCCTCCTGTCTCTCTCTCTCTCTCTATGTGTCCCTCCTGTCTCTCTCTCTGTGTGTCCCTCCTGTCTTTCTCTCTGTGTCCCTCCTGTCTCTCTCTCTCTCTCTATGTGTCCCTCCTGTCTCTCTCTGTGTCCCTACTGTCTCCCTCTCTCTGTGTCCCTTCTGTCTCTCTCTCTGTCTGTGTCCCTCCTGTCTCTCTGTCTGTGTCCCTCCTGTCTCTCTATCTGTGTCCCTCCTGTCTCTCTCGTTCTGTGTCCCTCCTGTCTCTCTCTATCTGTATCCCTCCTGTCTCTCTCTATATGTGTCCCTCCTGTCTCTCTCTATCTGTGTCCCTCCTGTCTCTCTCTATCTGTGTCCCTCCTGTCTCTCTGTGTCCCTCCTGTGTCTCTCTGTCTGTGTCCCTCCTGTCTCTCTCTGTGTCCCTACTGTCTCCCTCTCTCTGTTCCTCCTGTCACTCTCGGTCTGTGTCCCTCCTGTCTCTCTCGGTCTGTGTCCCTCCTGTCTCTCTCTGTCTGTGTCCCTCCTGTCTCTCTCTGTCTGTGTCCCTCCTGTCTCTCTCTGTGTCTCTCCTGTCTCTCTCTCTGTGTGTTTCTCCTGTCTCTCTCTCTCTCTCTTTGTGTCCCTCCTGTCTCTCTCTCTGTGTACCTCATGTCTCTCTCTCTCTCTGTGTACCTCCTGTCTCTCTCTCTGTGTACCTCATGTCTCTCTCTCTCTCTGTGTACCTCCTGTCTCTCTCTCTGTGTACCTCCTGTCTCTCTCTCTGTGTACCTCCTGTCTCTCTCTGTCTGTGTCCCTCCTGTCTCTCTATCCGTGTCCCTCCTGTCTCTCTGTCTGTCTGTGTCTCTCCGTCCGTGTCCCTCCTGTCTCTCTCTGTGTCCCTCCTGTCTCTCTCTGTCTGTGTCCCTCCTGTCTCTCTCTATCTGTGTCCCTCCTGTCTCTCTGTGTCCCTCCTGTGTCTCTCTCTCTGTGTACCTCCTGTCTCTCTCTCTGTGTACCTCCTGTCTCTCTCTGTCTGTGTCCCTCCTGTCTCTCTATCCGTGTCCCTCCTGTCTCTCTGTCTGTCTGTGTCTCTCCGTCCGTGTCCCTCCTGTCTCTCTCTGTGTCCCTCCTGTCTCTCTCTGTCTGTGTCCCTCCTGTCTCTCTATTTGTGTCCCTCCATCCGTGTCCTTCCTGTCTCTCTCTGTCCCTCCTGTCTCTCTGTCTCTGTCCCTCCTGTCTCTCTCTCATGTCTCTTCTCTCTGCCTGTGCCTCTCCTGTCTCTCTCTCTATGTGTCCCTCCTGTCTCTCTCTCTCTCTCTATGTGTCCCTCCTGTCTCTCTCTCTGTGTGTCCCTCCTGTCTTTCTCTCTGTGTCCCTCCTGTCTCTCTCTCTCTCTATGTGTCCCTCCTGTCTCTCTCTGTGTCCCTACTGTCTCCCTCTCTCTGTGTCCCTTCTGTCTCTCTCTCTGTCTGTGTCCCTCCTGTCTCTCTGTCTGTGTCCCTCCTGTCTCTCTATCTGTGTCCCTCCTGTCTCTCTCGTTCTGTGTCCCTCCTGTCTCTCTCTATCTGTATCCCTCCTGTCTCTCTCTATATGTGTCCCTCCTGTCTCTCTCTATCTGTGTCCCTCCTGTCTCTCTCTATCTGTGTCCCTCCTGTCTCTCTGTGTCCCTCCTGTGTCTCTCTGTCTGTGTCCCTCCTGTCTCTCTCTGTGTCCCTACTGTCTCCCTCTCTCTGTTCCTCCTGTCACTCTCGGTCTGTGTCCCTCCTGTCTCTCTCGGTCTGTGTCCCTCCTGTCTCTCTCTGTCTGTGTCCCTCCTGTCTCTCTCTGTCTGTGTCCCTCCTGTCTCTCTCTGTGTCTCTCCTGTCTCTCTCTCTGTGTGTTTCTCCTGTCTCTCTCTCTCTCTCTTTGTGTCCCTCCTGTCTCTCTCTCTGTGTACCTCATGTCTCTCTCTCTCTCTCTGTGTACCTCCTGTCTCTCTCTCTGTGTACCTCCTGTCTCTCTCTCTGTGTACCTCCTGTCTCTCTCTGTCTGTGTCCCTCCTGTCTCTCTATCCGTGTCCCTCCTGTCTCTCTGTCTGTCTGTGTCTCTCCGTCCGTGTCCCTCCTGTCTCTCTCTGTGTCCCTCCTGTCTCTCTCTGTCTGTGTCCCTCCTGTCTCTCTATTTGTGTCCCTCCATCCGTGTCCTTCCTGTCTCTCTCTGTCCCTCCTGTCTCTCTATCTGTGTCCCTCCTGTCTCTCTCTGTCTGTGTCCGTCCTGTCTCTCTCTGTCTGTGTCCCTCATGTCTCTCTCTGTCTGTGTCCCTCCTGTCTCTCTCTGTCTATGTCCCTCCTGTCTCTCTCTGTCTGTGTCCCTCATGTCTCTCTCTGTCTGTGTCCCTCCTGTCTCTCTCTGTCTGTGTCCCTCCTGTCTCTCTATATGTGTCCCTCCATCCGTGTCCCTCCTGTCTCTCTCTGTCTATGTCCCTCCTGTCTCTCTCTGTCTGTGTCCCTCATGTCTCTCTCTATCTGTGTCCCTCATGTCTCTCTCTATCTGTGTCCCTCCTGCCTCTCTCTGTCTGTGTCCCTCCTGTCTCTCTCTGTCTGTGTCCCTCCTGTCTCTCTCTGTCTGTGTCCCTCCTGTCTCTCTATCCGTGTCCCTCTTGTCTCTCTCTGTCCCTCCTGTCTCTCTATCTGTGTCCCTCCTGCCTCTCTCTGTCTGTGTCCCTCCTGTCTCTCTCTGTGTCCCTCCTGTCTCTCTCTGTCTGTGTCCCTTCTGTCTCTCTCTCTGTGTCCCTTCTGTCTCTCTCTGTCTGTGTCCCTCCTGTCTCTCTCTGTGTTACTCCTGTTACTCTCTCTGTCTGTGTCCCTCCTGTCTCTCTCTATCTGTGTCCCTCCTGTCTCTCTCTATCTGTGTCCCTCCTGACTCTCTCTGTGTTACTCCTGTCACTCTCTCTCTCTGTCTGTGTTCCTCCTGTCTCTCTCTATCTGTGTCCCTCCTGTCTCTCTCTATCTGTGTCCCTCCTGTCTCTCTCTATCTGTGTCCCTCCTGACTCTCTCTGTGTTACTCCTGTCACTCTCTCTCTGTCTGTGTCCCTCCTGCCTCTCTCTATCTGTGTCCCTCCTGTCTCTCTCTATCTGTATCCCTCCTGACTCTCTCTGTGTTACTCCTGCCACTCTCTCTCTCTGTCTGTGTCCCGCCTGACTCTCTCTGTCTGTGTCCCTCCTGTCTCTCTTTCCCTCCAGGCTGTCTCTTTCACCTCAGTCCCCAGCATGTCTGCCGGTCCCTCCACAGGGAGGAGTTGAGAGCAGCAGGGGGGAGGTGTTGAGAGCAGCCGGGGGGGGAGTTGAGAGCAGCCGGGGGAGGAGTTGAGAGCAGCCGGGGGAGGAGTTAAGACTGGCAGGGGAGGAGTTAAGAGTGGTGGGGGAGGAGTTAAGAGCGGCGAGCAGGCAGGAGGAGTTGTGAGTTGTGCGAGCCCGCAAGCGTGAGCAACCTGGTAAGAGGTCCTTCATAGGGATGCAGACGCCTTATTCTATGTAAATATAGAATACAAGCTGTATTCTAGGAGCCTGGAAGGAGGTCCTTCATAGGGATGCTGATGCCTTATTCTATGTAAATATAGAATACGAGCTGTATTCTAGGAGCCTGGAAGGAGGTCCTCCATAGGGATGCTGATGCCTTATTCTATGTAAATATAGAATGCAAGCTGTACTCTAGAATCCTGGAAGGAGGTCCTTCATAGGGATGCAGATGCATTATTCTATGTAAATATAAAATACAAGCTGTATTCTAGGAGCCTGGAAGGAGGTCCTTCATAGGGATGCATATGCATTATTCTATGTAAATATAAAATACAAGCTGTATTCTAGGAGCCTGGAAGGAGGTCCTTCATAGGGATGCATATGCATTATTCTATGTAAATATAGAATACAAGCTGTATTCGAGGAGCCTGGAAGGAGGTCCTTCATAGGGATGCAGATACCTTATTCTATGTACATATAGAATACAAGCTGTATTCTAGGAGCCTGGAAGGAGGTCCTTCATAGGGATGCAGATACCTTATTCTATGTACATATAGAATACAAGCTGTATTCTAGGAGCTTGGAAGGAGGTCCTTCATAGGGATGCAGATGCCTTATTCTATGTAAATATAGAATACAAGCTGTATTCTAGGAGCCTGGAAGGAGGTCCTTCATAGGGATGCAGATGCCTTATTCTATGTAAATATAGAATACAAGCTGTATTCTAGGAGCCTGAAAGGAGGTCCTTCATAGGGAAGCAGATGCCTTATTCTATGTAAATATAGAATACAAGCTGTATTCTAGGAGCCTGGAAGGAGGTCCTTCATAGGGTGCAGATACCTTATTCTATGTACATATAGAATACAAGCTGTATTCTAGGAGCCTGGAAGGAGGTCCTTCATAGGGTGCAGATACCTTATTCTATGTACATATAGAATACAAGCTGTATTCTAGGAGCTTGGAAGGAGGTCCTTCATAGGGATGCTGATGCCTTATTCTATGTAAATATAGAATGCAAGCTGTACTCTAGAATCCTGGAAGGAGGTCCTTCATAGGGATGCAGATGCCTTATTCTTTGCAAAAAAAAACATTGTATATAAATTATCTACTCACAAATGTTTTTTGCACTAAATAGAAAACATTTTTCAGTTTCAAATTAAAAGCAAACTGTCATGACAAAACTACTAGTCTTCATTATGAAGCTGCCAATTTCTATCTATCTATCTATCTATCTATCTATCTATCTATCTATCTAGATGCATGGTGCCTGGGGGAAGAGAGTACAAGTCACACAGAGAGAATAAGAGAGTCACAGAGAACAAGAAACAGAGAGAGAAAGAATAACCGACAGAGAGAGACTACTCACTCATTCCTGAACAGCTCTCTCAACATGGCAGCTATCAGGAAAGTTGAAGTACACAGGGGGACAGGGTCGCACAGACGCTCATCGAGGGGCTCGCGATGAATGCCAAAGGTGCTTAGAGGAGCAAAAGCCTCACATGGGGCCTCATTCTATTAACGGCCGTAGGAGATTCGGGGCCGCAAGAACCGGCCGCAAGCTATTCGGCTATTCTATTCCCCTCAGGCCGGGGATTCCGCCAGGCTTGCGGCCGGCGCCTTGCTATCTCTTGCGGCCGCTCGCGCTGGAGGAAAGCCTTTGATCTAAAATGGCCGCAAGAAAATCCCGGTTGCTATTCTATTGCTCTGGGAACCCTCTCTGCAAGGCTAAAAGCGAGCCGCAGCTTACTTGCAGGAAAAAGGTCCCGCTAGCACCAATTAAGCACATTATAAAGCCAAAATAAAGCCATCCTGCACTCTGAGGAGACTAAAAAGTGATTGTAGGTGTTAGCAAAAATAGCACAACATTCCCCTACACTCAAATCCGTAAATAAATTATTTTTTAATTTATGTCAAAAATCCATGTAAAAAGTCCAGAGTGCTTGGAGCACCTCAGCCCTGCCCACGCTGCGGCCGGAAAATAAACAGTTAATGTAAACTCGGATTTGCAAGCTTGAGAGGGGGTTGATATTAATCCTCATGTCCCCCAATATGATCCCTAGCATTTACAGAGCTGTACAGTGCCGTCTTGAATTTATTTTTGCGTTTTAAGTTTTCTGAGCTTACGGCCGGTTGCAAGATATACGGCTGGCCGTAAGGGGAGATCCTTGCCGTATAATTGAATTCCAAGATAACGGAACCCCCGCAAGGAATCGCAGCTTTGCGTCCGATTTACGGCCGATAATAGAATGAGGCCCATTGTGTGGCAAATAGCATTGCCAGCCTTACAATATTATTCCCATAATTTTTGACGGGCAAGTTCCTAGTTTGTATTATATTTCTAAAGGATTTTGGCACATTCTTAGGGCCTCGTTAAAATGCAATTTGGGCAATTGAATAGGGCTCTATATAAGCACATGGCATATTTTTTTAACAAAAGTTTTTAGTTAGCACTAACTAAAAACTTCTGTAAAAAAATATGCTCTGTGCTTATATAGAGCCCTATCCAATTGGCCAAATCACATTTGAATGAGGCCCTTATCCTTGGAAAATAAGGATATAATTAGATATCATGTAAGTCTAAGCCCTGCAGCCACATTTGTAGATCATATAATAGTGGAGAGGAGATACGTGAGACCAGCAGACATAAAGAGCACTTTATTCTATGTAAAATTACAGCAATGAATAAACCAAAGAGAGGTAAATTGATCACTGTTTGATTAATATTAATCAGGCAAATAGCCTTACATAGAATAAAGAGATGTTTATATTCTGTTGTCTTAAGTTACCAGACTTAAAGTCTTACCAACACCTACACTGTTTAATAGTCTTTCCCGGCACTTAAATTGTACATCTAGCCTGAGAACTATAAAAAATGCAATATTTTCTACATCCTTGTGCTATGACAATAATAATGCATATGTTGAAGTGTACAGTGTATATACATTTGGCCAAACAATAAAACCATATTCAGTCATGCATATTAATATAATACTGTATTTACCCAGATCTGCTCTTTCTCTATATTCACCTCCAGTGTATCCTCTTGTACCTTCTCTTCTCTCACTTGTCATGGGTTTTGGCAATTAATATGGTGATATTAATATTAATTAAAAATGTACATTTTTCACATATTTGCACATTTTGACTAATTTCCGAATTCTTACTACACAATATATTGAGGGCATTGGCCTCATGAAATAAACAGAACTGTATTATGTGAGAATATATTTATTATAAATCAATAAAAACTCAGTATATAGTAATAACAAGTTGGTATAAACAATTGTAACAGATATACTGTATATCAAGGTACATCAATTATAAAGTGTTAGTTATTATTACATTATCCTCATAATCATTTATAAGAAATGCACAATATGCTTGCTATAATAAATATGGTAAATTATGACATCAGAGATGGTTTTTATTATTATGGTATGCTTATACATATCTATTTATTAAGCTATCATACCCTTTTCATATCATATGATTTTTTATTTGAATTATAGTATTATCTCTAATTCAAAAGACAGAATGTTTTTCATTACAATTAATTACCAGATATATTAAATTGCTATAAAAGCTGATATTTTGTAGTATTTATAAAATGAACTGGCAAATTATATGTCAACTTATAATTCGACAGCTATAGTGTATATTTATAAATCAGATAATATTGATATAGCAATTTATTTTATATTATGTTAATAAAATATTTCAATGATTGTAATGGAAAATAAATAACATATAAAGAAATGTTACACTTTATATCATACCTGTTCTTTTGTACTTGAATTCATCATATGACCCAGCACAATGATGGTCTGGATTTCAGAAGTTCTTGGTATGTAAATGTGTAAACTCTTTTGCTAGTGAGCTGGGAAAATGCATGTTTGAGATTTCTATGTGTTTGGGATGTCCCAAATAGTAAGTATAGCATATTCTTTCTAGGAGTTTCACATTTTCTCCTTTGGGTGTTGCTGTCCAAGAATCTGTGTTTGTTGAGAGGTGTGTGGATGTGTGTCTGTTTCTCTAAATCTTCCTCTCAGATTTTCTTTCCTTTGTTCTCCTTTTAGATCCTCTTTCTACCTCAATTATACCCACAACTTTATTTGCTTATCAGAAATTCCAATCAGGCTATGTATTTGGCAATCAATCAGGAATACTCATGATGTCACAAAATATTTAACTCTTAATAGGATGTATCCTTGTTTAAAGATTATTTAAAAGTCAATTATTTTTTTAGAACACAAGGGGAGCTCTTGTATCTTTAAATTACCACAAATAATTTAAATAAAATAAACTAATGAACCTCAGAACTATAAACAAAACATGGTTAGCAAGTTTAGATAATGGGTGTCATTTATGTATAAACAGAAATAAAATGTATATTCTTGAGAACTAAACATTATGTCTGGTTAAAACATTCTTACATTGGGAATTTAGGGAGTATTTAGATAAAATAAACCTTATCTTTTCAATTAATGGAATTTCTTAGGTATGTCTGTTATAGGACCAAGGACTCTTAAGAATTCACTTCAGTGAGAATTTGAAAAAACAAAACAAAACACATCTTTACATAGATATATTCTAATAATGGAATTGCATGCATATATATCACATATATAGTTGTGAGTGTGCGCATCCGCGCATGCGGGACTTACGACCCTTACGAATTAGGACCGAAACCCGTACATGCACTGTACATGCTGAAGGCACTCAGCACGGGGCTTGCGATGAGTGCCAAAGGTGCTCAGAGGGCCCATAGCCTCGCATTGTGTGGTAAACAGCATTGCCAGGCTTACAATTTTACAAATATTAATACATTGGATATAAAAAGAAAGGTTAATAATTGGAATATTATATTAGCTTATAATAACCATATAAAATAGAACTTGATTTGTACAAAAGTTCTGGCACATTGCTATTCAATCTTGTTTCTCCTCATTTAGTCCCATGAAACAAACAGAAATTCTACACTTTCCTTTGCACACCTTCCCACTTTCAAGCCGTACTATCTTGTTCCCACCAACATATTTCGGGTCATTTCTTACAACACACAACTTTGACATCTCCTTTGACCCTATCGTCTCTCTCATTAATAATATATCCTTGGTCACTTTCACAAAATGTATCCACAAGATACTCATCATGACTATTTCTGGCAAAAAAAGTAACTTCACAAAAATTCATTTTTAGGGGGCATCTGCCTAGCCATGGGTTCCTCTTACGTACAGCCCAGACTCACGTCCCTTGGGGTCTTCTTGTTTCTGTGTCTATTTAGATGTGTGCTATAACCTGGGTTTTAAAGAAACCATGCAACATTTTTTAGTGATTTGCTAATTTAGCCTAATTAGCACCTAGGTTATATAACCCACCTACTCCTCTGTCTCCCTGCCTGCTGTCTGTGTGGCTGCCTGTGATGGTATTCAGCATTGCTCTACTGCCTGGTCATCTGGCTACTTGTGACACCTGTCCTGCAGCATCACCTGGCTATTCAGCATTGCCATACTAGCCATACTGTCACCTGGTTACACCAGTCCAGCTACATATCCTGACTTTTCAACATTGCTGTGCTACCTGATCACCTGGATACCTCTGACACACATCATGCTGTACTACCTGGCTATTCAGCGGTGCTTTGCTACCTGTACCACCTATCTACCAGTATTGTCATGGTGCTTGCCTCACTAATCTCACCATATATGCCACAATTTTATTAGCAATTCAAATGCCTCAGTGACATATTCCACCCTTATGCCTAATCCTACTTCTGTTCATTTCTATCCTTTCACGTCTTCACTTACATAACTCCTACTTGTAAGAAAGTGCCCCTACTTACACACATATTACAGCTCCCTGAAGACCCAATTCTTCTCTCTTTCCAACCCTGATACAGCTTAACTTCTCTCATCCTACTTCTCCACTAAACCTATTGCACCTATGAATCTGATCTTGCCTCTGTACCGTTGCACTATTACAGCAACAGAGGCCGGTCCCCATAGCGAGGGTGGGGACAGACTGCGGTCTATTAGGCATTTCACTAGGACGTTCGATAATTGGCTTCAGGCATTCTCCATCATAGCATGTGTGATAGGGGAACAATTTTCCAATCAGTGCTCATCCCTTTTTGTGTACCTAGAGGAGATCAGAAGTCCCTACCGCACATATGGTGGTATGGCCTGGTGGAAGTATGATGAGGACTTTCGCCGGTGCATGGCTTCTAGGCCAAACATGGCCAGGAATGATAAGGCAATAGCATACTGGCTGAATGTGATGACATGAATGAGGGTCATGCCGCCATTTTGGATCAGCTCGAGCGGAGGCAGATCTCATCTGACACTGATGTTGCATCTAACTACCGCCCTATCTCTTTGCTTCCCCTGGCTTCCAAACTGCTGGAGCGGCTCGTCTATAACCGCCTTACCAGCTTTATTTCCTCTAACTCCCTTCTTGACACCTTCCAATCCGGCTTTCGGCCCCAACACTCCACTGAGACAGCTCTCACTAAAGTCACCAATGACCTGCTTACCGCCAAGTCAAAAGGTCACTTCTCAATTCTTCTTCTTATAGATCTCTCTGCTGCCTTTGATACTGTGAACCATCCACTTCTACTCCATATCCTCTTCTCCCTCGGTATTCGAGACACTGCTCTCTTGTGGTTCTCATGATACCTACAAAATCGATCATTCAGTATCTCCTTCTCTGATACCTCTTCTTCTTCTCACCCCTGTATGTTGGTGTACCCCAATGATCTGTCCTTGGCCCCCTCCTCTTCTCCATCTACATTTCCTCACTTGGTACCCTCATAAACTCTTTTGGGCTTCATTATCATCTCAATGCAGATGACACCCAAATCTACCTCTCCGGACCAAATCTATCCCCCTCTCTTCTAACACACGTCTCCAACTGCCTCTCTAGTATATCTCAAACTCAACATGTCTAAAACTGAACTCCTAATCTTCCCTCCCTCTCCCACAGCGTCAATTCCTCACATCTCTCTCACTGTCAACAACGACATCATCACCCCCTCCTCCCAAACCTGTTGTCTTGGAGTTCTACTGGACCCCGCTCTGTCTTTCATCCCTCACATACAATTACTAACTAAATCTTGTCTTCTCCATCTAAAAAACATCTCCAGAATTCATCACTATCTTACACAAGACACAACTAAAATCCTTATACACTCTCTCATCATCTCTCGACTAGACTACTGCAATTCGCTTCTTGTTGGCCTACCAACCACCCGACTTAATTGATTGAAGTCTCCACTTCAATCAATTATGAATGCCTCTGCTAGACTCCGTACACAACGTTCAGTGTTGGCATCACCTCTCTGTCAATCGCTCCACTGGCTTCACTTAGCCCCAAGAATAAAATTTAAAATCATGACCCTAACTTACAAAGCCCTCAATAATAATGCTCCCCCTTACATCTCTGCTCTCATCTCCAAATACTTCCCCATTCGCCCTCTTCATTCTGCTAATGACCTTCTTCTTTCTACAACTCTTGTCACCTCCTCTCACTCCCGCCTCCAGGACTTGTGCTGCCCCTAGTCTCTGGAACTCCTTGCCTCGCTCCACCAGATTATCCCCTTGCCTCAAAACATTTAAAACCTCACTGAAAACACATCTCTATAAAGATGCGTATCACCTTCCACCCTAACACACTTATAACCTCTCTCTCCCTCTTTTACCACTCACTATGCCTTAGATTGTAAGTCTGCGAGTTTCTTAGTACTAAGTACTTTGGGAATTCACCATGGACATTGGATTCCTAGCTCAAAGACAGGGCCCTCCTTCCTTTGCTAAATGTTAATCTGTATTTATCACTGTCTGAACCTAATTTATGTACAGCGCTACGGAATATGTCGGCGCATTATAAATAAACTATAATAATAATATAACTATAATAATAATCTTCTGCCCTCACATCAAGTACTGGGAAGCGAATCTGCTATGCCTTTAATGAGGGCATTTGCAGATGGTCCTTCAATTGCCATTTCAGGCACAATTGCACCAGATGTGGCAGGGAGCACCCTGTGGCAAAATGCAGTAAGCCAAGAGAGAGTAGCAAGACCAGTAAGCAACTTACTAAAGGGTAGGAGGCCAGTCCTGCTGGACGCAATGCTCCCATGGCTAGAACGATAAGGTAGGGTAAAAGGGAAGGCGTCGGCAGCTGAGCTGCTAAAAAAATGGTTTCTGGGATGCTTCATAATCCCTTGTAAAATTGGGGTTACCAGCAGTCTCCTGGCAAACCTAAAATGAGTGGCAGAATACCCTGAAGTTGTCCGAGATAAGTTACAAAAAGAGGTAAATTTAGGCAGGATGGCTGGTCCGCTTTTGTTCAAAATTTAAAAGTCTCTCCCCTGGGTGTGGTACCTAATAAGGAAAAGGAAAAATACTGGCTGATTCATCATCTATTTTATTCCAAGGGTGCCTCGGTTAATGATGGAATTGACAAGGAGTGTTCCTCAGTGTCATACACGTCATTTGACACGGCCACTGAACTTGTAAGGTTAGCAGGTCAAGGAGCATGGATGGCTAAGGTGGATGTGGCGTCTGCATTTTGCTTTTTGCAGGTCCATCCATGTAGTCATCACCTATTGGGTTGGTTTTTTGATGAAGGGTACTATGTGGACCTCTGTTTGCCTATGGATTGTTCTATTTCATGTGCATTCTTCTAGACATTTAGCACGTTCCTTCAGTGGGTCACGTGCCGGGAGTCGATCTGTACTAGTATGGTGAACCACCTAGACAACTTGTTTGTAGACCTGGCAGGGCATGATACCTGCCAATTCCTGCTGGATATGTTCCAGTCTATGGCAAGAGAATTCAGGGTGCCATTAGCCCAAGAAAAAAACTGAGGGCCCTTTTTGTGTATTCAGATTGATTCCCTGCGGATGGAATGTAGTCTTCCCCCTGCAAAACTCGTGGATCTGAAAGCTTAGCTGATGGCTCTGGCGGGTGCTAGAAAGATATCCTTCCCATGGCTTCAATCCATATTGGGCAAGCTGAATTTTGCCTGCCGCATTATGCCCATGGGCAGGATATTTAGCAGAAGGCTAGCCCTAGCAACAATGGGTATATGGCGTCCGCATCACTTTATTGGGGTTTCGCCTGCCATGAAGGACGATGTCAGGTTTGGTTGTTGTTCTTGAGTGACTTCAATGGGAAGGGGCTCATTCATCCGCAGAGGCTATCTGGCGATGATTTGCAGCTCTATAAGTATGCATCTGGGGCATGCGGTTTTGGAGCTTACCTTGATGGAAGTTGGTGTGTCGCTCAATGGACGGGTAATTGGGAGGAGGCAGGTTTAACCAAAAATCTGTCTTTTCTCTAGTTATTTAGCCCTGTACATCTGGGGGGAGAGGCTGAGGGATCACCAGATAGTGTTTTTCACGGACAATATGGCAGTGGTTCATGCCATCAACAATACTAAAGCGTCATCCATGCCAGTCATACGTCTGTTGAGGCATCAGGTATTGAAATATTTACGGTTGAATATTTGGTTTAGGGCAAAACATGTGTCTGGGTACGGGAATGGGATCGCTGATGCCCTTTCTCGTTTTCATTGGGAATGGTTCAGATGGCTGGTGACTGAGGCGGAGCAACAGGGTGACAGTTTCACAGAGGAGGTCTGGGAGATAGGAGCTCAGAGAGAGCGGCATTAATCAAGAACACTCTGGCTCTGGTGACCTGGAACTCATACAAGAAGGTTTGATAGAGGTGGAATGAGTTGGTAGTATGGGGTGGTGTAAATGACACGGAGGACATAATGACGGGCATGTTGTGGTATTTGCTGAGATGCAAAAGTGAAGGGAGTTCAAAAGCAACAATGAGGCATCAGGAGATAGCCCTGGCATTCATGTTCAAACTGGCCGGGTTGAGGGACCTCACAAAGGTCTTTGTAGTAAAATGGGTGATTGGTGGCATGTTCAAAAGTGAACAGGTTAAAGATAAGAGGCGCCCCATCACATTTACACTATTGCTTTGGCTAGGGGGGATGCTGGATGCGTTGTGAAGCTCCCCTTACAAGGCCTTGCTTTTCTGAACTGCCTTTTCCCTAGCTTTCGTCGGAGCATTCAGAGTGGGGGGATTGGTTGCGGCTCGCAAGTTTGGTCTCGGGGGCATAGAGGTGGGTGATGTCAGCCTTCACAGCATAGTGTGGTGATATGGTTGAAAAGATCTAAGACCGAACAGGGGGGTAGAGGAAAGGAAATTACCCTGTATAATGTTGGTACGGGATGTTTCCCCGGGGAATGTACCAGCAACTATTTTCAGCAGCGGCCCAGGAGGCCCGGGCCCGCTGTTAATTCACAGGGATGGTTTGACACTGTCCAGGATTCAGATTGCTAAAGTCTTAAAAGTCTGCTTGCAGCGCCTTGGGCTGGACCTAGCCGAATTTGGTACACATTCCTTCCGTATTTGGGCTGCCACTGTTGCAGCTGGTTTGGGTTTACCGGATGTGGTGGTGAAAAGAATTGGGAGGTGGGAATCCAAGCATTTTCAGAGCTATGTGAGACCAACGGCAGCCTTTTGCTAATCATCTGATGTTTGTCGCAGGGGCAAGAAAACATCTCTGGGTGATTGGCCACTCCTTTATTTACTGGGCCCGGAAGTTAGCTTAAGTTTCGTTGGATGGCCTGCAACTGGGCTTTCCAAAAGAGGAAAAGCAGGTACAATGGGCTGGGATACGTGGTTTAAGATGGTCTCAAGTGGGTAGGATCATAGAATCCCAGGTTCAATGTTTTGGTGTACCACAGATTGTTTTAATTCATGCTGGGGGTAACAACCTAGGGGGGTTCCTATTAGGTTAGTTAGGGACATGAAGAGGGATATGTCCAGGTGGAAAGAAAGGTTTCCGGGAGTCATGATTATTTGGTCTGAAATGATCATGAGAAAGGTATGGCACAGTGCCAGGTACCCGGTTCGCTTGGATAAGGCACATTTAAAAGTTAATAGGCTGATGGCCTGTTTCCTGCCTTATAGCGTTCATTTAACCAAAATAGGCCTCGAGATGATGATGCTCAAATTTAAAGAGGGCATTCAACGTGCCTGGGAGTTGTTGTGAGGGGTCCCGAGCCTGTTCTGTGGTGGGTGGGGGAGTTGCCCGGATCAGTGGCCAAGGAAAAGGGGGGTTGGCCCCCTTCCTACCTCATGGGCATGTTTAACAAGGAGTAGGTGGGCCTATAGGCGCTTGTCCAGGGGCAGGAGGTTGCTGTCGCTGTCCGGGCCACTCTCCCTCATTTGGTTAATTAATTTTGTAATGTAATTAATAAAATGCTGTGGCACGTTGATACCCCATACTGGTTGTCATGTTTTGTTATTTATTTATTATGCTATGTATTGTTTGGGGGTGGGCCCTGCCTGGATCCTTCTGGGGTCATGTATAAATCATTTTATGTGAATCTATGAAATGTGTGAGTATGTGTGTATCTAGGAGCATAGACGTGTTTGACTGTGTATGTGCAAATGTGTATGATGTGCCTGGACCTTTGTCTGAATGTGTGTGAGTAACATTCATTGTATATTATCAATTTTAGCAGTTTGAAAAGTTAATAAAGTTTATGAAGCAGAAATGCATTGTTTTTTTATTGCTACATCTTAAAGGAACAGGTTGTTTTTGTAGTTGCTGTATGCCGAATATGGTTGCATGCAATTTATTAATATAAGCAAAAAGTAAGTATACTGTTAGAAATCTTACTCTGAATATCTCACATTTTCCTTCTTAATCAGCCTCTTGTTACCTAGTGCAAGATAAAGAACCACTTTAGTTATCTTATCTTTACTATGCATTTATACAATGATCTTCAGACTATATAAGCCAGTGGTGGAGCTCGAGAATGGAAGGCCCCGGTGCAAAAAAAATGTTGGACCCCTCCAAGGGGTGTAGTAAAACAGTTTTTGCTCTGGAACCCCTCTGTACCAATTTACTTAGTGCCCCTCCCCAATACCCCTTCCCATAACAGCCCCCTCCTTAAGACCCCTTCTCAAAATAGCACCCTTCCCTTATCTGCTGCCTGTGCAAAGCTCCCTCTCAACATTCACCAACACACAGCACCCGCCCCTCTTAGCATCCAACCCTACACTACAGAAGAAAAAAATTAAATGCAAAACAAAAAAGAATTACACAGCACTGGGCCCCCTCCAAGAGGAGGGCCCTTGTGCACCGCAGCACCTACACCACTGGTAGCTCCGCCCGTGGTATAAGCTCCAGATCTTGCTCAATGAAGCATTGTATTGGACCCTCCAGGGGATAAAGTGCCAGATTTAAAATCACTTTCTGAAACATCCATTAGTATCAGGGAACAGTGTAAGGTGAGCGGCTAGCCATGTACAAACACACTTTCTAGTCACCACCTACTAACATACTTGTGGTAAGTCAGTTTAGAGAGCCCTACCCACTCCAGACACTATACTTGATTCAGCGGGTGGAGAGATTTGGAGTTTATATAGCCTGGGCGTGTGATAGAATATTAGTAATTAGCAGCCTTATAAAACTGCGATTATGCACAGAGCATAGTTTTTTTTTACAGAAGTTTTTAGTTAGTAAAGACCTTCCTTTTGGATAGAAGTTCACTAATTAAAAATTTCTGTAATAAAATATGCTATGTGCTTATATAGAGCCCTATTCAATTTGCTGAATCACAATTTAATAAGGCTGTAACTGTTTAGCTACACAGTAAAAAATGTAATAAATATTCTTTTCCCAATCATCCCCTAACTATTCTTTAGAGAGCCTTTTATAAAACCACTTAAATGTTCTCTTACTAAGAGTTCTGGGCCGGTCCCTGAATGGCTACTATTGAAGTTGGGTTGTATAATTGGCATCAAATACAATACAATCTTGATAAGGAAAATGTGCTGATAATAAACTGACACTTCTATCAGTTTTTTTACTTGGTACCTATGTAAACATGTTCTACCATGTTCAACAGAGGAATAAAATTCTAAAAAAATAAATTGTATTTGTATTTTATTTTACACTATATCATTTAATAGTCAGGAAAAACTATTTTGCTTGTTGCGAGGACAAAATATGTGTGGCTATTTTGTGGACTCTGCTGCCACACTGTGGTTCAGTTGTATACTGGTGAATGGATAAATTGACATTATTATATTCATACTGCAGATTTTTGTAAAGTTAAAGCATTTGCCATAGTTACTATATGTAGTGATGGGTATGCTGTAACTCCTGTAACCAATTATTTGTAAGTAAAATAAACTCAAAGAAGACAGTAGAAAGTAATGAGACATGAAAATTAATAGTTAGTATTTATAGATTGTGAAGCTTTGGGAACATTTTTGATAACCAGTTGTGAGGTCAAAAGGCATATATTGTGTTTATGCGGTACTTTCTGATCATTCAGATAAATGCACCCTCTCACTTATACACATATGTAAGGGTAAAATATAATTATAGACAGATTTGCTTCTTTATTCTTTTATTATGTACACATTACTGTGTGGCACTGCACAGAGACCTTTGGGCATCCTGCTCCCCCCTGACATTCTGCCATCATAGGCCTGTTTGGGTCATAATGAGAAAGGGCTTGATCAGCAGCAGGTCCTCCAAATAAGCACGAGGATATGACCTTCATTTCCAATTTTTTCTATATCTTGGAACAGATCCTCAGCTTCATACCAAGCATTCATTATTAGTAGTCACCACAAATTCAGTGGCATGTTTTACACAGGTCCCTGAGACGATGGCCAGCTGGCTGCCTTATATTGTATATATGCAGAGGTATTTCTGTTTGTAAGGGCCCCTAATACAAACTAACATACTGCATATTTACATACAAACCCACACACTTATTATGAGGACAGAGCATTAGGAAAAGAGAAGAAATTACTGGGGCCTGGAGGTCGGCAGAAATGAATACAAATCAGTTAGGATTTTTGATATTTTAAAAGGTCGACACTTTTCGGAAGTTGGAGAGGTTACAGCTCCTCCAGCTGACATAGCCTAACATCAGAAGCATAGTCTATGAGGCTCACCTTGCTTATAATGTGATAGTTGCTGTATTGACTCATCCTTATCTAGAGGAAATAATTAAGAGTAAATTATTTCATATGTCAAGGAATAAGGAAAGGTAAACTCTGGTTCTGCATATGACTCTCATAGGATCCTCACTCTCTGCTCTGAAGTGGAAAAACACATCACTCTTCCATAGTACACAGCATGGGCAAAATTACCGCAGGTGTACTAGGTGTAATGCACCAGGGCCCCGGCTCTGGGGGCCCCACAGTAATATAAAAAACATATTCTCTGAAATACCCCTACGGGGCCCCCACCTCAGCTCTTCCTGTCGCCACCATATTTGTCCCCTCTGCCCCCACATGCTTTCTCAGCCTCCCCCCATTTCCTCTATCACCATCCCGTTCCTCTACCCCCGTCCCCTTCCTCTAACCCCATCTGCTTCCTCTACCGCACCTGCTTCTTTGCCTTAGCCCCCACTTCCTCTGTCAATCTATTGTCTTCACTTTCACCCCTGTGGCGTCTCAAATGACGTCATGTGTATGAAAAAATCCAAGATAAATATTAATAAACTCACAGTGAAGTTAGCAGGATTTATTCCATTTACTGGTATTTGAATTTGAGAGTAAACACCCCCAAAAACCCAGGTTAAAATAGCAAACAATTCAGAATTTGTTTTGGCCAGTCAGAGACAGCTGTGACATTGTAGCAAAGTATGGGGATTCCGTTTCTGCAGCAAAGCATCATGGGCTTTGTAGTCTCTCACATATCCATGTAAGAAGGTTCTCTCTCTCTTTCTGCAGCACATTCCATCTGAAGTCTATGCAGCTCATTTCAACTCACATTCACCCTGCAGTTTATTCCACCTCAGTGACTGCAGGACATTCACAGTCTCTGTAGCTCATTCTACCCCAATCACTGTGGCAAAGAATAGCCTGGAATTTACATATAAAATATAATTCTCTGCACCTTCTACCACTTCTACAGAAAGACAACTTTATGTATTAACTACTTTTGCAGCTTTTTTCATTTGAATTGCTGATGGTGTGTGGTGCTGAAGATGTTTGGTTGAGATAATTAACTGCCAGCTGAGCACAATTAGCTGTTAGCTCTCAGCTCTGCAGATTCTAACTCTCCCACTGCAGAAAATACAGTGGATATAAAAAGTCTACACACCCCTGTTAAAATGACAGGTTTCTGTGCTGTAAAAAAATGGGACAAAGATAAATCATTTCAGAACTTTTTCCACCTTTAATGTGACTTATAAACTGTACAACCCAATTGAAAAAAAACTGAAATCTTTTAGGTTGAGGGAAGAAAAAATATAAAAATAAAATAATATGGTTGCATAAGTATGCACACCCTTAAACTAATACTTTGTTGAAGCACCTTTTGATTTTATTACAGCACTCAGTCTTTTTGGTTATGAGTCTATCAGCATGAGACATTTTGACTTGGCAAGATTTGCCCACTCTTCTTTGCAAAAACACTCCAAATCTGTCAGATTGCGAGGGCATCTCCTGTGCACAGCCCTCTTTAGATCACCCCACAGATTTTCAATCAGATTCAGGTCTGGACTCTGGCTGGGCCATTACAAAACTTTAATCTTCTTCTGGTGAAGCCATTCCTTTGTTGATTTAGATGTATGCTTTGGGTCGTTGTCATGCTGAAAGATGAAGTTCCTCTTCATGTTCAGCTTTCTAGCAGAAGCCTGAAGGTTTTGTGCCAATATTGACTGGTACTTGGAACTGTTCATAATTCCCTCTATCTTAACTAAGGCCCCAGTTCCAGCTGAAGAAAAACAGCTCCAAAGCATGATGCTGCCACCACCATGCTTCACTGTGGGTATGGTGTTCTTTTGGTGATGTGCAGTGTTGTTTTTGCGCCAAACATATCTTTTGGAATTATGGCCAAAAAGTTCAACCTTGGTTTCATCAGACCATAACACCTTTTCCCACATGCTTTTGGGAGACTTCAGATGTGTTTTTGCAAAATGTAGCCTGGCTTGGAAGTTTTTCTTCGTAAGAAAAGGCTTTCGTCTTGCCACTCTACCCCATAGCCCAGACATATGAAGAATACGGGAGATTGTTGTCACATGTACCACACAGCCAGTACTTACCAGATATTCCTGCAACCCGCTAGAGGAGTTACAAATTGCTTCTACATCCAACTCTAATTAGTATTCCTTATGTTCTGCTTGGTACAGAACTCATCACTGAAACATACTGAAATAGTCAATTGTTTTCACTCTCTATCTAATGGTGCAGAGCACATATGGGTCATTTTTGTAAAATAAAGGCTTATGGGTGTTTTGTAATCTTCAGCCCCTATGCATTGTTTATGTCACTGCCTCCACAGTCTCTTTTCTTACTCCCTTGCTTCCACACTTTAAACTCTTCTTTTTATCTCTTCACTTCCATTCTCTATCTTCATATTGTCTTTGTCTTTACATAGAGATTAATAATGAAACAGTGAGCTGTATAATGATGCAGGGTATGGCCTCCATTCTATGGCTCCCATAAGATAAGAAAAGAGTAAAGTTCACTAGTAAATCGCTACCAAGCTATCACATCACACAAGCAAATTTTAACCCTTAAGAAATCTAGTCCGGGTGCTCAAAATGTCACTAATATCCTAAGTCCCTAGTACCAGTCTCATAAATACTTTCAAAATTGCTATCACATGCTTCCAATAATGATATCCGATCTCGCCTACAGGTACCTTCAACCCCATGAAAAGGCAGAAACATGCCTCTAAGTAGCCTTAAATCCAACCACATGAAGGAGGTAACACATTAAAGGGCCACTTAATTAGCACAATCTGTAGTTAACCACTGTAAAGATCTCCTAAAAGCATATTGAAATGCTTGTTCAATTTTTCAAATGCATGCATTTTCTAGAGACTGTAAGTTTGTGAGTTTTCAATCATGATGTTGCTTTAGGGAAAGCACTATGCACATTGGATTCTAAACTCAAAGACAGTGCCCCCCATACTTTGCAATGTGTTTATATTGAAATTGTCTTTTGCCTTGAACTTAACCCATGTATAGCACTATGGAATATGTTGGTGCATTACAAATAAACAATGATAATAATAATAATAATAATAATAATAATAATAATAATAATAATAAGTGAAATCTCTGTTTACATGTGTCACTGGCAAGACCCCAGACAGATTCACAGCAACAGCACCAAGCAGTGAGCAAACAAAAAAAAGAGTTAATGCTTCTGAAATACAATAGTGCAGAGAAAGGACTGCTGAAATCAGATAAATAGGACAGTTGTGGATTAAAATTTCCTGCTGCATTACTGAGGTCAGGTAAAAACTATAAATCTTTGTGTTCAGTATGCCTTCACCGCATGGTGTTGGCATATGTTATTATTTCATAGAATTGTCAGTAGGCAAGCTACAGTGTGTTTGTAAACAGACCTAATACTTTACAATTTTTGGTTATTATTAGTATAATTATTTTTTTATTTATTATTTTAACATACAATTCTGAGCTCTCTCAAACCATGAAGAGAACAGTGAGGTTAATGTAACTTTAAGTTTATCAGATTTGAGGGTTGATTTCTCAAATATGTAACAAATAAGGCGCTACTTCTACAGACTGCCCTCTATGGTATCATGATACCAGATATTAACCCATTATCATGAGGAAACATAAGACCTTCAATTGTAATCTAAAGTATAGCAATGGGTATCCCCATGGCACCTAAATTTAACCTGTTACCATGGGGGTCCCTATGGACCCAGTTGTAATCTAAAGTTTAACTATGAGGGTTCTGATGCTTTCCCATGATATGCAATATTAAACCCTATACCAGGAAGGTCCCTATGCACACCTATGGTATATTAAACTATGAACATGGAGGACCTCATAGACCCCATTGCATATACCATTAACTCCTATACCATAGGGATCCCTAAAACCTCTAATTGTAATCTAAAGTATAACAGTGGAGAACCCCATGGCACCTAAATATAAGCTGTTAACATGGGGGTCCCTTTGAACCCAATTGAAGTCTAAAGTATAATCGTGAGGGTTCCTAATGTTTCCCATGATACCTGAAATGAATTCCTAAATCATGAAGGTGCCCATGCATCCTCCCATGGTATACTAACCTATGACCCCAGGGGTACTCATGACACACATAATTAACCTATATACTACAGAGGTCCTTATAGACCCCTTATGACACCTAATTTGAACCCCTATACCATGTGAATCCTCATCATACTCCATTGATATACTAAGCTATGACCATGGGGATCCTTTGGACCTCTATGTCACCCTTCCTACCACTCTCAGGGGTCTATATTGGACCCCATTTACATAACCCCACATGGGGGACACTAAGGGGAGAAAAAACTATTGTTCATTTTATTATTATCGTTCATGTGGCTGTGGTACAGGAGGGTTAAAGAAATGTTGAGCATGTTAGGGTGGAAGGTGAAGGCTTCTTTAAACAGATGTGTTTTAGTGAGATTTTAAAGGTTTTGAGGCAGTTTGATGAAGCAAGTCAAGGAGTTCCAGAGAATAGGGGCAGCACAAGAAATATCCTGAAGTTGGGAATGAGAGGAAGTTACAAGAGTGGTGGAAAGAAGTAGGTCATTAGCAGAATGAAGAGGGGGTGAAATCCAAAATAGTTTATTAGGGTATAAAGTGAGCATGTATAGATGGAGAAGAGGAGGGAGCCTAGGACGCAACCTTGGGGTACGCCAACAGACAGAGGGTGAGAAGAAGAAAAGGTGCCAGAGAAGGAGAAGACACATGATTAATCTTGTAAATATGATGTGAACCACAGGAGAGCAGTGCCTCAGATGCTGTTGATTATTATTATAGTTCATTTATAATGCGCCAACATATTCCATAGCGCTGTACATAAATTAAGTTCCGACAAAGATAAATACAAATAAACATACAGCAACGCAAGGAGGGTCTTGCCTTTGAGCTAGGAATGAATTCCCAAAGTACTTAGGATAGAAATGTTGATGATGTTTCCTATTAGTTGAGAGGAGGGAGTGTGCCACGATAAAAGGAGAATTTTTTATGAATATTTTAAATGTTATGCTTTTATGGCAACGTCTTCAGCCATGAGACTGAAAGGAATGTGTGGTGGTGGTGGGTGGAGGAGAGTTTTGAAAGTGGCAAACACATGTTTGTGGTTTGAGGAGTTGATATTATTTATGTGAAGTAGTGCTGTTTGGCAAGTTTGAGAGTAGAGAAGAAAGAGTGATACATACACTTGTAGTGGAGGTAATTTCTCCTTAGTCCTTCAGCAGTGTGGGAGCACCTCTAAATATATTGTATTTGTGTAGTGTGCCCCGGTTGTGGATGAGAGCGAGGGCATCTGTGTGTGCAGTGGCGGAGCTAGTGAATGGGCGGCCCCGGTGCAAAAAGATAATTTGGGCGAACAAGACTGGAAATTCGCTACTTACAATCTAAAGGAAATGGAAATGGGAGAAAGAACGCAGAAATCAGGACAAGAAGAAAGATAAGGAATAGCAGGGGTAAGGAAGAAAGTGAAAGTTTAGTTAGGTAGGAAGGTAATGGTCAGATAACATAACCGGCAAATGTGAATGTCAGGTGAGGGGTTGGGTTAAGAGATATATCTCCAAAAGCCAGCAGAAGGGGAGAGAGAGAAAGGAGATGGGAAAGGCAATTGCAGAAGTGTCTCTGCTTGTGAGTGTTAGAAGAGGGAGGAGATCATAACAGGAGGAAGGAGAGTGGCTCATGGGAGCATAAAAGAGGAGAGCATGGAAGGAGAGAAAGCTGTGTTGGGGACATGATGTTGAAAAGCTGACAAGAAGAGATTGAGGAAAAGACAGGAGGTTATGAGGAAGGAAAAGGCCCTAGGAAACATCGTGTGCTGAAACACATCCCGACAGCATGATGCTGCCACCACTATGTTTTACTGTGGGGATGGTGTTCTTTGGGTGATGTGATGTGTTGGGTTTGCGCCAGACATAGCGTTTTCTTTGATGGCCGAAAAGTAAAATGTTAGTCTCATCAGACCAGAGCACCTTCCTCCATACATTTTGGGAGTCTCCCACATGCCTTTTCGCAAACTCAAAATGTGCCATTTGGTTTTTGCTGAAAGTAATGGCTTTCTTCTGGGCCCTCTGCCATAAAGCCCAACTCTATGGAGCGTACGGCTTATTGTCGTCTTATTTACAGATACTCCAGTCTCTGCTGTGGAACTCTGCAGCTCCTCCAGGGTTACCTTAGGTCTCTCTGTTGCCTCTCTGATTAATGCCCTCCTTGCCCAGTCCATGAGTTTTGGTGGACCCATCTCTTGGCAGGTTTGCTATTGTGCCATGTTCTTTCCATTTGGTTATGATAGATTTGATGGTGCTCCTGAGGACCATCAAAGATTTGAATATATTTTTATAACCTAACCCTGGCTTGTACTGTCCCTTACTTGTTTGGAGAGTTCCTTGGTCTTCATTGCATTGTTTTGTTAGTGGTGCCTCTCGTGTATATGTAATGACAGATCATGTAACACTGATTTTCTTGGAATTCTGAGCTGGAAGGAGGTTTTTTAACTTGTTTTATACATTCAAATGTGAACACAGATGTACTATTTATTAACTATATATACAGTATATATATATATATATATATATATATATAGATAGATATAGATATATATATCATATACACATATACATTTACATATGCATATATATGTGTATATATATGTATATATATTTACCTACATAAATACTTTCTTACCTGCCCAATGCAGCATTCCACTTCCTGGGGTGAGAAGGGGACACGGAAGGACAGAGGGCCAAGAGCCCCAGAGGTCCGAGGGAGCCGCAGAGGTCCAGGGGGGCCACAGGGGCCTGCAAGGACTGACGGGCCACAAGGGGCCAAGGGATTATGCAGGGTGTCGTGAGGGGCCACAGGAGGCTAAGGGGCAACACAGGTGGCTGAGGGAGGCCGCAGAGGTCTGCGAGGGGCCACAGGAGGCTGAGGGGAACACAGGGGGTGAGGGAGGCCTCAGAGGTCTGCGACAGGACACAGAAGGGTGAAGGGGAACACAGGGGCTGCAGGGGGCCATATGGGGCCACATGGGCCACAGAGGATCCACAGGAGGTCTGCAGGGACCTCGGGGACCACAGAAGGGCCACAGGTAACCTGCAGGGGGGCACAGAGTATCCACAGGGGCCACAAGAGGCCCAGTGGGTCAAATGGGACTCACAGAAGGTCTACAGGAGCCCTCTCAGAGGCCCTGCCTTGCACCAGTTGCACCAGCGTAGCTCCGCCTTTGTTTGTGATTATGGGAGCAAGGGTATCAAGGTTGAAAGAAAGAGTTGAGTTGTAGTATGTTGTGGCAGTGTCAGGGCAGTTGAGGTTGGCAATGGGAATGAGAAGGGGCTGTAGCAAAGTGGAGCTGTTAAGTCAAGTGCTTGTCCACGTAAAATACTACATAAAATACACATGTAAGGTGGAAAATATACATTACCTATGCTTCTGACACCCTCTAGTTATTATAATTGATGCCCATTAGGATAGGTAAAGTTCCTCACTCTTCAGCCTTGGATGAGTAAGCAGGATTTCGCCAGAGTAGCAGTGTGGTTGGTGAAGATCAAGGTGACACTGAAAGGAAAGTATTATGGGAACGTACTGCAGAGTGAGGGGCAGATAGGATGTGTGATGGAGAGAAAGAAACAGGTATTGGAAGGCAGGGCATGGAAGGCCATGTGTGAGGAAGGGGATATAGGTAAGTTATGCGGGCCATATATGGTGGGGGGTGGGGGAGGGCACATAGGAAACAGGAAACATTGCAGAGAATTGAGATACAGACATAAATAATTCTATTTAGCAAGATGTAATAAGCATACAGTAGTAATATTGACAAAGACAATAGCTCTCTGGATGGGGGTATCAATGAAGAAAGAAGAGGAGATATTGTTCAATCAACATAAAAGTGCCTGCTTATCCAGGGCTGAAGAATGAGGAACATCGGCATCAATGATTGTCATTGGAGTAACCCCATTGCGTAGTTAATTTAATGTGCCATCATGGCCTATAAGGACCTCCATGGTCATAATTTACTATATCATGGGAGTCCATAGGGACCATCATGGTAAAGGGGTTAATATTAAGTTTCACAGGGTTCATAGGGACACCTATGGTAATAAATGATATTTCAGTGTGATGGGTTATAGTTTAATTGGGGAAAACGCAGGGGATAACAGGGCTCATAGAGTGTAGCAGGTATTAAGTGGAATACTGGGAGATACACAGTTTATAGGGTGTAGTGGATATTAAGGAGGGATTTCAGTGGATACAGAGCTCATACTGGTAGAGATTATTAAGAGGGAATTCCTGGGGATATTCGGGCTCATAGGGGGTAATAAATATTAAGGTAGACTCTCTGGTAATACTCAGTTCATATCTGGTCATAGGTAAAGCTTTCATAAACCCCTGCATTAGTTTCTCCTATTATTTAAACCCTTCCCTGCCACCGGAAAGGGTTTATATAGATAGATAGGGATAAGGGGGGATGTTAGGGCTTGTGTAGCATGTTCACATTAGCAGGTACTATTCTGTAGTTTTAGAGCTGAAAAAAGTACAGAGAAGGGCTACAAAACTAATAAGGGGAATGGAGGGGCTAAGTTATGAAGAAAGACTAACCAAATTAAACTTGTTTTCGCTAGAAAAAAGGCATCCCATTCTGGGATTATCGCACAGGAGAATCCATCACAGCAGGCAGCTGATTGGACATAACAAGAAATGGGGGGTCTGGACACAAGACTAGCAAGGAGACAGAGGGTGGGTTGCACACAAGACTAGCTAGGAGACAGGGGGTTGACTGGACAAAAGACTAGCCAGGAGACATGAGTGGGCTGGACACAACAGAAACCACAATCCCTGGTCACGTTCATATTTTACCCCACTAGTTCTCTTAGTCAATCCCAGGAAGGTACAAGGCTAGGCACCTGTGATTGGCTCAATCCCAAGCCAGGGGACAGCGAAGATGCTACAGGGATGCTTAAGGGGTGAGTAGGCACCATGAAGTCTGGCTAGTGGCAGGAGATGGCCATGTGACTGGTAGATAGTCTGGTTACTGATCATAGATGAGCTACATAACTCTCAGAAGGTCTAGCATGTGAAAGGGGATATGCTACATGAGCTGCAAAGGCATGTCCATAATGGCAGGCACCCGTCAGTCTGTTGAGCTGGTCAAGGCAGGGTTACTTTGCCCAATAAATCCTGTCCTATATGAATGACCTAGCCTTTTGGGTCCTCTGTTTAGTCATTTCCTGACCACTAACCTCAATTTCCACTGTCCGTCTACAAATGTTCATATGGTTAGACAGGTAGTGTAACAGCTGATTGGTCCAGCGCACAGATGTCGGGTCTCGCAATTGACAGGTGCGCTTTTGTGGGTGTGCGCATGCATTAACGCGCATGCTTCACGTGCTGCGAAGTTGTGCTACCACTTTAAGCAAGTAAGTTTACTTGTGTGAATATTTTTAAAAGTTATAATTTCATACATTACTTGATAGACTAAGTTTATTACACTAATATCCTAGGTATAATAGTAAAGGTATTTACCTTAGGTTTTGCTATATACTTATGTATCTCAGGTAATATATTAACTTGCAAATATAAAATAATATAATTAACATCTAAAATATAAAACTATTTTATATCTTTAACAACATCAATTTAAAGATTTCTTAATTATCCACCCATTTATTAGTTACAGCAGAAGAATAAAATATATTGTATACAATTGTGCACGTTGTATGTAAATCTGAAAATCAAATAAAACATTTCTGCCATTACTAACATGGATAAATTAATCTTCCTTCTTTTGTTAAATGTGAAAAAACTGAAAACCTCAATAGTGCAATAAAAAAAGTAATCAACATAAAAATATTCATTAAAATATTGTAATAAAATCAATGCATAACAAAGCATTACACCTTAGAAACAGTTATATTTTTATAAGGTTGAACATTTGCCAAACATGAAAAAGACTTAACTTAACATACAACTACAATGGTAACAGTTAAAAAATAATTCAATTTTCAAGACAAAAAATATATAATCGTCATTTGTACCATGGGCTTGGATCTGGAGCTGGCCTGTGAAAATAAAAAACAATAACAATTATGATATAGCATCAAAATAAAATTTCTAGAGATAAACACTACTAGCTAACAGTACTTCATCTTCAGTGTTAAATACTGGAAATAGAGTACCGTATTTTAAACAATACATACATTAACTCTGAGCTGCAGCTGGTAACTGATTTGAACATTGGTAGTCTTAAACAAGGTAAGAGGGGTTAGGATCCTCATAATATCCAATATGGGGGGTTAAAACCCAGCTAAGCTTGGTTCATTCTCCACTCTGAGATCTAAGGTGAGTTGGGCATTTTGTGATTGGGAGCCAGTATTTTCTATTCTCTTGACCACTTAGAAAATAATGAGCAGCTCAGAATCACCCATTATTCTGCAGCTTTCACTACATTTTTGAGTCTTATATAAAGTAATAGCAAAAGGCCATTATTTGCCACTGAAGCCACTATCACTTTGAAATATTAATTACCGACTTAGAATAGGAGCCTATATATTTATTGCAATGTATTACTGTTTAATAATGTCTCTTAGTACACTTTAATTTATTTATTTTGCTGTATCATTTTCTTAGCTTATTATTTATTTTAAACATTTTGCCTTCTGTAACTGGCGATAAGCACATGAAAAAAAAAAGATAACATTTAACTCACTAAAGAGGTAGTGGTAATGCACTTATCTACCGTGCACTTGTAACTTCAGCTTCACATTAAAAGCATCATACCAGGGTTGTATTATTGCCATGTGCAGTATTTATTACATGTGCTGTAATTCTCCTTTCGGCAGGCCTCGGCATGCGCAAACCACAACTTTGTAGGCTTTGCAATGAGCACCTTTGGCACCAATTGCGGCCTTCGCCATGCTCTATGCGCATGCACAACCCAAAACTTTGCGGGCCTCAAAATGAGTGCCTTCGGCGCCCATTGTAGCCATCAGCATGCGCTACACTCATGCGCATCCCACAACTTCGGGAGCGTTACACACAAACTCGCAGAACGACAACTATATATATATGATTAGCGACTTGCTCGTCAAAAAATTACGGTCAATAACATTTTAAAGCTGTTAAAACTGTTTGCCACACAATATGAGTCTCTGACATTCTTAACCTTTTTTTTATTATGTACAAAGAAATACAACATTTTAAATAAAACATTACTTTTTTTTAATTTTCAACTTGTATTTCACCAACAGGTATAGAATATAGATTTTTCAATATTAACTCTTTTAATTGTCATATATGGAATAACAATATAACAATGTGTAAAGTTTTCATGAATACATATTGTAAACCATAACATAAAAGTTTGTAACATGCAACTTTTATTTTAAACAATCTTGAACCTTTTGTTTTAACAATACTAACATTTTGAATTGATAGTTATCCATGAATAACAGATGACTATGTAAACTTTCTGTAAATAACTATTTTGAACAATGAGATGCTTTGTAACATTAATTTTTTTTAAACACTTGCTAAAGTAAATTGGCATTGAATCCAGAGGAAGGCAAACAATAAAAAGCACCATTGAAACTTGGCCAAATGTATCAAAGAGGGATTTTTTTTATTCCTTCCTGACCCCATTAACTGGTGATCAGATTACTCCCTGAATCAATACTCTCTATTTAAATTAGACAGTTCAATGTATTAACAAATGATGAAACTTGTAGTAACATAAATCCTTGACTATATACAATATACAATGAACTAACTTTCCACAACTTTGAAAATCCAATACAATAGTATCATAAAACAATAACATTTTACCTTTAAGTTAAAGAAAATGCCACCTAATTGTTTTGTGGGGCCAATCATGTAAAAAGGTAACTTCTAACACATTCTCTGCATTACCACTGTTTACTGTTGTTTTCATTTTTTTGTTCATTTTTTTTTTTTCTTGTTGTACTTTGTGCAAATGTCACATAGAGTTTCCTACGTTAAATAGTGGTCCACTATTTAAAGAGTCCCAGAGAGCTAAAATGTTGTCCTGGAAGTAAAACCACTGCTCTCTATGTTTTTTTGCCATTGTACAGAGTTTCTTATTGAAATAGTGGTCCTCTAAAATCAGTCCGAGTAACATAAAATCTTGTTGTCGAAATGAAACCACTGTCCTCTATATTTACATTATCTCATAGTACACAATGTTTTTTTTTTGTAAAAACGCATCCATCTTCCAATAAATCACCCTGACTTGGGTTTTCTTCAACATGTACTTTAATTTCCTCTGGATTATTGCATCTTGAAAATGCAACATACAGTTGACCATGTGCAAACACAGGTTCCTTAAAAAAAATACCCACAGACTTAAAAGTTTGTCCTTTGAATTTATTGATGGTCATGGCAAATGCCATGATAATGGGAACTTGTCTCATTTGAAGGACAAAAGGCAAACCACTCTCACTTGGAGCCAAATCAATTCTTGGTATAAGAACTGGTTTGCTTTTATGAGTACCACTCATAATTTCTGCATGTATAAAATGATCCTTTAAATCCTTCACAATTAATCTGGTCCCATTACAAAGTCCTTTTCTGGGATTTATATTTCTCAATAGCATGACAATTGCCCCTTTTTTAAGTTGCAAAACATGTGGTGGCATTCCAGAGGGAGTTAAAGAATTTATAAATTCCATTCTAAAGTTTGCTTCACTATCTTTGTCATCAGCCAGAACAGAATCCTGTAATAGGTTTTTTAGGGTGCATTGATTAATTTTAATATTTCGTTGTTTAGGTTCAAGTTATCTATATTTTTGGATGTCAATATAACTTTGCTTGCAATGTCTGAGTAATCCTCGTTATTGATAGTATTGAGGAAGATTGTTGAAATGAGTGGTTCTTTTGAAATCATTTCTGTTGGAAATTGTGCAGCATCATCAGGTAAATTATTTATTTTTGCCTGTTTTCCTTCTCCAATCTGAATGAGCCAATCATTGAATTGATTTTGGCCTTCAGATCTCATATTTACTTCTAATTTAAGGTGTGTAAATATTTTCCGCAGCTTGCTTCTTTTTATAGACATTTCGACAATGTCAGTCCGATTGCCATGTGGCACCACAGGTAATGTTTGCCTGAAATCTCCTCCTAACAACATCACCTTTCCACCAAATGGCAAATCATTAGCCATAACTTCTTTTAATTATCGATCAATACATTGCAGGGCATGACATGACATCATAGTTGCCTCGTCTATTATAATTAATTTACTCTTGTGCAATTTTTTGGCTTGTAATGAATTCATTTGAATATCCGACACTGATGTTTCCAGAATGAGAACTTGCAGTTTAAATCCACTATGCAGAGTTCTACCAGCTTCCAACAAAAGTGTGGCAATTCCAGTGGTTGCAAATGGCAGTGCTATTTGACCCTGTGCTCGAATGCAACTCATCAAGAAATTATATAGATAAGTTTTTCCTGATCCAACAGGGCCATCCAGATAGAAATAACGCTCTTTGAGCATGTTATCTTCTATTGCATTTGTGATGGCGTTAAATGCTTCCAATTGCAATGCATTTAAAGTTCCAATTTTTTCTTGTGTCAAACTCAGTGTCATACTCATCAAAGTTAATTTAATCTATAATTCCTGGATCAGGCAGATTAAAATTGGCAAAATTTAATCCATGACAAAGAAACATTTCCAGTATTTCCATTAATGGTTTCAAATGTGCAATGGTCTCATTGTAACGTTTCAAGAAATCTTCACACATATGTAATTTAAATGTTTCCCACAAAGTTAATGCATCTGGTACATTGCAATAGATACAAATGAAAACAAATTGTTCTCTCATTTGCTTTGGCATTTTACATAGTGCTGCTTCCTCGAGACATCTCTCCCATTCTGTATCATCTGCAAGAAAGTTTTGATGTCTTGCAGCTAACTGGAAAGTCTCATAAACTATGTCATTGACTGTGCATAAATGTTCATAACTTTGTGCACCGGGAATACTTAAACTGAAATGTTCAATGTCTCGTGGACTGACGGTATATATTCTTGGGATAATTTTATAATTATGTTTCTTTCGTTGTCTCCATTAACTATTTACAAATACACAGTGATTTGGAATGTTAATGTATTAAAATTGTCTGGCCTGAGTGTCCTGACAATTTAATTGAAACCAAGCAGTAAGCGTTGTTGCTCTATGTTCACTTTGTGCTAAAGCATTTGTTTCATTGCCTGCAGTGAGGCAAACAAATTGACTTTGTGGCAAATGTACATCTAATCGATACACAGCATGTGACCAATCATGCATCTTACATTTCTAGAGCACTTACATAGCGAGCATCTAAATAAGATGAAAGTTCGTCATGTAAAATGGTATTGTCTTTTTCATTTTGTGCACCTTGCACATTAACAGTTGCTGCATCATATCCTTTATATATATATTTATACACATATTTAATGGATTTGATAGAAGCTTCCACATTGATATGTGCATTGTACTTCATCAGCAAATGTGGATTGTATGGAACCACATATCTATTATCGACCTTTTGGCCATGGATAATAGCTGTTTGTCCTTCTCTTCTTTTATACAAAAGGTATCCATCACAATTAACATAAGTCTGCATTTGAAATGGTTTTGGAAACTCTTTTATGCATGTTTTATTTTTCATACATGGTGAATTTGTATTGCTCTCTCTACATGGACCATGTATCATTCTATGAGTTACAATCTCATATAGTGTTGAATGTTTCTTGGGATGTAGCAGTTCAGCAGCAATTACTGAATCCACTTTGTCTGTCGTATTCAATTTATCTTTTTCTTGCAAGATTAAAAGTATATGTGCATGTGGCAAGCCTCTTTTTTTTAAATTCAATGGTATAAACAAAAGCCACACATTTTCCAAATAAGTCTGATTTAGTTATATCATGAATTAATTAATTGAGTTTTATTTTGAATACTCTTGCCACCAAATCTGGTCGGTCAGAAGTAGTTTGTCCAAGCAGTACATATTTTTTGATTTCTGGCCATTGTGGATTACATGTAAATGTAATGAATACATTTGGTTTGCCAAATTTAGTGACAATACCCATGGCATCTTTGTATCTATCTTTCTCGCATATTGCGAGGAGATCCTTGGAAAGAGGATGGCAAAATCATTGCTCGTCCAGCAGGAATGTCTCTGTTTGCAGCCAATTCAGCAACATAATCCATCAATCCACAATATTGTTCTACTCAAAGCTTGTTTTGTTGAAATTTGACAAAATTTAGATTATTTGCTTCGACTTGTAGATAGGAATCAATAATCCATTATTGTGTGAGTTTACTCCCACATAAAATAGGATTATATGGACAGCAGTTTGTGCCACTTTATATTCCAGCATGGAAATATTGTTTCTAACACAAACTTTACTATTGGGATAACTTTGCAACTGTAATTTTGGTTGCCATCCTGTCTCCCCATTTGGAAAGAAAATGGGATATGTCATAGGATCCAAATTACTGCTTAAAATATTTATGTTTATAAAAGGTTGTTCTTGTGTGGAAATATTCTAATATCCCGCTCAAATGGGGGTCCTGCATCATCATTTTAAAATACCATGGCAATCTCATTTGCTGTTGGTAAATTATACCGTCTTTGATCAGTATGGCGATCTCTTTTGAGAACCATATTTACTCTTGGCATTGGCAATTGATGTCTTTGCGCATGTGCCAGTTGTTCTTTTTCAACCTAAGCTGATTTTTTGTATGCTTAACTATATGGGTTGTTGGCCATAATGTTATCAAGCTGTTCAAAGACTATGGGTAAGCATTGTTTATTTTCAGGAAGCATCATTCGTTGTTCAACAGCATCCATTGTATCAAGGACATATAGCTGTGCAAATGTTGTTTCTTCTCCTGATTCTGGGTGTAAATGTGAAGTTCGGTGGTATATTTGTCCTTGGACTTTAAAACAATAAGGACCATGTCCTGGGACATTTTCGGCTAATGTTGCACCCATTGAAGCAAATTAAATTGCACTGTTATAAGACCAAATGTTTTTCTTAAAGTTGGTGTAATTTGGAAATGTAGGATCACTCATGATACTTTTTAAATATTCTGGAAATGTGTGTCTTTCTGGAAGTCTTACCTTTCCTTTCTGACAGCAACTAATAAACTCTGCATCAGTTGGTGGTTCTTTGAGAAAATGATAGGACCCACAAAACTGACAAACCACATTCATTAATCCACAATAATGAGTGTCTACTGTTAGTGCTCTAAATAAAGGACTATCATGACCTTCCTCAATATAGATCTCAGTTGATCTTTCTATATCTACATTGGTGTCATCTATATCAACATTGGTGTCAGGAGGCAAAATAGGTTTATTAGAGAATGTTTTACAGACATTTTTTTTTTCCTTTTTCTTTTCTTTGAATCTCCAGCAGACTCATATTGTTGTTTTTTAGACATTTTTCTTTTGTTTATAAGTCTCTGTCGATCTTCTTCTCTTAAACGTTGTGAAGTCTCAGTGGTCTGTGCATCTCTCCATCTCTGCTTCCTTTCCCTTGCCCTTCTTCTTTTATATTCTTTCTTATCTTCTGCATTGTCTGCCATTGTAATCTGTTATTGGAAATAGAGTTGTAAGAATTGCATTCATTTAATTAAACATATTTTTTAACCTGTCATATATTTCTAAAAATTTTAATGGTAATCTGTCTCTATCTGTTTCTCTGGGTGTCTGTGTCTCTGGGTGTCTGTGTCTGGCTGCGTGTGTCTTGCTGCATGTGTGTGTAACTCTCTGTGTGTGTCTCTGTGTGTGTGTGTGTGTGTGTGTCTCTCTATGTGTGTGTGTGTCTCTCTGTGTCTCTCTGTGTCTCTCTGTGTCTCTCTGTGTCTCTCTGTGTCTCTCTGTGTCTCTCTGTGTCTCTCTGTGTCTCTCTGTGTCTGTGTCTGTGTCTGTGTCTGTGTCTGTGTCTGTGTCTGTGTCTGTGTCTGTGTCTGTGTCTGTGTCTGTGTCTGTGTCTGTGTCTGTGTCTGTGTCTGTCTGTCTGTCTCTCTGTCTCTCTGTCTCTCTGTCTGTCTGTCTCTCTCTCTGTGTGTGTGTCTCTCTCTCTGTGTGTGTGTCTCTCTCTCTGTGTGTCTCTCTGTATCATGAATGCAAAAACATAAACAGGTAATCATGAGTTCCTAAATAAGAGCTATGCAAAAGAGCTATTAGCAAACCATAGCTTGACATGAATAAACATCTGAAGTGTAATTCTCATTCATGTAAACATAAATGTGTTTTCATATATTTATTTTTTAATGTTGATGAAAAAACAGTTAGAGACTTATTAAATTGCATTTTAACGAATTGAATAGTGCTCTATATAACCACATAACATATTTTGGTTATGTAAGTTTGTAGTTAGTTATCTTCTATTCAAAAGCAAGGTCTTCAGTAAGTAAGTATTTGTGTTCCAAAATATGCTATGCTGTTATATTGAGCTATATTTCATTGGGCAACTTGCAGTGTAATAAGGGTGTTAATTCTGTTTTTATAAATAATGTCATCAAGAATGATACCTGAAAATTGGATGTGACATCAACTGAAATACTGCAGACGTCACTTTGTGTGTTCAGGGAGGTGAGGATGATGGATCTGTAAAATGACATATAAAGATTTTGTAAATATGCATTATAATTGGCATACATAGCTAACGTAAACATGTTAAATGCATTTTAAAATGATGAATTAATGAATGAAAGAATACACGTGAATAAAATAGCTAGCTATATATGTATTCCATTTTTTTTCTTCTAATTATTCAATATTTTTTTAAATAATTGACTTAAATTAATTAAGCAATATCTGTCATCCATGGGCTCTCAAAAATACTTAATCCTATATTTGTAAAGAATGTCATCACAAAATCATATACCTGTAAAGTAGATGTTCTATAATGTAAAATGCTACAGAGGTGACCTGTGTTGAAGCAGGTTGGGACATAAAAAATCTTTGAAAAGATGTAAAAATCATATAAAAAAATCATGTAAAAATCATCAATTGTTTGTTTGAACTAATGTATTAAATAACATTGCTCAACGCAAATCAATACTTAATGCTATATTTGTAAAGAATGTCATCACATACATATACCTGTCAATTTGATGTTCTGTAATGTTAATTAGTGCAGAGGTGACTCCTGTGTTCAGGCAGGTGGAGATGTGAGAAATCTGTCAAAATCATATTTAATATTTAGTTTGAATGAATGTATGAATCATTGAAAGTACTTGTTGTCCTTGTCATACATGCATGTAGTAAAATAAATTTAAATATTTAAAAATGTTATACCTGTGAAGGTGAGATGATTGCAGATGAAATGCTGCAAACGCCCCTGTGTGTAGTCAGGTGGCCAGGTGATGAAACTGTGAAACTGTTTGTATGATTTTAATTGGCATAGATGCAAAATATAAGTAAATTCACTATAAAATGTAAGAAAGTGATGTAAATATTTAAGCGGTTTGAGGATCCTATTCCTTTGAGACAATGAGCAGCAAAAGATAAATATGAGGACACTGTAAAATCTACCTATTTTGTGATGCATTTTAGCACATTTAATTTAGAAATCTTTAAAATAAATGACCTATCTAACATACAATAAATACTATATAATATACAATAAATCCCAACTATCTAAAATACATACCCCTATCTAACATACAATAAATACTATATAATATACAATAAATCCTAACTATCTAAAATACATACCCCTATGTAACATATTTTAAGACAATGAGGGTAAATATCATTTTAACAATTATTCTTTAATAAATCTTAATCACAACAGTGAATTTAAAAATGACAAAAAAATCCAGGATTGAAAGAAAAAGGTTAAAAGTAGGCTAATTAAACTTATTAAAAGTAGCTTAATAGGTTGTGAAAATAAAAAGTATCACTTTATGTGGTAATGATAATGCTTCTAATGTCAATTTAGTGCTACTGTAAGAAATAAATGTCTTATCTCGTCTCATAAGTATAGGACGCTTTGACAAATGGCCTATTTGTCACTTTGTTTATTTTCCCCTTGCCTGACTCTTTCTAAATGGACTATGTTCTGCCAGCCTGTGGCAACCTGTTGGGAGGCTTGCCATTAGCCTTTGTGGGCTCTCATGCACCCGCGTGGGTGTTACGAGATTCCCCTGACACCTACCAGAGCTTTATATCGACCGCGTTCTTGGTGTAAGATCTGGGTAACCATGTTTAATGCCTCTGTGTTAAGCTTTTTCAGGATGTTACGCGTGAATAGCAACATCAACATGCACTTGCAGGGGCGGCTGTGCATAGGGGCAAATGTTCAGGTGCCCCCCCCCCCCAAATTATCAATCACTTTAATATTGTATTTTAAATGTATATACATAATACAATTTAGTTATATCTGTATATCAGCTTTCAAGTCTTCTTTCATATGATGAAAAATATGCATCTATCACTTAAAATTAACCCTTTGTGTGCCTTCCCCGGGTGTCTCTCCCTAGTGCTGTAGCTGCTGCTATATGATCATATTACACTGTGAGCGTCGGGCTATAACGCTCAACTTCAGTGTATACAAATTTAGTGTTCAATGAAAAGGTATCAATTGTCCTGACTGTCAGCTTGCAGCATCAACCAATCAGTCTGGTTGCTATGAACATCATCTCTGAATGTTCCCTCTGAGCGCCTCCTATAGAGATTTATTGTTATGATATGACATCAGGAAGGCTTATAAGCCAACTATCTTAAACACTTCCTCACTGTTCCTGCTTTTTTTACTGACTGGTCCTCCCATGGTGATTCTACCCAACCTCCTCAACAAAGTAAGTTTGCATATACTGGAGTGTGTTTCCAGTTCCTTCTCCAGTGGAACTGACTCAGATTAGAACCAGATCAATAGCTGTGGAAGCACAGAGCTCTAACCCACTGCAGAACCAGCAGCAACACAATTCTTATATATATGTATATATCATGTGTATGTATTATGTGTTTCTGTACTCTGTATGGTGGAGGCTTCTCTTGTTCTTGTTCCTCACCATACACTAAATGGTATTCCTATAGACACAGGGGAGGGAGAGGGTGGAAGAGACACAGATTGGGGGAAATGCTTGGTGTAATGTGGGTTTTTAAGGTCCGGTTTGGGCTTATATAGTCCCTCTTGGTATTTTAATGTTTTAAAGGTCCGGTTGGGGCCTATATGGTCCCGCTTGGTATAATGTGGATTTTTAGGGTCCAGTTGGGGCCTATATAGTCCCACTTGGTATTTTAACTGTTAGGGTTAGGGTTTTGGCCTACAGTGCCTTGCAAAAGTGTTCACCCCCCTTGACGTTTTACCTATTTTGTTACATTACAGCCATGAGTTCAATGTTTTGTGAATCTGAATTTTATGCGATGGGTCAGAACACAATAGTCCTAGTTGGTGAAGTGTAATGAGAAAGATATATAAAGCTATTTTTGTAGAAATAGAAAACAGAAAATTGGCATGTGTGTATGTATTCACCCCCTTTGTTATGAAGCCCATAAAAACCTCTGGTGCAACCAATTACCTTCAGAAGTCACATAATTAGTAAAATGGTGTCTACCTGTGTGCAATCTAAATGTCACATGATCTGTCATTACATATACACATCTTTTTTAAAAGGCCACATAGGCTGCAACACCTAAGCAAGAGGCACCACTAACCAAACACTGCCATGAAGACCAAGGAACTCTCCAAACAAGTAAAGGGACAATGTTGTTGAAGTCAGGGTTAGGTTATAAAAAAATTCTTCCAGCAGGACAATGACCCCAAACACACTGCTAAAGCAACACTTGAGTGATTTAAAGGGAAACATGTAAGTGTCTTGGAATGGCCTAGTCAAAGCCCGGACCTCAATCCAATAGAAAATCTGTGGTCAGACTTAAAGATTGCTGTTCACAAGCGCAAACCATCCAATTTGAAGGAGCTGGAGCAGTTTTGCAAGGAGGAATGTGCAAATCCCAGTGGTAAGATGTGGCAAGCTCATAGAGACTTATCCAAAGCGACTTGGAGCTGTGATTGCAGCAAAAGGTGACTCTACAAAGTATTGACTTTAGTGGGTGAATAGTTATGCATATTTTTGCAGACATAGTCTGTTATTTTGTCCTATTTGTGGTTTACTTCAGAATAAAAAAAATACACCTTCAAAGTTGTGGGCATGTTCTGTAAATTAAATGATGCAAATCCTCAAACAATCCATGTTAATTCCAGGTTGTGAGACAACAAAACAAGAAAAATGCCAAGGGGAGTGAATACTTTTGCTAGGCACTGTATATATACATACACATATATATATGTACACACACACATATATATATATATATATATATATATATATTTATATATATAAAAATATATATCCATATAATTAAAAATATATATATAGTTATATTTATGTGTGTGTGTATGTATATATCACATATATATACTTGCGGCCCGTCGACTGTGAGCCTCGCGAAGGGAGGCGATCCGTTGACGCACGCATGTTGGTCACACTTTTGCATGACTCTTGAAGTGAGGCGAACTGTCGACTGCAAGCCGCTGATGCACGCACAACTTAGGTTGCACTGTAAGCTTCATGAGCAGTTGAAGCACGCAGTTTGTTCAAACGTGTAACTAGAAAACACCCAAAAAACAACAAAATAATAAAAAAATGATAACAGACTCACACACAGCACAGGGGGAGAGCCAGGAAGTCTAGGAGTTAAGTTGCAAATTAATCGGAGCCATATTTGCTGTTTTCCGCCGCTCGAAAATCGGCAAAGCGATGGAAAAAATGGCGGGCGAAAAATGTAAAAAATTCAGAAACAGGATGAAAATGAGGCTCACCAATGCCAGGCACGCTGAACTTAGAAAATACATGACGGAGAACCCAGTAACACACACCAACAACGCCAGGCATGCAGGACGTTGAAAATAAAATCAACGGCAGTCGGCGCACGCAACGCAAATATTCAGCAGACACAAAGAGGAGAAAGACACAGGGAAGGGACAGGGGGAGATGCTGGAAAGAGACACATGGAATTCCCAAGCAAAAAAGTTGCAGGTTAACGAGGCCTGCAATGAGTGGCTAAGCCTTGGACAGATCACTATCCAGCATTAATATATGCCAATGTTGAGAACTGATGGATTTGAACTGTTCAGATTCATTACCTTTTCTTCCTATGAATCTTGTATGTTGTTAAAAATGATTATATGTATTTTTAATGCTAGTAATTTTGGACAATCAGACACCAAAAATAAATTAAAATGTTGCTCAAGTCAATAACTGCATCAAGAATAGCTTTATCAATTACATTTTATCATTTTGATATACTCTAGTGTGGTATCATAGGACAATTTATCATAATATTGTTTGTCATTTAAAAGATCAAGAGTTATTTTCACATTGTCCTTTGTATTACTATATTTCTACCCTTATCGAAAGGTTTTATAGTTATTTTATTGTTACTCTGTAACTGTGAGGAATAGACTCTGCTGGGTTTTGAACCCTGGACCCCAGGCTGCTGAACCTCTTCCCTACCACTGCGTCAGCCTGCCTTTGTGAATTTCCTTGAGATCTGATAAACATTGACTCTGCTAGCAATAGTATCAGTGACTAGTCTCTTCAGTTGTGTCTGGTCAGGTGTCTGGTCCTTGGCCTATATAAGGCACTTCCTGTCTATGTACCTTGCCAGATTATTGTGGTTCCTGTTCCCTTCAATAAAGCTTGTTCCTGTTTCATCTACTAGTTGCTGAATTGGATCATTGCTGACCTAGGCTGCTGGTCTCCAAAACCTTGTGATTCCTATATCATTACAGTAACTCTTTCAATGCTTTATTTTTTTCTTTTGTATTAAATTTTGCTTAGAAATACATTTTAGTGTTAATTTTTTTTAATCTCTTGTGACTAAATCTACAAAAAGTTCCAGTGGGTGTGAACTTGAATTTGTGAAAGATGCATTAACTTTTTCTTAATATTGATCTTAATTTAATTGTGATATTTGGCCACGGAAACGTCTCTTTTCATTTTCTGTTAGACTTAATATTTCCGTTTCTTTATTCTTTTGTGCTGTGAAAAATGTGTTCCGTACAAACATGTTAAGATCTTTGACCCAATCACTGGTAAAATTGCGCAGTTGGCGAGAAAGTGAGTCCATAAATTAGGATTTTTATATCTTAGACTAAGTTCAAAATCTGACAAGTTGAATTTCCTATTTATTTTTGATATCCCCAGATCAGTCTCTGAGGTCTGTTTAATACTGATGATTTCTTATTGGACCCCTGAATAAAAAATCAGCCAGCCTTTGTTGTGATGTTAAGTCCGAATCAGAATCATGACTCTCATATTCCAAAGTATTATTGTCAGAAGTTTCTGTATCTGTTAAACTATTATAGACTAATTTTCTAATACTTGCATTTTTCCATGCCTGAGATCGTTCAGTCATTTATTTGTATATTTGGGAGATGAGAGGTTGCAAACAACTTCTAACCAGCTATCATTTCAGTATATTCTGATAATTTTAAAGATTGCATTATTTACTTCACATAACAATACCTATAACACAAAACTATTATAATTACCTGTCATACATGACAGTATAAGTAAATGCATGGATGTGCACTCCCTCTCTCTATATCTTCCATCCCCACCCCATCTCACCTGTGCAGTTGTTGGAAGTGGAGTCTCCTCTCCTCCCTCAGCTGTTAGACACTCTCTAATAGCTGCAGACTCTTATTCACAAGCTCATCAGCCAGGAAAAGCAGGTACAGTGCCGCTGTCACCCCAGCCCCCCCCCCCCCCTTCACCTTCCTCTCCTTGCTCCTCTCCCTCTCTTTGGTGCAGTTCTTTCAGTGCTGGTCTCGGGGCTGTGTTCTGCTGTCCTGGTCCAGCAAAGACTCATCATCTGATGATTCTGTGAAGGGCCCCTCGTTAGCAGTCTGCAGCTCCTTGATCACCAGTACCCACAGTTTGTTGAATCTATGTGGCTCCTCATCTGCTAGCTCATCTGATAGAACAAACCCATCTATGTCATTCAGAAAGAATGGCAGCCATATTGATCATGTGGGGAGGGTGCAGTGTAGGAACTGGGGGGCAGGAGGGGGACAAATCCCCATAGATTTCTCATTGTGTGAATGTATGCATATATAAGCTGTTAAGTGCTATTGTGTATCGCGTTAAACTACGCCCAGGAAATGGTAATCATGTTATGCTGATTGGGCGTTGTGTCGTTTGAATACTGGGAGCGCAGATGGCGGATAACACCGACTTATTGTAGGTTGCTGGAACTCTTCAGATGGCAAGAGGAGATGTTTAGCTGAGATTGCTGACATTGGACACATAGGCAGGTGGAGATGAGAATGTCTGTTCTTTTTTTACTTTAAAATACTTGTATTTATTCAGAGGCAAAAGCCCAGGTCCTTGTCTGGGAAGGATCTGAGAGAGCCACTGCATGACAGTGTTGACACAAAAAGAGTAGATTATTGACCATTTTTAAAAAAAAATATTAAATCCCAAATAAAAAAAACATCTAATATCTAGATGTTTGGATGTTATAAAAAATAACACAGATAGAAGAAAAACCTCCAGAATGGTTTCTTGGGAGAAAGATATTGGACAAGTTTGGCCAGTAGAAATATGGTTTAATTAATAAATATACAATCTTTTAGAGTAGTGTATTTTAAAGTTCTTAATAGATGGCATCTAACCCCATACCAACTAGCTAAATGTTCTTCTAATTCGAGTGATGCCAAATGTTGGCAAGGTTATGGCAATGTGGGAACGCCCCTTCATATCTGGTGGGAGTGTAAGAAATAAAATAAAAAAAGTGCTACTGTGTATCAAGTTAGGTGTAATTATTTTGGTTCCTACACCTCTGGTAGCAGATCAGCATGCCGAGCCTCACCTATTGCTGATGGCTGCTCTGCTTCCTTCCCTGGGTGATCTCTCCACAACAAATCATGACAGAAGTGCTGGAGGTATGCTGCTACAGCAACATCACAAACACTGGGCTGCTGCCCATAGCCTGGGGGCTACACGGGTTAAAGAGCCTGAAACTCCAAAGCTGCAAGCATGTGTCTGATGCGGGCATCAGTGTGAGAGGAGCATAGGCACCACCATATTGGTGTAAGAGAGGGGTTAAAGCACAGCATTGACTGAGTCTGGGCACAGCACACTTTTCACGAGTTAGAGACACTGTAATTTTATTATATAACATCAAATATATTGTTTGTCTATTTATTTATTATGTATGTGTGTGTTTGTGTATAGGTAAATATGTATGTTTGTATATGTGTGTGTATCTACATATATATATGTTGTGAAATTGGGAAATGTTGGCATTTATTTTGAAAATATGATTGATCATGCAAAAAAAAAGAAAAAAAGTATTTTATTGAAGGATAGTGATCATATGAAGCCATTTATTATCACATAGTTGTTTGGCTCCTTTTTAAATCATAATGATAATAGAAATCACCCAAATGGCCCTGATCAAAAGTTTATATACCCTTGAATGTTTGGCCTTGTTACAGACACACAAGGTGACACACACAGGTTAAAATGGCACATAAAGGTTAATTTCCCACACCTATGGCATTTTAAATTACAATTAATGTCTGTGTATAATAGTCAATGAGTTTGTTAGCTCCCCCATGGATGCACTGAGCAGGCTAGATACTGAGCCATGGGAAGCAAAAAAGAACTGTTGTAAGACCTATGTAACAAGGTAATGGAACTTCACAAAGCCGGAAAAGAATATAAAAAGATATCCAAAGCCTTGAAGATGCCAGTCAGTACTGTTTAATCACTTGCTAAGAAGTGGAAAATTCGGGGAACTCTTGATGCCAAGCAAAGGTCAGGTAGACCAAGAAAGATTTCAGCCACAACTGCCAAAAGTATTGTTCAGAATACAAAGAAAACTCACAGGCAACCTTAGGATAAATACAGACTGCTCTGGACAACGATGGTGTGGTTGTTTCAAGGAGCACAATAAGATGATACTTGAGCAAAAATTAGCTATCCTTTACTCCACCAATGCCACAGAAAAGCTGGGTTACAATATGCCCAACAACACCTTGACATGCCTCACAGCTTCTGGCACAGTGTAGTTTGGAGTGATGAGACCAAAATAATGCTCAACCATAATCGCTATGTTTGGAGAGGGGTCAACAAGGCCTATAGTGAAAAGAATACCATCCCCACTGTGAATTCTGGTGGTGGCTCACTGATGTTTTGTGGGTGTGTGACCTCTAAAGGCACAGGGAAACTTGTGAAAATTGATGGCAAGATGAATGCAGCATGTTATCAGGAAATACTGGCAGACAATTTGAATTCTTCTGCACAAAGGCTGCGCATGGGATGCTCTTGCATTTTGCAGCATGACAAGATCAAGTTGACACGCTAGTGGTTGCAGCAGAAAAAGAGGAAAAGAGTGGAGTGGCCATTATAGTCTTTGGTTGTCTTGCGTGAGCCTCAAGTTTGAGATCTCCCCAGAGTGGCTCAATGATATTAAGGTCATCAAGCCACTCTGGGGAGATCTCAAATGTGCAGTGCATGCAAGATGAAATGGGCAGCTATACCACCTGCAAGAATTAGACAACTATTATAAAAGACTGCACGCTGTCATTGATACTAAAGGGGGCAATACACAGTATTAATAACTGAGAGTATGCAGACTTTTGAACAAGGTAATTTCATTTTATCTTTGTTTATTTTATCTTTATTTTATGATTGCGCCATTCTGTTATAACCTACAGTTGAATATGAATCGCATAAGAAATAAAAGAAATGTGTTTTACCTGCTCACTAATGTTTTCTTTAAAAATTGTACATGTGTATATATATATATATATATATATATATATATATAGGTGTGTGTGTCAATGTACTTATATATCTGTGTGTGTGTGTGTCACTCTCTCATAGCAAGAGGTAGCTGAAATGAAGCTAGAGGTAGCTAATATGTGGTAAAGTGCTACCAGACCTCTGGCCTGCCTAGAGGGCCAGATGAGTCCTTGAGCAAGGATGTGATTGGGGACAAAATCAGTAATAAGTAATAGGTATGAGCTTAGTAAAAGCTGAAATATGTTACCCTTGTGTGGAAGCCAATAGATCCAACAATGATAGAGATAGTGCCTAGCAAAGTCTGATATGAGGACTTAAGGAAAGCGTGAGCCGAAATAGCAATGAGGCGCTTAGCGAAAGCAAAAAAGTTTTGCCGAAAATTATCAAGGTAGAGCCTAGCAAAGGCTGATTTAGGACTTATGAGGAATTGTCAAAAGCCATGTGATGATGAGAATGGTGTGGCCAAGGATACTGATGGGCCAAAATAATTGAGGGAGTGCCTAGCAAAGGCTGATTGAGAACTTATAGAAAGCACAAAAGCTTGTTGAAAGCCACGTGGCAAAGGAAATGGTGTGTCATTGGGCATGGACAAAGACATAAATGGGGGTTAAAATATCCAGGTAGTGCCAACGGAAGACTGATTTAAGACTTACCTTAAGCGAAGGCTGGTTTAGGGCTTACCTGGGGGCTCATAGAAAGCATCTTGAGACAAAAAGGGGGGTTTAACACCATAACTCTCCAGCAAGGAGAATGCCCTCACAGATATATGGAGGAAAAAAAGAGCCAAAAAGCAACAAAAGGATGAAACAAGAGAGTGCAGAGAAACACTCTGTAGATACAAGCTCCTAGGAATTAACGTAGGCGTGCAGAGAAGAAGAGGACCAGAAATGCTTATGAAGTCTAAAGAGGGCCCCTCCCTCTGAAATAGGTTGGGTTGAGAGAAGGCCTCTCTACTAACCCAGTTATTAACCCTGTCATTTGTGGTTAGGTCTCTCTCTCACTGTGAGAGGTCCCTGAAATGAGGCTAAAGGTAGTTGTGTAGCCAAGTGTTACCAGGCTTCTGACCCACTTAGAGGGCTGAATGAGTCCTTAGGCAAGGGCCTAGATGCTGTTTGTGGCCAAAATACGTTAACTAAATGGTTAAAGATGCCGATAGAGCCAAGAATGATAGATGTAGTGCCTGCCGACGGCTGATATTAGGACTTAGGGAAAGTGTGAAGCAAGATAGCAATGAGATTCCTAGTGAAGGCATTTTCTTGGGCATGGACGAGATGAGTTAGTGTCTAGCAAAGGCTGATTTAGGGCTGATTTAGGACTTATGGCAATCACAGGCTCAGGAATGAACTGACGTGTGCAAGGAAGAGGAGGACCAGAAATACAAGTCTTAAGAGGGCCCCTCACATGGGAAGGGGTAGGATAAGAGAGGGCCCCCTCCTAAAATCGCTATTGACCTGGTCATATAGGTATACATAGTGTATTTAAATATATGTGTGCTTGTGTGTATGTGTATGTATGTATGTATATATATATATATATATATATATATATATATATATATATGTATGTACAGTATATATGTCTGCATGTATGTGTGTATAGATATGTGTGTGTTTATATGTACTGTGAGGGGAAAAAGTATTTGATCCCCTGCTGATTTTGAACATTTGTCCACTGAGAAAGAAATGACCAGTCTATCATTTTAATGGTAGGTGTATTTTAACAGTGAGAGACAGAATAATCAAAAAAAACAAACAAGAAAAACGCATGTCAAAAAAGTTATAATTTGATTTGCAGGTCAAAGAGTGAAATAAGTATTTGATCCCCTATCAATCAGCAAGATTTCTGGATCCCAGGTGTCCTTTAAACAGGTAACGAGCTGAGATTATGAGCACTTTCTTAAAGGGAGTGCTCCTAATCTCAGCTGGTTACCTGTATAAAAGACACCTGTCCACAGAAGCAATAAATCAGATTCCAAGCTCTCCACCATGGCCAAAACCAAAGAGTTGTCCAAGGAAATCAGGGACAAGATTGTAGACCTACACAAAGGTGGAATAGGCTACAAGACCATCACCAAGCAGCTTGGTGAGAAGGTGGCAACAGTTGGTGCGATTATTCGCAAATGGATGAAACACAAAATAGTCTCCCTCGGTCTGGTGCTCCATGCAAGATCTCATCTCATGGAGTTTCAATGATCATGAGAACGGTGATGAATCAGCCTAGAACTACATGGGAGGAGATTGTTAATGATCTCAAGGCAGCTGGGACCATAATCACCAAGAAAACAATTGGTAACACACTACACCGTGAAGGACTGAAATCCTGCAGTGCCCACAAGGTCCCCCTACTGAAGAAATCACATGTACAGGCCAGTCTGAAGTTTGCCAATGAACATCTGAATGATTCAGAGGAGAACTGGGTGGAAGTGTTGCGGTCAGCTGAGATCAAAAGCAAGCTCTCTGGCATCAACTCAACTTGCCATGTTTGGAGGAGTAGGAATGCTGCCTATGACCCCAAGAACACCATCCCCACCATCAAACATGGAGGTGGAAACCTTATGCTTTGGGGGTGTCTTTCTGCTAACGGGACAGTACCATCAAATCTTTGGTGAGAACCTCCTTCCCTCAACCAGGGCATTGAAAATGGGTAATGGATGGGTATTTCAGCATGACAATGACCCAAAACACACAGCCAAGGCAACAAGGAGTGGCTTAAGAAGAAGCACATTAAGGTCCTGGAGTGGGCTAGCCAGTCTCCAGACCTTAATCCCATAAAAAAATCTGTGGAGGGAGCTGAAGGTTCGAGTTTCCAAACATCAACCTCAAAACCTTGATGACTTGGAGAGGATCTGCAAAGAGGAGTGGGACAAAATCCCTCCTGAGATGTGTGCAAACCTGTTGGCCAACTATAAGAAATGTTTGACCTCTGTGATTGCCAACAACGGTTTTGCCACCAAGTACTAAGACAAAGGGGTCAAATACTTATTTTACTCATTGAACTGCTTTGACCCGGCTACAGAGGACAACCTATCCAGCCTGCTATCACCCACTCGCCTTACTCCCTGTCCTCTGGATCCTATTTCATCCCTCCCCTCTCTACCACACTAATCCCAGCTCTCACACATATTTTCAACCTTTCCCTAAATACTGGCATGTTTCTATCTTCTCTAAAACATGCCATAATTACATCCACCCTCAAGAAACCCTCATCTGACTGATGTTGCCTTTAACTACTGCACTATCTCTCTACTTCCTCTGGCTTCTCAACTGCTGGAGCGGCTCGTCTACAACCGCCTTACAAGCTTTATTTCCTCTAATTCCGTTCTTAACACCTTCCAATCTGGCTTCCGGCCCCAACATTCCTCTGAGACCGCTCTCCCAAAAGTCAGCAATGACTTGCTCTCTGCCAAGTCAAAAGGTCACTTTTCCATTCTACTTCTTCTAGATCTCTCTGCTACATTTTACACAGTCGACCTTCCACTTCCACTTCTACTCCATATGCTTTCCTCCCTCGGTATTTGAGACACTGCTCTCTCAATGTTCTCATCATACCTACAAACTCGAACATTCAGTGTCTTCTTCTCTGACACCTCTTCTTCTCCTCACCCCCTGTCTGTTGGCATACCCCAAGCATCAGTCCTAGGCCCCCTCCTCTTCTCCATCTACACATCCTCACTTGGTACCCCAATAAACTCTTTTGGGCATCACTATCATCTCTATGCACTCCCCCACCAGCACACTTCATTCTGCTAATGACCTTCCTCTTTCTACAACTCTTGTCACCTCCTTTCACTCTCACCTTCAGGACTTTTCTTGTGCTACCCCTATTCTATGGATCTCCTTGCTTGCTCCACCAGATTATCCTCCTGCCTTCAAAACATTCAAAACCTCACTAAAAACACACCTCTTTAAAGAAGCGTATCACCTTCCATCCTAACATGCTCAGCACCCCTCTCTTCCTCCTGTACGACACACAATACCTTTAGGTTGTAAGTCTGTGAGTTTCAATCCTGCAGGGTGCTTTGGGGAAAGCCCTACGGACACTAGATTCCAAGCTCAAAGACAGGGCCCTACATGCTTTGCTATGTACTAATTTATTTTTTTCTCTGCCTGGAACTTAACTTATGTAAAGCGCTACAGAATATATTGGCACGTTACAAATAAACGATAATAATAATAATTGACCTGCAAATCAAGTTATAACTTTTTTGATATGCATTTTTCTTGGTTTTTTTTTTTGTTATTCTGTCTCTCATAATTTCTTTGTCATTGGACAAACATTCAAATTTGGCAGGGGATTGAATACTTTTTTCCCTCACTACATATATGCATGAATGTGCCTATGTATATGTATTTGTGCATGCAAGTATGTGTGCATATGTATGTATTTATTTGTGTGTATATATATATATATATACTAGCGACTTGCCCGTCAAAAAATGACGGTCAATAAAAATGTAATGTTGTGAAATTTGTTTGCAACACAAAATGGCCAATTGTGTCAAAGAGGGAAAAAAATAATTCCTTTCTGACCCCATTAACTGGCGATCGGATTACTTCCTGAATCAATACTTTTTCTTTAAATAATACATTTACAATTATTATGAAATGCTTCAATTTTATACTAACAATACATGTTTGACTATACCACATATATATTTAATAAACTGTTTTAAAAATTGAAAATACACATATTTAACATCTGAAATTGTAACATCAAACAATAACATTTAACTCTTGTAAATCATGAAAAAGTCAGATAATTGTTTTGTGGGGCCAATCATGTTAATATGAAACGTTGAACCCATTCCAATCTGTTTAAGGATATTTTACTGTTGTTTTTGTTGTCATTTTTTTTTTTTTTTCTGTTTGTCCTTTCTGCAAATATCACATAGATTTTCATAAGTGAAATAGTGGTCCCCTATTTAAAGAGTCCCAGAGTACTTTAATTTTGTACTGGAAGTCAAACCACTGTTCTCTCTGTTTTTTTGTCCATTCTATAGATGTTTTACTTGAAATATTGTTTTTGTGCAATCATATTGAGTACCATAAAATGCTGGCATTAAAATAAAACCATTGTCCTCTATCTTTCCAACACCTCATAGTAGACAATGTTTTTGGTGTAAACACATCCATCGTCCAATAAATGACCCTGAGTTTTGTTTTCTTCAACATGCACTTTAATTTCTTTTGGATTAGTGCACCTTGAAAAAGCCACATAGAGTTGTCCATGTGCAAAAACTGGTTCCTTTAAAAAAATCCCAACCGACTTAAAAGTTTGTCCTTGGGATTTATTGATGGTCATGGCAAATGCCATGATAACTGGAAATTGGCTCCTTTGAAGGACAAAAGGCAAACCACTCTCACTTGGAGCTAAATCAATTCTTGGTATAAAAACTTGTTCACCTTTATGGGTCCCAGTTAAAATTTCTGCATGTATAAAATGATCTTTTAACTCATGCACAATTAATCTGGTCCCATTAAAAAGTCCTTTTTTTGGATTCATATTTCGCAATAACATGACAATTGCGCCTTTTTTCATTTGTAAAATATGTAGTGGCATTCCAGATGGTGTTAACGAATTAATAAATTCGATACTAAAATTCTATTCACTGTCTTTATCATCAGACAGAATTGAATCTGCACTGTAATAATTATTTTGTGGTGCATTGATGTATTTTAAAATTTCGTTATTTACATTCAAGGCATCGATATTTTTTGATGTTAATATCACTTAGTTTGCAATGTCTGAGTAATCCTCATTATTAAGAGTGTTTAGAAATATGGCTGATATGAGTGATTCATTGCAAACCATTTCTGATGGAATTTCAATGGTATCATTTGATAAATCCTGTATTTCTGGATGTTTTCCTTCTCCGATTTTAATGAACCGATCATTGAATTCATTTTGGCCTTCAGATCCCATATTTAATTCTAATTTGAGATGTGTAAATATTTGCCAAAGTTTACTGGTCTTGATACATGTTTCAATGATCTCCGTTCTATTTCCATGTGGCACAACAGGTAATGTTTGCCTAAAATCTCCTCCTAACAGCATCACCTTTCCACCAAATGGCAACTTATTATCCATCACTTCTTTTAAAAATCTGTCAATACATTGCAATGCATGACATGACATCATTGTTGCCTCGTCTATGATAATTAGTTTAGTAAGTTTAAATGTTTTTGCTTGTAAGGAATTCAATCGAATATCTGATACTGATGTTTCCAAAATGGGAACTGGCAGCTTAAATCCACTATGCACAGTTCTACCACCATCTAACAAAAGTGCAGCAATTCCAGTTGTTGCAAATGGCATAGCTATCTGACCCTGTGATCGAATATAACTCATCAAACAATTGAACAGATAAGTTTTTCCTGATCCACCTGGGCCGTCTAGATAGAAATACTGGTCTTTGACCATTTCATCATCTGTAGCATTTGTGATGGCATGAAATGCTTCTAACTGTAAAGTATTTAAAGTTGCCAGTTTTTCTTGTGTTTTTTGTTTTTGTAGCTCAGTGTCATAATCATCAAAATTGATGTCATCTATAAGTCCTGGATCTGGTAAATTAAAACTTGCACAATTTAATCCATGAGCCAACAATATTTCTTGTATTTCCATCAATGTTTTTAACAAATCTATTGGTTCTCTGTAACGTTTCAAGAAATCTTCTGACATGTTTAATTTAAATGTTTCCCACAAAGTGAAAGCATCAGGTACATTGCAAAATATGCATATGAATGCAAATTGTTGTCTCATTTGCTTTGGCATTTGACATAGTGCTGCTTCTTCCAGACACCTCTCCCATTCTGTATCATCAGCTATGACATTTTGATGTCTTGCAGCTAATAGGAATGTATCATAAACTATGTCATTCACTGTACATAAATGCTCAAAACTCTGTGCCCCGGGAACATGTAGCAGAAGTAATCTTAAGCTGAAACGTTCAATGTCCCTTGGACTGACGGTATAAATGCGTGGTATAATTTTATGTGCATCTCTTCTTTGTTGTCGCCATAGACCATTTACAAATACATAGTGATATGGTATCTCTATGTATAAAAATTGTCTGGCCTGCGTATCCTGACAGTTTAATTTAAACCATGCAGTAAGTGTGGTATCTCTGTCTTCACTTTGATATAATGCAGTTCTTTCATTTCCTGCAGTAAAGCAAACCAACTGACTTTGAGGCAAATGTACAGCTAAACGATAGATAGCATGTGACCAATCATGCATCTTAAATTTCAAAAGATGCCACATTGCTTCAGGAGCACTCACATACCAAGCTTCTAAATAATTTGATAGTTCATCATGTAAAATTGGATTTTCGTTTTCATTTGCAGCACCTTGAACAACAACAGTAGCTTCGTCATAGCCTTTGTATATATATTTATACACATACTTAATTGATTTAATCGAAGTGCAAGCTTACACATTGATGTGTGCATTGTACTTGATGAGCAAATGTGGATTGTATGGAACGACAAATCTATTATCAACCTTTTGGCCATGGATAATAGCTGTTTGTCCTTGTGTTCTTTTATACAAAGGATATCCATCACAATTTGCATAAGTTTGCATTTGAAATTGTTTTGGAAATTCTTTAGTACATTTTTTATTTTCCGTCACATGTGCGCCGGGTCAAGTAGCGGAGGCTGGAGCACAAGCAGGTAAGTGAGGGGAGAGGGGGGAGGTATTTAGGGGGGGTTAGGTGGAGGAGGGAGGTTGAGGGGGGTTTAGGTTGAGGAGGGGGGTTGAGTAGGGGGGGTGGGGTTGAGGGGGATTGAGGGGGGAGGTTGAGGGGGGTTGAGCTTGAAGAGGTGGGTTGGGGTTGAGTGGGGTTGAGGTTGGGGAGGGGGGTTGAGGGGGGTTGAGGTTGAGGAGGGAGGTTGAGTATGGGGGGTAGAGGATGAGGATGGGGGGGTGAGGAGGGGGTTGAGGATGGGGGGGTTGAGGAGGAAGGTTAAGGAGGGGGTTGATGATGGGGGGGTTGAGGAGGGAGGTTGAGGAGGGGGGTTGAGGATGAGGAGGGAGGTTGAGGATGAGGAGGGAGGTTGAGGATGAGGAGGAGTCCCGCGTCTTGTGTAAAAAAGTGCTACGGATTACCGGCTCGCCTCGATAGGCAAGGCTCGCCTGCAATGAGCGCCTGTGGCGCTCATTGCCAAAGTGCTACGGTTTAACAGCGAGCCTCGCGCACGCCTGCAGCGCTAATCGCTAAGTGGTACGCTCCACGCAACACAGCGTGACGACGAATCGTAGTTGGACAATTATAATATGTGATATATATATACATATATATATATATATATATTATATATATATACAGTATACAGAAATACCTGTTTAGCACTGTTTCGCTTAACACTCCTATTGCCCGGAACCTATAGCTCTAAACATGGTCACTTTAACACGGAAAGATAGAGCTTGGGGAACTCATTAAAAAAAAAAGACACTAAACCAATATAATTTTTAAATAGTTTAACTTTATATGAACAAACATAACAGCAAGATATAAAACACTTTCTTTCAAATAAAATTCAAAGGAACAGCACAAACACAAAAAACAGTGCACTTTAAGTGGCAGGTATTGATGCTTCAAGATCATCCTCTAGCCTGGCTTTCTTCGTCATAAACTTGTCCAGGGACATCTGCCTTTTTTCTGCAGTCATCTAGTAGATGCTTGTAGCAATTCAAACCATCAAGAATGATGCGTCTCACATTACTGTTCCTCGCAGCATCTCAATCATTCGCAATTACCTCATCCATAGGCCCCTATTCAAATGAGCAATTCTAAGTTACTGGAGCCCATAATGTAACCCATAAACTAATTTGTTATTCAATTGGTGTCTTTTATTGATAACGATATACTACTTTCAGAAATTCATCAATTGTTTATCCTTGCTGTCTATCTGGTCAATAAGCTGACAGAATGCACGGTGCAGATAGTAGGCCTTAATGGCTGCAATTACTCCCTGGTCCATAGACTGGATGAGCAAGGAAGTGTTGGATAGGAAGAAAACTACTCCCACTGGGAGGCAGCAATGGAGCTCAGCCAAGTTGGTAGTGTGACTTGGAGCATGGTCCATTATCAGGAGCGATTTGGCCTCAAGTCCTTTGCGCCTGCAATAGCGGTGTACAGAAAATCAGAAATTGTTCACTGAACCGCTTCTTAAAAATGTCCATTGTCCAGGTCTTCCTGTTAAATGGAAAACTTACTGTCAAATTGGCTATAGCGATGCGCTTCATGCCGCTGGGTGTCTTTGTGTGGTTGACCAGTCACCGTTAGCTTTCCCACCCAGAAGAAGATTCTATTGCTGCATTGAAGCCCAGTGCTCTCTTCTGCTCCCTTTAAATGAATGTGCAACTTGGCATCCCCTTCCAGAAGGGGCCGTCTCATCCACGTTGAACACCAGTTGCCTCTTTCCACAATGTCCTTCAAAGTGGCTGGAAAGGCCGCAGCAGCTTCTGTGTCAGTGCTTGATGACACAGAAGCTGTTGTAGAGGTTGTGGCAATCTCTCTCTCCAGCTCCCAAGTTTTCTCACTTATAAAAAAATATATAATTAATTAATTGATTTAATTAGACAATCAACAATGCACAATTAACAACCACATTATGAGAAACAAGGAAACAAAAAAAATGTTATGTACCTTGCCACTGGATGTTGTAGGTAGGATGTGAGGGTCTTTAGTATCTCTCTCTCTCTCTCATGTTTCACTCTTTTCTCTCTGTGTCTCTTTTGCTGTCTCATTTAATGCTCTGATGCTCGTTAAATTTGGTCCGGGGTCCCGTAAGAAAAATTCAGCATTACCATGAAGAGCAGAGAGTTACAGGAAAAACAGCGCTATAGTAAATTTGAGCTAAAAGAGGTAGCATTAAATTGGATATATATATATATATATATATATATATATATATATATTGATATATATATATATGTATATATATATATATATATATATATATATATATATATATATAAATATGTTTGCAAGTGGATTTACCTTATAAGTAAAAGCTGGTAAATTGCAGAGTGCACTAATTGTGCCCAGGTGAGAGGGATGTGGCTTGACTGTTAAACTAGTATAAAAGGTTTGTGAGCTGTTGGCAAGTGGATTTACATTACAAGTAAAGGCTGATAATTTGCAGAGCGCACTAATTGTGTCCATGTGAGAAGGCAGAAGTTAATATAAACAGGAGAAGGGGCGAACTTGTGAGTTTGCGAACATTTTCAGTATCAAGTGCAATTCTAGCAATAGCGTTGGAGTTTAAATAAAAGGAGGGACTTCAAAGAAAATGGAGGGCAGATTTATAGTACAAAGGAGGAAAACTTTATACAAATATATTATTTTATATTATTTTTTTTTCCCATTGAAATTTTGTAGACAATAATAATACATATGAGTCAGTCCAGTGGCAACCAAATTCAGTGTACATCCTGTCATATGTATGCAATACTGGAACAGATGATCCAGGGTCCATACCTCTGTGAGAGGTATGAGCATGTTGCCTCTCTGGAAGCTCAAATTGGAGATCTGGAGAGGAGAATTGCAGCACTTAGTCATATTGCTCCACTGGAAAGGGGGTTGGTGCTCACTGAGCACAGTTTAGCTGGGCCTACTATGGAGGGTGGAGATGTGGCTAGTGAGGATGTCCAGGGAGGTAGCTGGGTTACAATTAGAAGGGGAATCAGGGGGAACAGGAGGAGGCAGGCCAGTTCTGAGTTGACAAACACCAACAGATTTGTCAGATTGAGTGAAACTGTTGGGGATGTCCATTCAGGAATGGCAATGCCAGATAGAGCTGTTCCCTCTAACAGCCGGGAGAATGGATATACTGGAGGAGAGGGAGGACAGAATAGGCAGAGCAACAGACAGCTTTTGGTTGTAGGGGACTCTATTATTAGGAAGGTAGACAGGGTGATTTTTCACCCAGATCCCAGCAATCAGTTTGCTGTCTCCCGTGTGCTCGGGTTTGTCATGTTGTGGATCGGGTAGACAAATTATTGGGAGGGGCTGGAAATGAACCGGCAGCTTTGGTACATATTGGTACCAATTACAAAGTTAGTGGAAGATGGAGTGTCCTAAAGAAGGATTTTAGAAAACTAGGTAATAAGCTAAAGGCAAAGACCTCCAAGGTAGTATTTTCTGAGATACTACCAGTGCCACGTGCTAGCCCAGGGAGGCAGAAGGAGCTTAGGGAGGTTAATGCGTGGCTAAAGATGTGGTGCACTAAGGAGGGGTTTGGGTTGTACAGTTTATAGTTCACATTAATCGTGGAAAAAGTTCTGAAATGATTTATCTTTGTCTAATTTTTTTACAGCACAGAAACCTAACATTTTAACAGGGGTGTGTAGACTTTCTATATCCACTATATATATATATATATATATATATATATATATATATACAGGAATACTCAATTTAGATAGGTTCAGGGCAATAGGAGTGTCATTTAAACATAGAGCAGAATTTTTTGAAATGTTTGGCTTAATATTAACTTTTAAAGTACTTTAAACATAACAACAACCTTTTTAAAAAATTAAGGAAACTCCACACATAAACTAAACAGTTCATTTTAAATAGCAGATGTATGTGGAAGCTTCTGGCTCATACTCCATTATGGCTTTATTGGACAAACATTCTTCCAAGGACATTTGTTTCTGCTTTCTACAGTATATACTGATATCAAGACACTGCCTCAAGAATGCAGCGTCTCATATTTATGCTTCTTACAGTGTCTAGATCATTGACCATAAAATCGTCCATAAGGTCATGGATGAACCTCAAACTCTTGGTGAGGAACTCTGTGAAAAGTTCTTCTGGTTCCTCTGTGTCATAGTCACCTCTTTCCTGGGCTCCTTCAATGCCCTGTTCAATGCCTGAAGCTTGTACCAACGAACTCCTCAATGTCCTTTGCACCTGCATCTCCCGGTCCAGCGATATTCTCCAGGGCCCTCATTCAATTGCACTTTGGCCAATTGAATAGGGTCCGAAATAAGCACATAACATATTTTTTTTAAAGAAGTTTTTAGTTAGTAAGCATCTATCCAAAAGCAAGGTTTTCACTAACTAAACACTTCTTTAAAAAAAATATGCTATGTGCTTATTTAGGACCCTATTCAATTGGCCAAATCGCAATTGAATGAGGGCCCAGGTCTCCTATGTCTACAATGATAGGCTTTTCTTTTTGCACATCCACACACAGCTCTGGCCATATCTACCTACCACCACATTGCTTTCAGACATTGTTTTCTCACTTCCTTCTATATCAAATCGCTGTTCATTATGATGGTACTTTTTTCAAAAATCTATCATGGATTGTTTGTCCTTGCTGTTTGTTTGTTCAATGAGCTGGTGGAATGTGCAGCAAAGATAATAGGCTTTGAACGTCACAATGAACCCCTGATCCTTTGGCTGGATCAGTGAAGTAGTGCTGGGTGGCCGGAAAACTGCTTCCACGGGATGCAGCAATGGAGCTTAGCCAAGTTGATAGGGGCACCTGGAACATTATCCATTAACAGATGCACTTTAACCTTAATCCCTTTATGCCTGCAGTATCGTTGCACAGCATTTTCTGTGTCAGCGTTCAAAATGCTTATCCAGTGATTTTGATGTTGTAGAGGTTATTCCTCTTTTTGAAGCGGTTGAACCAACCTCTGTTCATTCAGAAGCTTTCAGTCACCTCTGGTGTTTGCCTTTGGATATGACCATAGATGTTTCAAGCCTTTTCCATTATGATCAATCGAGATTAAAAGCTGCTTCTCCATTTCCCCCAGGGCGTAGCATCTGGACCCGTTAATCTTCGCAGAAGATGCAGTGCTGTCGATTGCTGAAAATGTGAGCTTCTACTTGTTTTTAAGTATGGTGCTGACTGTGGGGATTGGCAGCTTTAAATCTGCTCCAATGTCCACTTGGAGTACTCCTTTTTCCAAGTGGTCCAGCATCTGCATCTTCACATCCAGACAAATGCTTTGTTGCTTCAATTTGCCCTGATCTTCTTTGTCCTCATTGTCTGTAAAATAGTACAAGAATGCAATTAATGTAAATGTTATTAGACAATTATCAACCACATTATGAGAAACAAGAAACATGAAAAATATTCTGTACCTTCTCTTGGGTTGGTGGAATTGGTGTTCTTCTCTGCCCAGGATGGCACTTTTCACCTCCTCTTTACTGTATCTCTCTCCTCTGCTCTGTCTCTCTTAATGCTGTGACTTGGCTCTAAGCAATAAATGGAGTCCCGAAAAGAAAAACTTTGTTGTAACGAAGCACAGCATTCAATGGGGATTGAAAGCCAAAGAATAGTGCTATAGGGGGTTTAGCACTAAGTGGAGAGTTACAAGGAAAAATAGCTCTATAGCGAATCAGCGATAATGGGGTAGCATTAAGTGGTATATATATATATATGTATATATATATATATATATATATATATATATATATATATATATATATAGATGAATAATCAGAGTATTGCAGTATATAGTGATACCTTTTTTATTGGACAAACATATTCATAGGTTTCATGACGAGCTTTCGAGAGCGTTCCTCTCTTTGTCGAGTCAGAGTCAATACTGATTATAGATTCACAAATACAGCAAAAAATTCCAGGATTAACAGATAATGTTCTGATCAGCCAGCCGTGCAAGTGTGTGGGGGTGCAGACCAGAGTAAGTAAATTGGGGTCGTAAATAGTTTTACATCTAAGGAACCATAGGGCTGTAACCAAACTCAGGATGAAGGCAGAAAACAAAAAGTAAAAAAATAAAAAAATCAATAAACACACATATATATTTACAAGCATGAATGTTGGAGGTTATAAGAAATTTTGCTGTGGAGATAACTGCATCTGTCTGTAGGTTTCCTGTATACCGATGAGTTAAGTTTACCATTGGTGATGGATATGGTGGTGTCCAGAAAGTTCACCTGTTCTGCAGAGTAATCTATTTTAAATTTAATAGATGGGTGGAAGGTATTAAAGGCAGTGTGGAAGTCTCTCAGCTTTTTTTCTCCCTCTGTCCATATGATGAACAGGTCATCTATATAACGGTAGTATCTGTAAGGTTTGTGGATGTATGTGGACAGGAATCTCTGTTCAAGGTCAGCCATAAATAAATTGGCATATTGTGGTGCCATTTCAGTCCCCATTGCGCGCCCCATTATTTGCAGGTAAACCTGTTCATTGAAGGTGAAGTAATTGTGGGTCAGGATATATTCTAGTATTTTGGCAAGTGTATCAGGGTTATATTTGCAGTTCGGAGTGTGCGTTGAGAGGAATTTGAGGCATGCCTCAGTACCATCTTTGTGAGGGATGTTGCTGTAAAGTGATTCAACATCCATGGTTACGAGTAGTGTGTACCTGCTAACACACTACTCGTAACCATGGGTATACAGGAAACCTACAGACAGATGCAGTTATCTCCACAGCACTAGCTTCCATCCCTCACATACTAAAAAAGCGATTATCTATAGTCAAGCCATCCGATACCACCGCATATGTTCTAACAATGAGGACCGTGATAAACATTTAAAAAGCCTGTCTGACTCCTTCAGGAGAAAGGGATACAAACCTAATGTCATAAAACAGAAAGTAACCTCTGCCATTAAAACACCCCGTGAACACCTGCTGCAATACAAAACTAAGGAAATTACCTCAAGTACACCTCTGGTAACCACATACCATCCGGATCTAGAAGGAATCCGCAAAATATTTAAGGATGTACAACCACTGCTAACAGAGGACACAGAATTAAAACATATATTCCCCAAACCCCCCATTCTTGCATTTAGGCAGCCACCAAATCTCAGACAAACATTGGTGAACAGTAGATTGGCCAATGAAGAGCTTAACATAGAAAATGGCACAAAACCTTGCAATAAAAATCGGTGTAAATTGTGTCAACACATCTGCAAAGAGGACACAGCCACGCACAACAAGAAGACCTATAACATCAGAGGATCATATTCTTGTACGTCATCCAATGTAGTATACATGATACAATGTACTGCATGTGAGAGAGGCTGCTACATTGGAGAAACCAGCCAGAAATTACATATGAGGATGAATCTACACAGACATTCCATCAATAAGCACAATGAGGAGACTTACTGTACTCCAGTTGGACACCATTTCACCCAGAATAACCACTCCATGAAAAATCTCAAAATCAAAATACTCAAAGTTTTTTTTTAAAAACACTAAGGAAAGAAAGACATTTGAAATTAAAATGATTATGTTCTTCAACAGTAATAAGTCGGGACTTAATGTCGACATTGAATTCTTATCTCATTATCAAAATTTCTTATAACCTCCAACATTCATGCTTGTAAATATATATGTGTGTTTATTGATTTTTTTATTTTTTTACTTTTTGTTTTCTGCCTTCATCCTGAGTTTGGTTACAGCCCTATGGTTCCTTAGATGTAAAACTATTTATGACCCCAATTTACTTACTCTGGTCTGCACCCCCACACACTTGCACGGCTGGCTGATCAGAACATTATCTGTTAATCCTGGAATTTTTTGCTGTATTTGTGAATCTATAATCAGTATTGACTCTGACTCGACAAAGAGAGGAACGCTCTCGAAAGCTCGTCATGAAACCTATGAATATGTTTATCCAATAAAAAAGGTATCACTATATACTGCAATACTCTGATTATTCATCTGGATTACTGGACATTCACGGCTACCTCACTCTTCATATATATATATATATATATATATATATATATATATATATATATATATAAAAAAGTCAGCGTCCATAACATGTGAAAACATTGCTGTTTGCAGGTGTAAGGCAAGACGGTGAGTTTTACCCCTCTCCGTCACAATAGGGAGACTCCCATGCTACTCTCACTCTGATGTCCACATACTGTAAGACATGTGTTGGCAGCTGTAGAGGTTCAGTCTCTTTAGCCTGAAAAGCCACAGGCTATGAGCAGCAGCCCAGTGTTGGTGATGTTCTTCAGCCGTCCAGCTCCAGCACCTCCAGCCCCTTCAGATACTGAGCAATGCAGCCCAGGGAGCTGTCCATGATCTTTTGTGAAGAGACCTCCCAGGGAAGGAGACACAGCAGCGGAACCCCAACCTTTGCACGCAGTCCAATTGCATGCCAACAACAGAGCACCGACATCAGTGCACCGACCGCAGCGTGCTGTTAAAAAATGACTGCCAAATGCGTGTCGACAAATGCTCGCACTGACAACTGCAGCATATTTAGTTACAGGGATGCAGTGAAAAATAGAATGGTTCTTTAATCTGTAAAGGTTTTAAATGGGTATAAATAATCAGCTATCCCACCAAGACTCTTCTGGATTTCCCACAAGACCCTTTTTCCTCCCCTATCAATGTCTTCTAATCTGTTACCTCTAATCAAAATATTTCCAAGTCTTTGCAACAATATTACTTAACCAAACTGTTAGTATCTCCTCTCAGCCACGACTTAGTTAGAGTGATGAGAATATAAACAACCCCAAGCAAAATGATTCATTAAATTGTTTTTAAGAAAATTTTAGACATCAATTAGCAGATGAATTGCATGAATTTAGGAGAGAAATGTAATTGCTTTTAGTACAGCATGGTTCAAATGGTTCAATTTAATAGAGATGTGGAACCATATGATTATATCAATTCTTACCCTAACCCTAAGACCCCCATGCCTAACCCAAATCCTTAACCTGTAAGCCTAACCCTAACCCAAAGACCCCCTAAGCCTAACCCAAAGACCCCTAACCCTAAAGTATCTAAGTCTAAGACCCCTAAGCCCACCTTACCTGCAATCCTGGCAGCACTCAGTTGTCGGGTAAGCTCTTGTCTGGCGCGTAGTTGTTGGCTCGCGTATTTGTCGGCGCACTGGTGAAGGTGCACTGTTGTTGAGCGCACTAGGGACGTGCTACCCACAGCAGCACACACTGCAATCGTGATAGCAACTATACCTAAAGGATACCTTAAAATATTGAGGAAGCTGCAGAAGAAGCAGAGAAACGTGTCGGTATATTATTATTTTAAGATTACCTGTTGAAGAACGACCTATTTTTTATTAGTATTATTTTTGTTGTGGCTATCACCACCACCCCCCCAGTATTATCAATACCGTATAAAATGGAGAGTTGACTTACGCACTCATCCTTATTTTTATATAGACAATATTTGTACATTGCATATTTTCTTATTAATTCACTATTTTTTATGGATGGTTGACCTGTTTATCCAGGGCACAAAACGATACCCACCAAAATATCGTAGAATGCATGGCTGAAAAGCGTGATCTTGGTAAAGAACCAGATTTTGTTGGTGCGAGTGAGTGCAGTAACAACTGGAGCCCTTCCAACAACTACGTCAGACTGACGAAAGTAAACACTATACCTCATACCTATGAGGTAAGCCAAGGAGAGGGCACCTACCATATGTTGTCTGTCTAGTCAATATACTTTTGGTGAAGAATCCCATTAAACTATTGATTGATCATTGCTAACACATTTAAAAAAAATCAACTGAAAGAGAACCCTCCAGTACCTCCAGCTCCAATAGTGCTTCAGCCAACACTGGGATCAAGCAACCCCAGTAACTTTGCACAGCAGCCATCAGCACTAGGTGAGGCCCAGCATGCTGCCTGCTACCCTCCTCAGTTGAGCAATAGACTGCTGCCGCCTTATCTGAATAACGCAAGTGGGCTTGTTATATTGGACGAGGTAGCAAACGAGGAGCCACCGAGATTCAAAAAACTGTGAGTACTGGTGTCCGAAGAGCCGCAGACTGCTAATGGGGGGGGGGGGTCCTTCATAGTATCCTCAGATGATGAGTCCCTGCTGAGCCGGAGAGGCAGGGCTGGAATGCACATTGGATGATGGTCTGCAGCTATGAGAGAGTGTCTCAGTTATAAAGGTGGGAGGAGGTCTCTCTCATGCTGTACTATCTGTAATAAAGTGAAAACATTTAATAATCTTAAGACATTGAGAAATGCTGTGAAAACCTCAAGCTAACAATTATATTATTGAACACAAATGACTCTATATTGTTCCAAATAATATTTTTTATGTAGCTCACTTTATCTTAATGTATATCCTCATAAGTCTTCCTATTTCCAGACCATAATGAACACATTTAGGCAGATAATAGCCTGCATAATTTACACAACCAGTCACTAGACTAATATAACCCAGCACATTTACAATGACACTGGGTCCATACTATCCACCTCTTCAGAAGCTGATATATTTACAATTCCATTCATCTTAGTTTCTTTTACCTCCAGACCTAGAATCTAAACACCAGCACCTTCTCTTCTGCCTCTGAACTCGTCTAACAGGCACCCATTCTCCCACCTACCTTGTCCTCACCACTCTCAGTCTTACAAAGCACTTTATATAATAGTGTCTTGTGTATGATTGTTAGCTCAATAGCAGGGTCATCAACTTCTTTCATTTTAGTCTATCAAGTTACATATTGTCATGCCCACATTTTACTGTCCCCTAGCACTACTTATTATGCTGGCACTACTGTATATAAATAAGAGATAATAATAATCATAATAAACAATTAACCACAATAACACACTGAGACATAGCCATCATTAACTGGACTATCTGCTGCTCACGTGAGCCACCTCCTGTTACAGACCATGTATAAATATATTATAGAGAGTGGAAGGAACCTCCATAGAGATATGGAAGGAGCCTCTGTATGTATCTGCAGTGAGAGAATGTCATCTATTTGTGACTATGCGGAAAGGGAGAAACCTCTGTATAACTATGCATAAGGAAGGGACATATACTGTATATATGGGTATGTGGAAGGAATAAGTTTCTGCATTACTATGTAGAAAGTTAGGTGTTACTTAGTAGCTCTGTATAGTAGTAAAGTAGTATGTAAGCTACAGAAAGACTCTGCGTGAACATAATGAATTGAAGATCTCCAGGGAGGCCATTTGTGTACATAGGGTCCCATTCACATTCTTTGCACAGGCATTTATGGAGCAAGTTGCACTGTAACTTAGTAAACTATCTATCTCAATTAATCTAATTGTAATCTCTGCATAAAAGCACTGCTTAATAGGCAGCAATAATGAGGTGATTTTGCAAGTTATGGTGAACTGTCACCTTCAAAGTTTCCTCAATACCAACTATAGAGGTTCTCAGGCAAAGAACAAACTATACCTAATAGGTAATTCTATGGTCATATGGTCATCCACTCCGAGAGCATCCTTTTTTTTAGCTCACTTGTGCCCTTCACAGGGAGAAATGTCCTGTAGTTTATCACAGTCAAAAGAGTGACCCAGCCCTGAAATACCAGGCAATTCTACCCTGAACATGAGAAACAGCAAACCCCAGGCGGTCATTTTGGCCTTAATTGGACCTCATCAGTAGAGTGTAGCTAATAACTCCCTAAGGCACAGTTGAGTCTGGAGTCTTATATCACACTTAGGGGGAAAAAATCCTAAAAGAGGTTGTTTTCAAACTGGGTTATAATGTCCCAATGATTAATCTATTAAGGTTAGTTTGTTCTCTGATTGAGCACCTCTATTTTGTTTTTGTTTTGTTTTTTGTTTATTCAAATTTACCTCCAAGCCATTTCATTCACTTTTAACAGTATTTAACACATAGAAAATATTTTCCCTCAAAAACTTATGTTTACTGCAGACCAATTACATAATATATCAAAGAAGAAGAAAGGCAAATAAGATCCCTTTCACATCCTAATTCTAATAATAAAATCTTGAAAACCAGATGCCACATTAAAGATATTATAAGTTTGGATATAAGATGTTAATGAGTATAGGACACTATAATTGGCTTGGATAATAATAATAAACCACACCTAAAAGTCCTGTTCATATGTGAAAATGAGGGAATAAAGTGCTAAGTACTAACTAATACAAGGAAAAATTGATGCAAAACAAAATTGATGGATCTCAATATGCAAATTTTTAAAAGTGACTAGTGAAAAAAGTGCCATTTCACATATTAATTGTAAATTAATAAATATTTATAAAGTGCTTGGTGCCTTATTATACAAAAATGAGTATTGAAAACTAGACTTGAAAGGGTGGATAAATTGACTACTAATATTTTAACTGAAGTTTAGTAGCCATGTGCCTCCTATTATTATTTGCAGTTGCTCATCCCCAAATCCTCATATTCCTATTATACTCCTGCATTCTTTTATTGGAGAAAGGTAAAGTGGTGAGTAATGTAATTATACATTAGTACTGGGACCTAGTATTAACTCCATCTAAAGGTGGACTCCTAACAACGCGAACGCTGCCTAGACACCTCAAAATTACAAAATTGGTCAGCATCGCAAAAGCGTAACGTGACGTCTAACCCGACGCACGTTTCTACTATTTTATCAGGGGTGAAAGGATAACCCACTTGTTCCAGGGCAGAAGAGTGAGGACCAGGGCATAGTGGATGATCACTGGATGGGCATTAAGGGTAGGTAAGTAATGATTTTATTTTACAGGTTTAATTTATTTTTTAATTTTATTTAATGTATCTTTTTTATTTCATGTAATATTTTTTTATTTTCCTGTAATTTTTTTTATGTAGCACTTTTAATTTTGGATTATGGATTAACAAGATTAAACCATATTAGATAAAATTTGTCTAAACTGTAAGCAAAGTGATAACTATCTTTTCAACCACAGTTTTCTATTTACTTATTTTATTCAGGTATAATGTTATGGTATATATAGTCTTTATGATGATATTTATGTTGTTTATAATAAAAAGCTATAAGACTTTAATATATAACGATTCTAGATATTTTTATTTCTCATGGCCAATTACTATCTATGACTCAGATGTTTGGGCATGGAGAGTCATTTGTTACCCCTACCCTGGGCAGAACAAATAAGATAAACCATAACATTGTAAACATAACACTTGCTCATTAATTACCCCCTGAATATTGTAGTAATTTAGAGGTTCCATTGCCTGTTGAATACTAAATGCCTTTCCTTGGTTCACACACACACACACACACTGTTAAATTGAAATCCTGACCTGACTGGGGAGCCCTGAGGTGAAGTTCGGGAACCACTGGCATCTTTGAAAAACCCACTATATCAAAATAATTCACATATTATGTAAAGTTTATGTAATATGTGACGTATTATGATATCGTGGTTTTTCCAGAGATGCCCTCTGATCTCATGAATCAGAGTCCACCCCATGCACCCTCTTTGTTAAACTCCCAGGTAGAAGATCAAAGTATAGGGTCATAAAGATTGATAAGTGACCTATCAAAAAATCCACCGGGTCTGGTGTATCTGAAGAAAGTCAAAAACCTTCAGGGCAATACCAGATTAGTTTGGCTAAAGAAAAGGAAATGACAGGAGAAGAACAAGCATGTCAATAAAAAAAATGTTTTTTCATTTTTAGTGTATCTTTTTTATGCAATATTTTTTATTATTTTATTCGATTGTGTCTTTATTTATGTAGTGATTTTTATTTTATTGTAATTTATTTTTTATTTTGTATAATTTAAGTTTTTTTATTTTTAATAATGCAGGGTTTTTCACTTTTTATAGTTTTTCAATTTATATTTATTTTCACAGTGTATTTTTTTTTTATTTGTAGCCTGAGGGTGATTTTTTTTATTTGGGGTGCCATGGGGGTCTTAAAAGGGAAATTTGAAATTGACAGGTCATCAAAATCATCTAGTTTTTTAGTGGTGCTTTCATGCAGAGCTAAAAATTGGAATGGAGTAGGGCCCTTAGTAGGTAACTTCAGGGAGTCCGTGAGCAGATGGAATACAACATATTCAACTATATGCAGCTTTCTTTATTATAATATCTTAAAGTGATCTGAAATTCCATTTAAATGCACAAAAGTTAACTCTGACTAAAATAAAGAGCGATAATACAATTTACCCATATATATATATATATACTGTACATGTTGTGAAAAAGGGCCCTGTGGGTTATCGTAAGAAGATTAAATAAAGGCACTGAGTAAAATAAAAGAATCTAAGAGTCTCCAGAGATGTAGTATATATTGAAAAGATTTAGAGGATTCCGGGTAGCAAATATCATCTCACAGTGGCTGCTGGCTGCTAGAAACAGTATGTCAGGGCTTAGGTTCATTTATGGCCTCTCTGGGCTGAAATAAACATTTGTTGGTTGGTTGTGAGGGGATACAACCCTGTGACATGGTTGTTTAGCATATATCTGGCAGAAAAAATGCAGTGATGATACAACCTAGTTGTTGTGCTAACTTTATATGTTGAGTTATTATTTTGTTAAAATATAAATATGTTTATGTTAATAAATATGATTTCTATGGCCTCTCAAATCCATTTTGTAATTATATTTCTCTTTAATTAAATATGCTGTTGGGTAGTGAGAACTGACCAATATTGACAGTAGGTGGGTCAAGCGTGCGCTCCAGAAATATAATACGTTTCATAGCAATGCAGTGTTTTATAATAATGAAGAATAAGTGGCTACAACAAAACTCAACTCCCTCCTTATGTGTGAATAAGGAGGGAGTGGCATTGTATGTTACAGTGGGATACAGTGGCGATGCTAGTAACAGTTTGATGCAGTATTTATTAATATGGGGTGGAAGAATTATTTATCACACAAGATAATATCTGCAGTTATCTTGAGATTTTTATAACAATGTAAAACCTTCTCCATCTACTTACTTTGTGGCTTGTTTTGTCTTCTTTTCTTTCTTTGCTGTAGAATAATTATAATAACAAATTACTCCCAATATTATCAGCCTTCCACACATATGCAAACAAAAAATACTTAAGGTCCCTTTGCTTATATATGGGACTGACTAATAATTTCATTAAACATGTCACTTTCTTCCTTCTCCTGCTTTTTCTTTCCTTGTTCCCAAAATTGAAAATCCTGAAAGCCCAGGAGCTGGACTACACAAAATCTAATTGACATTTTAGTAAATACTGTTTGTGATATATGTGTAATTCTTAAATTTCTTTACTGCACCTTTTTTTGTAAGATTTTGTTTTAATATGTCTGGTGTAACTGCTGTATTTTCCTGTTTGTTTTTTTAATAAAATTAAAAATTAAAAAACAAACAAGTCGCTGCTAATTAGGTCACTCTACTCCTAAACTGCACAGCTAACAGAAGATGAAAACACATTTGATATTATTTCTGTTGTATTTCTTTCCCAAAGTCACCAAATCGGTAATCTTCTGTAGCCTCCTATTAATGATTCACTATAATTGTGCAGCTTTCCTAACTCTGAAGTAGTAATGATCAGTATAAAAAACTTCTAAAGCTATTGTTTTTTTTAACTGTACAAATATGATATTACATTGATATATTTAGCAGTTTACTGTAAATGTTGGATATAATAAGACAATACTCAGTACCTCTCACATACTTACTTATAAATTCATCCTCTAACTCTTGTATCTGAAAAAGAGCAGCAATTGACTAATAAGCAGAATGTATATTGTACAGTTACCAAAGTACATAGATTAATTACATTAATCCTAGGAATATTAATCCAATGTACACAAAGTCCAAACCCTGGCTCATAATAATGGCTACTCAAATATTTTTCCAGAAGTAAAGTTATTTTGATAGATATGTAGATAATGTAGAAAAAAGAAGTGTTTTTGTGATAAGAAAATAACTGAAGTGATATCTTTATTGTCTATGAATAATGACTGTATGTCTTTTAAAGACTACAAGGTCTCAGTGCTAAAACATGATTCCTGACCAGAAGGCCTAGCATTCTTGTCCTGTCATTACTGATCAATAGAAATATCACCTCTATCTCACATTTCTTATTTCTTATCACTGACAGATTATTCCCTTTAATATGTACAACCCTCCCCACAGAACTCACGTCTCACATTTAAAGTCAAAATATAGTATTTGGCTTATTTTAATAAAAATGAGAATGACTGTACCTTTTGCTGAAAATATTGCATGTCGGATAACTGATAGAGAGAAGAGATGTGAAGCATTTATAACAGAAAACAAAACAAATAACAGTATAAATACATGTATAAATAATAAATGGCCTCTATTCAATTACAAGCCCGCAATTTTCGATCGATGTAGGCCGTATGTCTGCGGGTATGTTGCAGGCTCCCGTTCATCTCTGATTGCGATGCTATTCAATTGAGGCAGGGCGCTAGTTACGGGCCTAATCCCTAGGCGCGTAAAGCCTGTTTTCACCTGTAATGCTTCCGGGTTTCCTATCCGATGAAGCACGCCAAAATCAGTCAAGGTCGTAAATTGCGATCCTGTGACAGGTCAATTAACCAATAGAAAGTGGAGAACGACAATCAACACCGTGTGAACTGGTTTAAAAGACTTTAAAAAAAATGTAATTCTTTGTGCTGTAGCTGAAAACGTCAACACACAGGTCTAGGCATTGGTGGATTTTTTTAGAGAAATATATAGAGAGAGAAAGAGACTGAGAGAGAGAGACAGTGTTAGAGTTAGTGTTAGAGAGAGCGAGAGTGCCAGAGAGAGAAATGGAGAGTGTTAGAGAGAGATAGGGAGAGTGCTATAGAGATAAACACTGGAGGAAGAGGAGTGTGAGAAGAGGAGGAGAGTGAGAAGAGAGAGAGGAACACAGGAGGAGGGGAGTGAGGAGAGGAGGAGAGATAGAGGTATGCAGAACGGGAGAGGAGGCAGCAGGCCAGGTAGTAGAGGTATAGGTGGAAGTGAGCAGGAGGGGGGAGGGATGTGCCCCCAGATGTAGGCACACAATTTATAGGAGCAGAGAGTCAGGGGCATGATCCCAGGGATGAGGTAATTTGGATGAGGAGCAAAACAGGGAGGCCAGGAACCCCAGACACAATTGACAGGGCAAGAGGTTGTTCCAGAGCAGAGGGCCCACAATTATAGTCAACTAGCGAATTGCCTGTCAAAAAATGACGGCAATAAAATTGTAAAGTAGCTAATGGTGTTTTGTGCGTACTACTGAAATATATAATACAATTAATAAATTAATATACTTTACCTATTTTGAAGCATTGTGTTGAAGAGCTGGCAATGTGTTATGATGTTGCTGCAGCATTAGTGGTGTTGAGCTGCTGTGTAAGCGTGATGAATATGTGCAGTGTAATAGTGTGCGTGCGCGAGACTAAACCGTTAGTGTAGTTGTGTACTTCCGCATTGGCGTAAAATGGCGGGTAATGTGTGGTATGCGTCTTAGCGGAATATCCGTAGGTCGTTTGTTGTATTTTGCGAGTTTCTTGTGGTGTTTTGCGTGTTTAGAGTGCTGTAGCCTCGTTTTCGTTTTGTTCTGCGGCCATTTTTTCTCTTGCTTAGCGAATTTTTTAGTGTCTAAACTCTTTTATTTTTAGTTAAATGAAGGTGCACGTTGTTTTTTTTTTGAGGTCCTGGATGCTTCCTCTTGCTGTAGGTAAGCTTTTTATGTATGTGCTGTGTGTATTTATTGTGTTTTGATTTTTTTCATGTTCGAGACGTTGCAGACGATTTTTGCGAGGTCGTAATGAGTGGTAACGTATGTCGTATGTTGTTTGCGTTGCGAGGTAAAGTTTGCAAGGGTCGCAGTTGCTGTTTCTTGTTGTTTGCTGGCAAGGAGCGCCTTCGGTGCTCTCTCGCCTCCTCTGTACCACATCAGCCTCCTGTTCGCATCACGTCCCTCTCTCAGGCCCCCATATCTCCCCTCCCGTCTCTCCTCCCCAGGCTACCTGTCAGTGCTCTCTCACCTCTTCTGTACCACACCAGCCTCCTGTTCCCCTCTCTCAGGCCCCCACAAGTCCCCTCCAGTCTCTGCTGGGTCACCCTGTGCTCCCCTGTCAGTGCTCTCTCGCCTCCTCTGTACCACATCAGCCTCCTATTCCCCTCACGTCCCTCTCCCAGGCCCCCATATCCCTATGTTACCCCCTCTGACAGTTCCCTTCTCACGTCTTTCCAATATCACAACGTTCCCTCCTCACCTGGGTTCCCACCACCACGATCTGCGGCAGCTGGATGACGTCGGCTCCCACGTTGTTGAACACGTCCTGCAGTTTGTCGATAACCCAGGATGAGCGCCGGTGCGGGTGATGAATGGGGGGACAGGGGCCGCTCCTCTAAGCGCTGACACATCTAAGCAACCAGAGCCCGGCCCACAGGCCTGTGCGACAGTGAGACGTGGAGCAGGGGGCTAGGAAGAAGGACTGCACATGTGCAGAGCGAGGCGTATGCCGGGAAATGGAGTGTGCGTAGTACGGCGGTCATCTTTGTGCCGCGCAACAATCGGGGGAAAACCCCTTCTGTTGCACCAAATTTCTAATTTTAATGGCTAATAGCAGTAGCGAGAAGACTGATAAAAATATACGTCTTGGTTATAAGAGAGAAAATATATTGTACAGGTTTCTCGAGGGACTCAGTTGCTGACATGGAGCGCCTTCAACCCTCCATGCCAGCAACTGCGAGCCCGCAAGCGTGAGCAACGGCTCTGGCTGGCTCGACTGCTCACAACAGCAACTGAGGCCCTCGCTACGCGAGGGACGCGGCTCGCTATGCGAGCCCGCAAGCGTGAGCAACGGCTCTGGCTGGCTCGCCTGCTCACAACTATATATGTGATAAGAGACAGAAACCCTCCTCAGGGAAGTCCAAGCCCGCTGTAGCATCATCTATGGTGATGGTGATGTGAGGCCTGGCGATAAGGCAAGTGCCTGGAATGAGGTGACTGCAGCTGTGGCTTCATTATGGGATGAAGGTGAAGAAGATGGCAGCGGAGGCCAGAGCAGCCCATGGGACTGGTGGTGGACCGCCACTCAAAATCACATATTGTGGATGCGAGCGGACTATCAAGGAGTCTTTGGAGCGAGCAGCAGTAGTGGATCTTCTAGGACAGTTGATTACTGGCTGTCAGGAAACCCTGCAAAGTGAGTATCATATGCACCATCACACCCTCATGTGCACACACATGAACCTCACACATAGAGATAACTGACATACAATAGCACTGTAAGATTTCTGGTTCTCACTACAGATATATGGGGCATTAATTACCATGTAAATATTATAATATCATATTACGTATCATCCAAATTGTTATAAATGAAATGTCTGTCCAATACCTGTAGTTAAAACGGATTCTGAATAGCAGTTGCCAATGCAGTTTGTGTTAGTTTTATGTTTGCTGTGTGTTCAAAGTTAACATAAAACAAAACAGTATAAATATCAATTGCAATTGTATATATTATGTAATGAGTTCCCCCTATCCCTACCTTCCCCATGTTACTCTGCACAGTTTAAAGATGTGTGGCTTAACAGTCCAACTGCTTGGAAGCTATCCCCAGCATTAAACGTGGTAAAGCTGTAGATCCACAATGATTTTACATTGAATAGAGAGTACATGTATGGGTGTGCACACTGCAGCATATGCAGATACAGACTCTGAGGGACTACATGTGCATGCCATTTACTAGCCTAACCTGGACCATGTCTCGTAACCATGTTAACACCCATTGCTGAGCATTGGTCACAGATTGGTCAGTCTCACACACTGCACAGCAGATTCAGATGAGCACATGTTCTAATGAACTGCAGATGGCACACAGCACCAGCTATATATATATATATATATATATATATATATATATAAGCCATGATCCACAATGATCATGATACAGCTCAATGTTTATCTGCAGGAAACAATCGCCACAGCCAATTACAAGTTACCATGATATCAGGGATATGGAAACACACAGCAAACAATTGTTCAGAGCATCAATACTCAAATACTAATGTCAGCCTCATTTCAGTACCCAGGAGGCGTACCCCGCCCACAGACACACAGGCAGTGGTTTCTCATAAATCATGGGCTATCTGATGGCTCCTGAGGAGAGGATTGAGAACCACTGCCCTAAGTCCTCCTCATCCACACTCAGAGTGTGTACATGTATCGTTGTGTTGAATATTTATGCAATTGATGGTCAATGTGGATTGCCATTCAGATGAGATGTTGAAGTCAATCCAGCTAGTGTTCTGATTGATATCTTGTTCTTGTCTCTGTAGGTTTTAATAGCCCAATCTCACCAGCATATCGTCTGAAAGCTTAATTGAATGAGGCTCTATGTCTTTACATCAATGAATATGTCAGACACACAACTCAAAACATACACACAACTCCTACTTTAAAATGAACTATAATAAGATTATAGGTCAAATGAACACAAAATTCTTACCACGTGTTTATTTTCAGCAAAGTTATTTCTGAAAATAATACAAAAATTATAATTTAACCCAATATCAATATAAATATCAAATAAATACAAATGGGTTGCTTCTTATGAGAGCGACATTAATTTAAGTGTGATATATCTATACAGTGTACATTTTTGGATTCATGATAATCAGATTTTTTAAATTGAAAAATATTTTTTTTTATTGTAAGTATAGGAAAAACAGGTACAAAACAATTTGCAGATTTATAGACAATTTTAAATGCCAGTTATCTATACATTGCAATATTTATACACTTATCTGTTAAATGGCAGTAAGTAGCCACTTCTAAAATACAGACAGTACAACAAAACACATAAACGAAACAAATACAAAAACATTGTTGATTTGTGAATGATCCGGACGATCGAAACCCGAGAAGGAGGAGGAAGAGGGAAAGACAGAGTCTGGACCCACATTTTAAAGAAAACCAGATTTCAAAAACACGAGACAACGTTATATTCCTAGCAAATCCCAAACTTTTTATTTAATTAATTTCCATTTTGTAATATATTAATTGATTCTAGATATTTATCAAATTGATGGTTACATGATAGAATATTAATGAATTCCACCCAAGATGGAATTTGTTCCTGTTTCCATAGTCTAACTAGTAACCATTTTCATACGATTATAATCTGCAAAATAAACGCCTGTATTTCCGGGGTAACTTCTGCAGCGAAATCTGAATTTTATGTGATGGATCAGAACCCAATAGTCTAAGTTGGTGAAGTGAAATGAGAAAAATATATACATAAAACTATTTGTTTTAAATAGAAAACAGAAAATTGGCATGTGCGTATTTATTCACTCCCTCTGTTATGAAGTCCATAAAAAGCTCTGGTTCAACCAATTACCTTCAGAAGTCACATAATTAGTGAAATGATGTCCACCTGTGTGCAATCTAAGTGTCACGTGATCTGTCATTACATATACACACCTTTTTTTAAATGCCCCAGAGGATACAACACCTAAGCAAGAGGCACCACTAAACAAACACTGCCATGAAGACCAAGGGACTCTCCAAACAAGTAAGGGACAATGTTGTTGAAAAGTACAAAACAGGGTTAGGTTATAAAAAAATATCCAAATCTATGATTCCCAGGAGCACCATCAAATCTATCATAACCAAATGGAAAGAACATGGCACAACAGCAAACCTGCAAGAGACGGCCACCTACCAATACTCACGGATCGGGCAAGGAGGGTATTAATCAGACAGGCAGCACAGAGACCTAAGGTAACCCTGGAGGAGCTGCAGAGTTCCAGAGCAGAAACTGGAGTATCTGTACATAGGACGACAATAAGCCGTACGCGCCACAGAGTTGGGCTTTATGGCAGAGTTGCCAGAAGAAAACCATTGCTTGCAGCAAACAACAAAATGGCCTGTTTTGAGTTTGTAAAAAGGGAGACTCCCAAAATGTATGGAGGATGGTGCTCTGGTCTGATAAGATTAAAATTTAACTTTTTGTCCATTAAATAAAACGCTATGTCTGGCGCAAACCCAACACATCATATCACCCAAAGAACATCATCCCCACAGTGAAACATGGTGGTTGCAGCATAATGCTGTGGGGATTTTTTTCAGCAGCCAGGACTGGGAAACTGGTCAGAGTTGAGGGGAAGATGGATGGTGCTAAATACAGGGATATTCTTGAGCAAAACCTGTACAACTCTGTGCGTGACTTGAGGCTAGGACAGAGGTTCACCTTCCAGCAGGACAATGACCCCAAACACGCTGCTAAAGCAACACTTGAGTGGTTTAAGGGGAACCATGTAAATGTGTTGGAATGGCCTAGTCAAAGCTCGGACCTTAATCCAATAGAAAATCTGTGGTCAGACTTAAATATTGCTGTTCACAAGCACAAACCATCCAACTTGAAGGAGTTGGAGCAGTTTTTTTCAGGAGGAATGAGCAAAATTCCCAGTGGAAAGATGTGGCAGGCTCATAGAGACTTATCCAAAGTGACTTGAAGCTGTGATTGCCGCAAACGTTGGCTCTACAAAGTATTGACTTTAGGGGGTGAATAGTTATGCACATTGACTTTTTCTATTATTTTGTCCTATTTCTTGATTGATTCACAATTTTAAAAAAGCATCTTCAAAGTAGTGGGCATGTTCTGTAAATTATATGATGCAAATCCTCAAAAATCCATGTTAATTCCAGGCTGTGAGGCAGCAAAACACTAAAAATGCCAAGGGGGTGAATACTTTTGCAAGGCACTGTACATGTAAGCTGTTGAAATATTATGTGGATGTTTGCTATGAAACTGCTGGTCTGTCCCTAAGGAAGCTAATAAAGTATTGGGAGTGTGTCTCAGTGACAACGGAACCATAGTGAGAGATACTGGACATAGGTGGTTAACTCTGTACAGAAAGACATTACAAGACTTGAATATATCCATAGGAGATCAGATTAGAGGAGCAGGGGACTAATGAAGATAAGCATGGAAGCAAATAAGATATAGGGTCCCAGTATTGTCCTACTTGAAGCACTACTGTACGGTCAATAATCCAGGATAAGATAACTTGCCCTGATGATTAGGTTACTACACCACAGGGGTAGATTAGAGCCTGGCATTAATTAATGGACAAGTGCCCCACTTGGGTATACAGGAAAGGGATCTCTGTACAAACATATGATTGTGAAATACATGTACACCACAGTACACCACAGTGACCATAATCTGATAAAAAGAAATATCATCATACATCACTCCTTTTAATAGAATTTACCAGTAATGTGCATTGTGCTTACATTAGGTATTCATCTGCTCAATTGAACAGATGCATAAACACCTGGACTATGTAATTCAAGTCAGTAACACACATACAGAGTGTTCCAAAAAGTAGAAAAAGGAAAAAAGGTGGTTCAAACCTAAAAAAAGACAGAGGAGGAATTAAATCTAAAAAAGACGGCATCTACAGTACAGTGTCAAATAATGTAACTGTAGCAATATCCCAACTTACCTGATCCTCGTCTACAAGTATTACTGACCATTAGGTAGTTCTCATGTTAAATCAATAGTCACGACCATTAATAATAAAGTGTCATCTCACAAGGAATACTTAGCTGTGACCACAGTCAGTGGTAAAAGAATACTATCACCATCTCTATATGATATTGTTTAGCCACATTGGTATAATATTCATATGGCCTTCAGGTGTTATCACATTATTTTAAATGCAAGTTAGGACACAAGGGTTAGCGGCCGTAATGTCTGTGCTTTACATCAGACAAAAGTATGTGTTCTTATATTTAGATTCCTGAGAGGATGTCATGCTTCACTTATGTTTGGATTAATGCTGACTTTGATTAACATGGCATTGTTCGACTCTGCAAGCCCACCGCCATATCTGCATTAGTACATATTATATTCACCAGCTAGTGTTCACAAACTTGATATCTGAATGAATTCAGGCCATGTGAAAATATTCTGAGAGGTTGTCAGTGGTGGAATAACACTATTTCTGAGCAATGCTTGCAGATAAGGAAGATGTCTTCATAGACTTGAATTGAGCCTAAAATCAAAACATTAACAAAGGAAAGAAAATTGGAAGGGCTAACGTTAATATAGGGACCACACCATCTCTTCTCAGCAGCACTCCTCAGTGACCATCAATTTGTGAAATGTTAAACATAACCCCAAGGGTCCATAGAGGAGAGAATTATGGACTATTTGATGTGGGGTAGCAATCTGCGTACAAAATATCACCATCACATAGGCAATGATCCCCCACTCTGTAGCCAGGCTAGATTATGTAAACATTTGGACCAATAGATGGTCACTGAGGAGTGCTGTTGAGAAGGTACAAATATAGGGAAATGAGAGGAGAAAGGTATCACATATATAGTTGTGAGCGTACGGGTTGTTGCTCACGCTTGCGGGCTCGCGTAGCGAGCCCGCGGCCCTCGCGTAGCGAGGGCGACTGGGGCTCGCGCAGCGAGCCGCGGCCCTCGCGTAGCGAGGTCACTGGGCAAGGGCCTCAGTTGCAGGGCAAGGGCCTCCATGCCAGCAACTGAGGCCCCTCGCGAAGCGAGGGCCTCAGTTGCTGGCGAGGTCACTGGGCAAGGGCCTCAGTTGCTGGCATAGAGCGCCAAAGGCTCTCCTTGCCAGCAACTGCAAACCTCGCAAAGTTCACGTCGCTACTCAAAAAACACGACACACAAATTCCGACACTCGCTAAATTTTACGAGGAACGCAAACAACCTACGACACATGTACACACACATTACGCCCTTGCAACACTCGGACGCAACTCGCGAATTTCAAACACAATACATACACACACCACAGACATACAAACATTACCTACAGCAAAGGTAGCATCCAGGACCTCAAAAATGCAACTTACACCTTCATTTCACTGAAAATAAAAGAGTTTACACACTAAAAAATTTGATAAGCGAGAGAAACAATGGCCGACGAACAAAACGAAAACGAGGCTACACACGCAAACACCATACAAACCACGTTACCACACATTACGACCTTGCAAACATCGGACGCAACACGCCGACATACAAACATTTAAAACACAATAAATACACACAACACACACATAAAAAGCTTACCTACAGCAAGAGAAACCATCCAGCACCTCAAAAAAACAAGTTACACCTTCATTTAAATAAAAATAAAACACTTTAGACACTAATAAAATCGCTAAGCGAGAGAAAAAATGGCCGACGGACAGAACGAAAACGAGGCTACAGCACTCTCCACACGTAAGACACCACACCACACTCGCAAAACACCACACGAAACTCGAAAACCACTACAAGGCACCAACGGACAATATGCAAAGACGCACAACACACATAAACCGCCATTTAACGCAAATGCGGAAGTACGCCACTACGCTAACGGTTTCGCCTCGCGCGCGCACAGTATTACACTGCACACATTCACCACGCTTAGAGAGCAGCTCCACAACACTAATGCTGCAGCAATGTCAAAACACATTCACAGCTCTTCAACACAATGCTTCCAAATAGGTAAAGTCTATTCATTTATTAATGTATTAGATCTTTACTATTACACACCAAACAACATTAGCTCACTTACAATAACATTGCCATCATTTTTTGACGGGCAAGTCGCTAGTATGAGATAATAACATTGATTCAGCCATTTATTGCTGTGTGTTCCTATCTATCTGACATCTCTATATCTTGAACCTGGATGGTTTGTCCATGGATTTGAAGCCAGATGATTGATCCATCTAGCCTTAGCTCAATCCTGGGAGCTGACATCTCACTCTCATTGGTGTTATCATTGCCATGGGTTTGGCATTAATTATGTGTGTGTGGTGTACATGTGGGCTTATGTTGGTGTACAGGATATTCACCTGACAGGGAGGCTGGGTCCTGTGAGGAATACAGGCCTGGAGCTCCAGCAATGTGCACATGGCTCACCATTTCCTTGAGCACTCTCTCCCAATTGGTATAGTTCACAGTCACTTGAGGGCCACCACTTGTAACTGCTCTCTGCTCCTGCTGCATCTTCCTCCTCACCTTTGCCCGGCTGTCATCAAAGCGATGCTTGATGGACCTCACATCCCAAAAAGCCAGAAAACTGCCATGACTGTGGCTGCTACCTCCTTCCTAATCTCCCTTCCCCCTTATTAGATAATACGGTGGGCACAAATGGCATTGAGGATGACTGCCATCTCCTTGTGCCTGTAGTTGGGGGGCCCCGTGCTTGACCAGATCCTCTTGTCCACCTGACTGTGGATGGGGATCCGGTCCTCCCTGCTCTGACCCTGAGGCCTGACCGTCCCCCTCCACTACCCCTATGGGTACATGCCCCTTCCCCTCTGACCCTGAACTACATGTGTCTATGGCCGATTTCCACCCTCCCTCTATATCACCTCCCAAACCCCCAGGACTACCAGTCCTAGCCCTAACCCTGCCATACCACTATCCATCCATGCCTCTACCTCCACTCCCTCTATAGCTCCCATCTACCTCCACTCCCCAGGGACCCCTCTCTTTTCTCTCTCTTTTACTCCCCACTTCTCCCCTCCTCTCTCCAGCCTCCATCATAAGCACAAAAATAATAGAACGATAAATGAAAATAAGTATATGAGTATACATCTGTGATGTAAAAATAGGGTATAGGGTAAGGGTGTGTGGATGTTGTGGCCTATCTATAAGTGTATCTATGTGTGTTATTAGTCTAAGTGTATGTATAATATATATTATCAGTTAAATCAATACAGACGTGAGAACCTGCTCCCAAAATCTGCTGCTCTCTTGCTCTCAAATATCAAAAGCCACCAACGACTGAACCTGCATGCTACTTTTTCCTAAACTATAACACAGTCAGAGCTAGGGTGGGTAGCCCACAGCTTTGTTATCTATTCCTGCCAATCATGATCCATTAACCCCTTTCTATTGGCACCAAGGGCTGTGGTGCACACTGTAAATGGCTTGTAACTGCGACCACCATGTATTCCAGCCCACAAACAGCTTGTGGCTAGGGTGGGGGGGTGGGAGGGTTACGTGTTTAGCCTTCAGGTCTGTAATTGCGGGCTTGGGTCAGTTGACATCGAGATATGTAACAAATGTGTAACCAGCAGCCAAAATTTTGTGTTCCATGTAATTACAGGGTACGAATTAAATAGGGCCCCACGTCTGTAACCTCCAATGTGTAACTGCATGTGTTCACCTTTGAGATTTTTGACTCGGGGAGGGGCAATGTATTTTACATTACAACAGGAAAACTGCAAAGAAGTTATCTGAAAAACTTATTACAGTGCACTTTATAACAAGACAATATTTTAATGTGTTACAAACAATCTGTTACATATGGTCTCCATTATCCATTCTTAGTCATGTTTAATTTGTAAAAGTCATTAACTCCAATCTCAACTGTGAAATTGGCGACTAATATATATTCATTGATTAATAATGCAGCATATTTCCTATGCACCTGAACATAGCAAATTTGCATTTTAATTAAAAGCATTTAAGTTACCAGAATTAAGCCTTCTGTACTGGAGATTCCTAATTTAAATCCAGGGCAAAACAATCATTTTTACAATAAGCAATTTGAAACTTAAAATTGTTTGCTGATTACAAGTAAATTACATTTTTTTATTTTACATTTTCTGTATTTTTTCTCTTGTTAGAATTGCAGTTATTACATGCATTAGCTTTTACATACTTATATAATGAATTATTGTCATCAATTATCTGCTTATAATTACATGTCAATTGTGAATTGAGTATAAACCTTAAGCAAATGTATTTATTCTCATTATGTTGTGAAATAAAGTATCTTTTTATTAAAACGTAATTGTATTAAAGTGAATCTCTCGTAGGAAAATTAGATTGTTTTGGCCACATATTTAGGTTGAGTCCTTCCTATACTTAGCAGTTATGGTAGAGTGCACTACCACTTCTGTTAATTAATTTTTAATTCAAGGTCAAAGCTGGACCATTACTTTGGCCTTTTAATTAAATGGGATGAACAGCTCTTAAATGGGATGACTATCCTTCCACATAAATAATATCAACAACCAGTGAATCCGGTGCAGTTTACACATCTGTTGATAGCATGGGTGTAGGAACTGGGGGGATGGGGGCGAGAAATCCCAGCAGATTTTTCTATGTTTGTACGTATGTACAGTAAAACGCCAGGTATCTGGTACCCTACTAACCGGCACTCTCAAGCAACTGTCACCAATTCCCAATATAACAAAAAAACTCCCGCTAAACCGGCATAATGCCATAATATGGCACTACCCGGCAGTTCGAGACTGCAAAAAAAAATGCAAAATTTTTTCAAATTATTTTTTTGGGCCCTAAATGGCCCGGTTTATGTGCTAATGCCTTTTTAAAGGCATTTGGAGGGGTTTTGGGCGGTTTAAGGGTCGTTTAGACCCTTAAAATTGGGGACTCTCGATTAACCGGCAACAACAGTTATCCGGCAATAGGGAGACCTCGTAGATGCTGAATAATCGGGAGTTTACTGTCTATATAAGCTATTTTACGCCTGTGTATACAATGAGCTATATCCCCCCAGAATTATTCTGACTCCTACACCCCTGGTTGATAGTTTGTCATAGAGTCCAGTGCAAAAATCTGTGTAAACCAACTACTCCATTATGGTCTTTCAATTTAGGAGAGTTATCAATAAATTCAACTAGATTCGGCTGATCTGATTTTACTGAAGTAAATCCATAGTACTTTGAATCTTAATGACATATGACTTCACTTGCACTTTATCAAAAATCATATCAGCCTCCACATTTAGTGGAAATGTTTCAAGAATGCAGCATTTTGTATAAAAAATGGTCAAACAAAGAAACTCATTTAGGGTAACAATGTTTATGGGTAATAATGTATAAAAGAAGAATACACATTGCAGCCAAGTCTGATATATCACAAAGGTGACTCAAGAAATTTCTTAAAGGACCACAAAGGCCTGCACATGTACTCTGCATTATCACTTAGAGAGTGAAAAAACATGTTTATATTTAAAAAATTGAACTTGAGGTAGATATTGTCATTTTGGTTTAGCCCTTCCAAGAATATGCATAGATGATAACTACGGAGTCTGTAACTGATATTCATTCTATTTTAGATATATTAACTTTAACACTTATTTTTAAAGTCAATATCCATGTACTTCACTTGTTTTTCTGTTCAACTAATGTACTTACATTATATATATATATATATATATATATATATATATATATATATATATATATATATATATACAGTGATACACACAAAGATGGCATTGAGGCATGCATGTAGTTTCTATCAACACACACTCATAACCAGAAATATAACCCTGATACCATTGCCAAAATACTGGAATATATCCTGACCCACAACTACTTCACCTTCAACCCACATGTTTACCTACAAATAATGGGCACCGCAATGGGTACCAAAATGGCACCACAAAATGAACAGAGATTCCTGTCCACATATGTCCACAAACCTCACAGATACTACTGTTACATAGAAGGAGAAAAATAACTATTCTTTCCGTACCTTCCACCAATCTATTAAGAGAGATCACTCTGCAGAACATATGACATTTTTTAGACCCTACCATTTCCATCACAAATGACACACTCTGCTCATCTCTTTATAAGAAACCTACAGACATTTGCAGATACCTCCATAATTCTAGTTCCATCCCTCCCATACCAAACAAGTGATTATTCATAGTCAAGCCATCCGATATCATTGCATATGTTCAACCACTGAGGACCGTAATAAACACTTTAAAAAAAATAAAAATATATGGATACTGGCACAACTCCTGTTGATAAATATTCTGTATACTCCCTCAGTAATTACTATGTAGAGAGGCACTATCAGCATTATTTCCATACAATCTCTGCGTGATTTTCCTTTTTAATATATCCTATTAGAATCTTATTTTAGAACTAAAATTATCAACCATACAACCCATGAATAAAAAATATGTCTAAATTACTGTGAACCACTTGGCCACACATTCCATATGATGAATATTAAAACTCAGCTACTTAAAGCACATTTCCAATAAATGGATTTGTATTGTGATGTTTACTATAGTGCAGCATGTCTGTGTATTGTAATTCATTATTATTAGATTTCATTGTCAATAAAAATGTTAATAAAATAATACACTGGCTTTTCACTATACAATAGACATGACTATGCAAAGCAGTAAGGCTTCTTGGAAATGTTTAATCAAATTGCTGCACATCTATCTGCATATAGAGGAAATACAATTATTGTTACAGATTGGAAATGCAGCTAAGCACGGGCAAGTTCTAATAATGGGAGATTTTAATTACCCTGAAATAAACTGGATAAATGAGACCAGCAGTTCAGCTAAGGGGAGCAGGTTCTTGAGTACACTCAGGGATCATTATCTGGCCCAGGTTATACAGGAGCCTACTAGAAATGAAGCTACCTTAGATTTACTCATTACAAATAATATTGATATTGTATCAAATGTTGAAATAGGGCAACCTTTGGGAAACAGTGATCACAACACAGTCTCATTTGAGATTGATTTAAAAAAAAAACATTTTAAGGGTCCAACAAAAACTCTTAATTTTAAAAGGGCAGATTTTAACGGTCTAAGGGCAGCAATACAAAGTATAGACTGGGACAGAGAACTGATAGGTAAAAACACTGAACATAAATGGACAACATTTAAATCCTTACTAAATATACATACACATCAGCATATACCGTGTGGGAATAAAAGTAAAATGAGTAAATCACAACCCATGTGGCTTAACAATGATTTAAAGATCAAGATACGGAGTAAAAAACAGGCATTTAAATTATACAAACAAGAGGGGACAGAGACTGCTTTACGGGAATACAAGGAAATCAACAAGGCTTGCAAAAGCGCAATTAGACTGGCTAAAATAGAAAATGAAAAATTTGTTGGAAAGGAGAGTAAGACTAACCCTAAAATATTTTTTAAGTATATTAATGGGAAGAAGGCGAGGAAGGAAGCTATAGGAACATTACAATGTGAAACAGGCTGTCTGAAAATTAGTGACCAGGAAAAGGCAGATGAGCTAAATAGGTTCTTTTCTTCGGTATACACAAGGGAGGTACCAGTGGTTGGGACACTGCGACATAATGGGGCTACACTACCTTTGCCAAATAATTGGTTAACACAGGAAGTAATCCAAAAGAGGTTGAAAAAAATAAATGTTAATAAAGCCCCGGGTCCTGATGGAATACATCCAAGGGTACTAAGGGAACTGGGTTCTGTAATAGCCAAACCATTATATTTAATTTTTCAAGATTCACTCAACACAGGGTCTCTACCAGATGACTGGAGAAAAGCTGATGTGATACCTATATTTAAAAAGGGAGCAAGAGAAAATCCGGGGAATTATAGACCAGTGAGCCTCACTTCTGTAGTGGGGAAGCTTTTAGAAGGGTTAATAAGGGATAATATACAAGAATATGTCTATTTGAAAAGGCTTATAAGTAGGAGTCAACATGGGTTTATGAGGGATAGGTCATGTCAAACAAATCTAATTAGTTTCTATGAGGAGGTTAGTAGGAACCTGGATCAAGGCAACTCAGTGGATGTAGTCTTTTTGGATTTTGCAAAGGCTTTTGATACAGTGCCACATGGGAGACTATTGGGCAAACTAAGGGATACAGGAATTGCAGTAAATATCTGCTCATGGATTGAGAGCTGGCTAAAAGACAGGAAGCAAAGGGTTGTTGTAAATGGAACATACTCCGATTGGACTAATGTGGTAAGTGGGGTTCCTCAGGGTTCAGTATTAGGTCCTCTCCTTTTTAACATATTTATTAATGACTTAGAGGTAGGATTGGAGTGTGGGGTCTCCATTTTCGCTGATGACACAAAGTTGTGCAAGGTAATTAAATCAGAAAATGATGGGCTTTCCCTCCAAGGGGATTTACATAAAATTGAGGAATGGGCATCTAAATGGCAGATGAGATTTAATACGAATAAATGTAAGGTTATGCATCTGGGAAGGAAAAATAGCCATGCAATTTATAATCTTAATGGAGCAAATCTAGGTGTATCAGATATTGAAAGGGATTTGGGAGTGCTTGTGGACAACCACCTAGGTAACAGTGCTCAAAGCCAAGCAGCAGCTGCAAAGGCAAATAAAATATTAGCATGTATTAAGAAGGGTATAGAAGCCAGGGAAGCAAATATAATTCTGCCACTATACAAATCTCTAGTACGCCCTCATTTGGAATATGGAGTACAATTTTGGGCACCACTTCATAAAAAGGACATTTTAGAGCTGGAAAAGGTACAGAGAAGGGCAACCAAACTAATAAGGGGAATGGAGGGGCTAAGTTATGAAGAAAGACTAACCAAATTAAACTTATTTTCTCTCGAAAAAAGGCGTCTAAGAGGAGATATGATTACCTTATATAAATACATCCAGGGTCAGTTTAAAGATTTGTCGGGGGAGCTTTTTGTGCCAAGAGGTTTTCAACTGACAAGAGGACATCCCTTGAGGTTAGAAGTAAAAAGATTCCACCTCAAAGAAAGAAAAGGGTTCTTCACAGTAAGGGTGGTTAATCTGTGGAATTCTCTACCAGAGGAGGTGGTGACAGCGGATTCGATAGATAACTTTAAAAGGGGACTAGATTTATTTCTAATTAAAAAGGGAATTCAGGGTTATAAAGGATAATTAGAGAGACAGTAATGATCCAAATTTTTAACATTTTCCCTTTAGACAATTGGCTAAGTCTCGCTTGTGTTTTTTTTGTTTTTTTTTCTATTTGCCTTCCTCTGGACTAAGTAATAATAATTAAAAAAAAAAACATTAAATAATTGATTAATAATTAATTAACAACTAATGAATTAATAGTTAATCCGCATATTGCAGATCAAAGGAGATCTTAAAAGGTTGAACTTGATGGACTGAAAGTCTTTTTTCAACCTTAAATACTATGTAACTATGTAACTATATGATGCTTTTAATACTGTCTATAATATCTATTACTTTTCCACAAAACTATAGAGCAAAGTACAGTGAGTACAATTAATACAATGACAATAAATGATTTACAAAAATACAAATATAATGTACAATAGTTTGATGAAATATTGTTGAGGTTCATACTCAAAACAGCTTTGAATCTTATGGGATGACATGGGTGTGAGACAGAGTAACAAATACATGAAGGATGGTGAGTCACTGCACATGGTTGTTTGCTACATATGTGTATTTGAGCCAGTTGGACACAATAGTATGTGAGCAAAATGCATGTTAAGGGTGTAGATGCTGTATGTCTTTAACAAGATAGGTTTATAATACAATTTTGGGTCCTATTCTGTTATGGTTACGGCACCAGTACGCCGCTGCAGTGCAGTGACCAACGGTTAAATCGCGCTGCCGATATTCCAGTGTCAAATCATAGAGTCAAGGCTTAGGTAAACTGTTAGGGTTAGGGTGAGGGTAAGGTTTGGGGTTAGGGTTAAATTAAGGGTTAGGCTACCATTCTAAGCTTAGAACTTCTCTAACGTATCGACAGCACTGCAAAATATTGGCATCGCCATCTAGCGGTTGGTGGCCGCATTGCAGTGGCAGACCTGTACCGTAACTATAACAGGATTGATCCGAATTTTGAAACAAGGAGATATATTTAACAGAAGAAGAAAGAAATGCCACAGACTAGGTTGTCACCTTGTAAACTATCCTGTAGATGTGAGTGAGAGACAATAACAAGAGTGGAGGAAGGATGCAGGTGGTGAGGTGATTGAATGTGGAGGTTTGGTGAGTATTTGTAGCTGAGGGCAGAGAGCTGTTGTTAATGGTTTTGTATGTTATAGTTTCTGGAAGAGAGCTGCTGTAAACACAGAGCACATAAACATTTATTATAGACTGGATTGGAGACTGATGGTGGTGGGAATAGCCAATAATTCATGAGTAATCACGTCAGAGAAAAGTGTCTTGTGTGAGATCGGAGATTTTTCCATGGTAAAGATTATATGATTTTACACGAT
>CM050163.1:61048232-61263232 GCA_027410445.1 Discoglossus pictus | reverse complement strand
ACTGTTCTTTTAAATGAAGAACGTGTTACACAAACACAGATAAAGGTCTACTGTTTGTAATGTATGTAGCAGCTGTGTATGCCATGGACTTAAAGGTAAAAGATTATTTAATTAATGGTGAAATGATGACAGCAACTATAAAAATATATTAATTATATAGTATACTATATATACATAATAGCATATTTCTATATACAGTAGAATCCCGGTTATCCGGCACCTAACCAACCAGGACTCTCAAGCAACCGGCACCGGCATCAATTCCCCATTTTTTAAAAACTACTGCTAAACCGGCATAACCGCACTATCCGGCAGTTCTAGACTACAAAAAAAATGCTAACTTTTTTCTAATTGTTTTTTTGGGCCCTAAATGGCTCAGTTTAGGTGGTAATGTCTATTTAAAGGTTTTGGGGGGTTTAAGGGTCGTTTAGACCCTTACATTCAGGGACTCCTCATAAACCAGCAACTACAGTTATACGGCAATAGGGAGTCCCCGTGGGTGCCGGATAACGGGGATTTTACTGTATAAGAAATCCCCTCTCACTCCTCCTGATCATGAGCTGCAGAAGGGAGAAACCAATTAGGAACTATTTGTAAGATTGTAGGCAGATAAAACAGAGCTTTTAAGCACTTCTTATAATAAAATTAAAAAAAAATAAAAAAAATAAAAAAAATAAAAAAAAATGGTTTATATATATATATATATATATATATATATATATATATATATATATATATATATTACTGTACATTCCTAGTGAAATACAGAAAACTTCCATGTACCTTTAAGTTTTGTAATCGTAACCAAAATAAAATCTATGCAAACATATCTAGTAATGCATATCTATTATTTTCAGGTATTATTTATCGTAATATAATTATGTTTTCACTGCAGTTGCATTACATTTATAAATAACATGTCAAGAATAATCCGTTATAAATTGCAGAATTGCGAGACTAATCAATGAATCAGTGGATTTACGGCCTACAGATTCCTTCCAAGGGATTTATAATCATCCTACGGCTTCTTCAATCCAATACCACTGTCGATATTCAGGTTTCACTTTCGTGCTACTGACAGCGATGACTTTTGCTTTACAGCCGGCAGAGGATATGCTAATACAGATCAGGGGAGAGTTTTATAGCAAGGCAAAAATGCTGAGCATTGTCAGGCAACATAAACTTGGACTTGTGTGTCTCCTGTGAGAGGCATTTGTACTTACAGCGAGTTGAGGGAACGCAGGCCTTGGAAAGCATCTGGGGCTATTTCGGATATCTGGTTGTTGCTTAAATCACTGGAATTAGAAACAGTTTTATGGTCACATAATAGTAGCTTTGGATATGGAGGTTTTGTAATATAGTAGGAAAAGCATTTGGATAATATGTTACAATTAACTCTTTAGTGCCAGAGGAATTTAAATGCTATAAACATGGGAACAGCAAGGTTTGCAAGTAAGGCACAATGTAGTAAAATGATACAAGTACATTATTTACAGTATTTTTAACTTAACTGCATAAAAAATTCTGTTGAATAATTGTTTTTCTAACAGCCTGATCTCCTCCCTTAGCTACTCTTTTCCTGCTTCCTGTTAGATACTTTATAATATATATATATATATATATATATATATATATATATATATATATATATATATTAAGATTGAAGTAACCATGAGTGTCCATTAATCTAGATGCATAATCAGAGTATTGCAGTATATAGTGATAAAAAAAAATTTGGACAACCTTATTCATAATATAGCAACGAGCTTTCAAGAGATAAACCTCTCTTTATAAAGAGAGGCTTATCTCTCAAAAACTCGTCACTATATATTATGAATAAGATTGTCCAATAAAAAAGATAAAATAAAAAACAAAAATGAATTAGATAAATATATATAAACTATATATATAGTATATATATATATATATATATATATATATATATATACAGTATATGTGTATACAATATAAAAGTATAATAAATATACAGTAGAATCCCAGTTATCCTGCACTCAACTAACCAGGACTCTCAAGCAACCGGCACCCATGTTAAATAAACTCCTGCTAAACCGGCATAATCGATACTATCCGGCACTATCCGGAGTTTGAGACTGCAAAAAAAATAATGCTAACTTTTTTTCTAATTATTTTTTCTGGGCCTAAATGTCCCAGTTTATGTGATAATGCCTTTATTAAAGGCGTTTTGAGTGGTTTTGGGGGGTTTAAGGGTCATTTAGACCCCTAAATTCGGGGACTCCTGATTAACCAGAAACTACACTTATCCGGTAGTTGAACAGAGTGATGGAACCAATTTCCATGAACTCAATTCCATCACTCTAAGTGTGTGCAAATCAAATAAATTAATTATAAATAAACTTTAACACTATTATAAGATTAACATATATGGAGAAATATCAGAAAGACTTAACAGACAAAAATTAGAATGTGATTTTACTGCAAACAAATGTGTTTTTGTAAATAACATTATATTGTTAAAATACTTTTTACTACCTATAACTTTAATTATATCATAGCTGCTTGCTATGAACCAAGAAGGCCATGAATATAGTCTGATGAGACACATGGGGCCTCATTCTATTATCGGCCGTAAATCGGCCGTAAGGCTGCGATTCCTTGCGGGGGTTCTGTTAACTCGCGATTCTATTATACGGCCCCGCAAGGATCTCCTCTTACGGCCGGCCGCATATCTTGAAACCGGCCGTAAGCTCTGAAATCTACAAACTCAAAAATAAATTCAAGCCTGCACTGTACAGCTCTGTAAATGCTAGGGATCATATTGGGGGACATGAGGAATAAAAGTAACCCACTCTCAAGCTTGCACATCAGCCCAAACCCGAGTTCAAATTAACACTTTATTTTCCGGCTGCGGCGTGGGCGGGTCTGAGGTGCTCCAAGCACTCTGGACCTTTTACATGGATATTTTACGTATATTAAAAAAAAAGTATTTTACGGATTTGAGTATAGGGTAATTATGTGCTATTTTTGCTAACACCGAATATCACTTTATAGACTCTGCAAAGTGCAGGATGGCTTTATTTGAGCTATTTTATGTGCTTAATTGGTGCTAGCGGGACCTCTTTCCTGCAAGTAAGCTGGGGCTCGTTTTTAGCCTTGCATGACAATTCCATTGGTAAATGTCTGTAATTTTTAGCTGATCATACTGAACACCACTGACCTGCCCCCTCCCCACTAATCTTAATTCATTGCTGGTGATACGGCCATTACTTCAGAGGATCGATCTTATCTGTAAGTCTTATTTCAATATTAGGGTTTTTCCATTTAGATTTTTTATGACAACAAATTGCAACTATGTTTATTTTTATGTGCATTTTTTATTTCTGCAATAACTGAGGCATTTTCTGTGTCACTTTTATATGATCTTTAATGTAGCCATTAAATCAGTATTTCAAAAATATTTCTTACAATTGCTCTTTTAATTCCTAACATAGTGCCAAATAGTAATGTTAATGCAGTGTAGCCACTTTAATGCCAAGTTCACTTGAAACTAGCTTGGGACTACACATGGTATAAAGCTGGCCTCATAAATAATAAAGGTGGTATTTAATACTCATAAACCGAAGTTACAGATGATTAACATGAGAGAAGCCCTATGATCCCTGCCACTAAGGGACTATATTTGCTGATCACTCAGCTGTGAAATCCTTTCAAAGAATACTTTTGGGCTCCTATGACCTCTATTAAAGTGCTCTTTCTAAACTATTTCTCACTTACATTCTTCTTAGCTTTTTATATGGCGAAAAAGCCCCTGGAGGGATGACCTTGATTGAATTTTGCTCCAATCTCCTGCAAAAGAAAATAACATTAAGAAATCATGCAAATAATTATAGAACATTACAGAGAAGGAAGAAGCAGAGAAAAAAACACTTATGAGAATATCTACATTTCTTGGGCAAATTACAATAAAATGTTACTCTGTAGAATCGCGTAATGTACAATGGTTCACTGGCAGCAGAGGATTCTGGTTATTCTTGGGGCAAATGTATTTTGCTTCAGTGGACACTGAGCAAACAGAGTGCCAGGGGCATTGATGCCAACAGCATGATTACTGCGCCAGCCAACATAGCACTTTATCAATTTCAATGTGAAAATATCAAGCTACAATATAACTTTAAAAAGACACAACAAATTATAGTAATTATAGTACAAAAATGAAAGCCAAATATACCCCCACCCCACACACACACAACAAGGGTTAAATAATTTTACTTACTTTTTATTGTTCATTTTTTGCCTCTAGAGATACTTAATTTGCACTGGTTCTGACTGTTTCATTCTCCTTCCTCCTTAATCTGATAATTTCTTGCAGCACTGATTTATTTCAGAACAGTACAAATAGTTGATACAGAGCTTTGGAAGTAATGCACTGTTCTGTAATAAAGCAGTGATGCTCATCCCCTACAAGTAAACGGTGCAACAGAGACACTGGGAGGGAGGAGAACAAAACAGGTAGAGACCCTGAAAATGTATTACCTTAAGAGGCAAGAAAATTACCATTAAAATTTTTTTTTGGGGGGGGGGAACAAATGGCTTTTATTTGCATTCACATTGAAAATATCTTCCGTCACAGTGTTAACTATTAGTAGTATATATAAATACTATACCATACACACACCCTTTGGACAAATTAATATGAGAATTATTAAGATTTCAGATCACGTTATGAAAAATGACATTTTGCAGTATTTGAAACATGCTCTTTTTTTTTAAATAAAAACTGGGGCTTTTGTAACTTTTTTACAGATCTGTTTAAAAATTTTTTTAGCAATGATATCAGTAAGATATAATATAAAGGTGTCCTTTGCAACCCATCTCATGACATCTGCACTCCCAATGAAAGGGATGACAACCCTTATATTCTCTCTAATTGTACTGAATTACTTATTATTACTAGGACATACCACTTAACCTTATCTTAAATGTATCCACTGATGTGTAATTATAGTCAGCAATATCGTTTAGCAAAGTGTTATTTTGCTTCAAAGGACTCAATTAGCATTATCTATAAACTCAATAGCAAGATTATGTACTAACATGAGTTTTTTATTATTTGACCTTATTGTTTGACGCCACAGATAGATACAATATGCATTATATTAGACTGAACAGCAAAGTTAAAGCAAACAACTTTTAGACACTTATCCTACTTGGTCCGCCATCATATGCCAGATAATAATCAGCAGTGTGTGTTTATTTAAACAGAGAAAGCGCCCTGAATCAGAAAATACATCCACGGATGCTTAGTATAATTGGCTTTAAACTGTGTAAAACAAAGAAATGTTGGTGTAGGGAGAAATAAAAAAATGTTTTACTCTACACTGCCTTTTTTTAAGTAAATGAGAAACACCAGTTTAATGAGGTGATAATGGAAACTGTTTGACCATCTAGTGAACTGTTTCTATACTCCTTTAAGGTCTACTGTAATGTAGATCTCAAGGGGACTGAAAACTCAAACTCTTCCTCATAAGTCAACACTTTTGTTCACTTGCAGTAGTCCTTACGGGGCAAAAAATACTCAATGCATTACAGTGAAACAAATCACTGCTAAGCATTGCTGTGGGCAGATTAAGTTTTCTTGCTGCCCTAGGCCATTCACATTTGTGCAGTATATATATATATATATATATATATACAGTAAAATCCCAGTTATCGGGTACATAACTAACCGGGACTCTCAAGCAACCGGCACCAGCATCAATTTCCCCTTAAAAAAAAAAAAAAACTCCCGCTAAACCAGCATATCCGTCACTATTCGTTAGTTCGAGACTGCAAAAAAAAATACTACATTTTTTTAATATTTTTTTTCTGGGCCTAAATGGCCCAGTTTAGGTGCTAATGCATTTTTTAAGGCATTTTTATAGGTTTTGTGGGGTTTAAGGGTCGTTTAGACCCTTTTTTTCAGGGACTCCCAATTATCCGGCAATTACACTTATCCAGCAATAGGGAGGTGCCTGTGGGTGCCGGATTACGGGGAATTTACTGTATATATATATATATATATATATATATATATATATATATATATATATATATATATATATAATGTCAAAAGGTGTACAGTACACTTATAGACAGAAAAATGATTGCATAAAAATTATTGCGCATATACAGAACATATTTTAATGCACTGCCCCTTCAGGCAGCCTACTGTCCCCTGAATATGTGCTGCCCTAGGAATGGACCTCATGGGCCTAGGCAGAAACACACCCCTGGCTTCAGTGTTGCAAAAGCCCATTTGAGCAGACAGACTAATTATATATTTACATCATATACGAATTTACAAACTCAGGTTTATGCAAAGTTTTAAGTAGGAAAAAAACTTCTAATATATGGTAAAAGAGTCTTAGCCATACAGTGATGGATATAACCCTGCAGAAAATGCTGGGGATCTTTCCCTTTAAAACTTGCAGAAATACAAACAATGATGCTGAAGCATATCCATTAGTGCTGATGTTTTATATTGAGCATGTGTCATTTGGAAATCTGGGTACATGACAGTATCATAACCAATGGGACTGTGCAATAAGTGTACAGAAACAAATGTAAATAATGTTAGTCATGCTGTGAAGTGCTCGATCACTGCCTGATATTCACTAAGCAGACTTACAGTGAGGAATGAAGCACTGCGGTGTGTCCGGCTTCGGTGGGCAAGCAATTAATCGTAGGCAGCCCAGAACACAAAATGATAAATGTCTCTCGGTATTTTTTGCATATTTTATATATTGTGTTGAAATGTCTCCACTTGTGATAGTGTATTGTTAGGGCACATATAAACACCAAGGCAACTAATTACAATAAAAATTAAAAGCATAATAACATTTCACAGGACCATTAAAAAAGAGAATTTTTTTTTTTTACTGTGCAACCCCAGAACATTTAATGACTCACTGTGTGAAAAATGTAAATCAATATTATTTGAATTCAGGCTTTAAAAAGACAAATACAGAAATTTAGCAAACAAAAAGACCCATGTAGTCTGCCCATTCTGTTTACCTAAAGCTTGGCTGAATTAAGTCTCGGGATGTTCTTATGCTCTCCCGGTCATGTTTTAATTCCTTAACTGTGTTTGACCCTACCACTTCCAATGGAAGGCTGTTTCAGTTATTTACTGACCTTTCTGTAACGTAGTATAAGATGCATAATATATATACTGTATCAACAGAAACCTAATGAAGATGCATCGGGAGATACTGAACAGCACGCTCTACGTTATTTTTTTAATCCCATTTTAATTATTTTTCTTTTGGCTTGGTTACCAAGTAAAATATATATATATATATATATATATATATATATATATATATATATATATAATGCATTTTTTGCTGTCCTGCATATAAAAGAGCATGCTTTAAACATGTCAAAAGTGTATTTTCTCATGAATAAATATCTAGTAAAGCTTGTATAAAATTATTGCAAACTAACAGGAAATGTAATAGGAAATAGCTCAGTGTGAGCAGATAGTATGCATGTCTCATTGGCAGACTATATGACTCATACAGCTGTATGCTGCACCAGTGGCGGAGCTTGATAATGGAAGGCCTTGGTGCAAAAAAAAAAAATTGGGGGCCCTCCCCCAAGGGGGGCTGTAATTTTTTTTGTGCTTTGCCCCCCCCCCCATCTTGGTACCAACTCACTCAGTGCCCCTCCCCAAGATCCATTGACCTAGCTTTCCTCCCTAATACCCTTTCCCATAACAGTGCCCTTCTCTAAGACACTTTCCCATAGCTGCAGCCTCCAAAGGCCCCTTTCCATAGCTGGGCCCCTGTGCTGCACATTGGCTGGCGGGGACAAATCCCCAAAGTTATATGTTCAAAGCAATAAATTCTGCTCCAGGAGCTTCATTTTCAAAAGAAAGAAGGGAAAAAACACTGCTCAACATGATCAAATGCAATCTTTCATATGCAGCAAAAAAAAAAAAAATAGTCAATAGCTTGTTAAGATGCTTAGTAAATTCCCCTTAGTGTCAGTAAAACTACTGTGAACACAGACAATAAGATTAAACCTAAAAAAACAAATAAGACACAATACAGATATAGTAAGTGGTCTTGTCAAGACAGCATAATACTCTATATGACCGCTTATTATACCTCCTACTTCTTAATAACATTGTCCCTTTAAGCAAGGGCGGGTAGTCTGATTAACTGATTGACACATTTCAATAATTAAAGCCGGCTACATGATAGGATTAGTTGAAATGTAAGAGTAACATATATTTTTTCCATTCAATCAAAGGTGAAAAAACACTATAATTACCATATATCTTGTACAGTGACCTCATAACAGTAGAGCCTAAAACAATATGTAGAGCCTTACAGTTCTCAAGGAGGGGCATTTGATATATTTTTACAATGATTGACATATGCAGAAAAGGAACATAAGAATGTAAATTATTGTGTCCAATATAAACATCCATATTAGTCACAGTAGAAATATGTTAGTTTTTATTTTAATTTAAGCTGACATTTTATTTTTAGGCTCCATTGAAGTCTAACAGGCCGTGGCACTGGCAATAAGTGAGAGTACCTTTCACAGAGCGAGACGTTAAAATAACAACCCTGTAAAGACTAGATGTACAAATGGGCAGACAAGTGGTGAAGACTTGATGCTACCCATACATGGCTAGAAAATGGAATCAGACAGCTCCCTTTTTATATTCCCATTCTGTTCTTAAAACTAGAGGCAATAACAGCTGTCAAAGGACAGGACAAGGCTTTTACAGATAGGCTTCCATGTAGTTCTTGAATATATAAAATTGTTACAGGAAGCCAGCATATTTCTCATCAAAGTACCTGCCAGCTCAGTTGAATAAAGGCGTCTTACTGTCCCAGTGCCATAGCAGATTGTAGCAGGGGGCTTATACCACCCTAGCCAGGTAACACAGGGTGGAGATCCCATTGGCAAAACAATTAAAATCATAGCACAGTCCTCCACCTACTCTGTTACCTGGTTCAGAAGGCATCAGTCTGAGTAAAAAAATAGTGTAATGCTTTTGATGCATTGTGTTTATTGGCATACAAATGCACAGAGCACATATAATAATGCAAGTGGGGGCACATTTATTGTATTTCAGGAATACTCAATTATTTGTGACCCAGATTTTGAAGTTGACGGCACTGTTATTTTATAGAGGTACATCTAGTATTCGGTAAATTATGAGACTGTAAATTGAATCTGTGCTTATTGCTCAACAAACTAAGACTATATTGTATATACAGGAAGTCCCCGGATTATAGACGAGATACGTTCCTGAGAACGTCTTTAGGTCGGATTTGTATATAACTTGGATCCCTGGTGAATAATAATAATACAAAAAGCCTTAAGTATGGGTCTTCTGTACATTGTGTTGTCTGTAACCCCAGGACATCCTGTATATATAAACCTATAGTCACAACTAGTCCATATATTTCCAGCCTGCCTTATATCGAAATTCATTAATCAAATCTACTGTCTTTGTATCTACCACCTCCTCTAGACAGCTGTTTCATTTATCGTGTGTAGTTTAGTGAATCTAGGCGACAGCCACTATTCAAAATAGCATTTCCAGGCACTAGTTTATATTGACATAAAATATGTTTGAAAAGCTTGTATCTATGCAAAATTTTGTAAGACACTTTAAGAGCAATATATAGTAATAGAATGTGTATAAGTTCTGAAGCTGCACTGAAAATACCAATTCAATTAAAAACTATTTACTGGATGATCGTCAGCCCTTTAAAATAAAACTGCCCATGGGGCTACTGCCCAGATCTAGGCCTCACAGGCACTGTCCATTGTGAATTATTTATTTTTAATCAGTACTGAATTGTTTGTTTAAAATATGCAGTCCTATGTAGCTAGTGATAAGAAGAAAGTACAAACAAACGTCAATATCAGTAGTTGGACACTTCTTAGATCTTCCATGTAGGTAGATAAGGCCCATGTCGTCTACTGAGTAATACACTGATAGAGTTGCATATGCAACATGTGCTTAAAATATGAAGGAGAGGATGAAAAATGGGAATAGTGGAGCAGAAAGAGATTATATAGGGAAAGAAAGAAAGAAGATAGGACTGTAAGAAATAAGAGAAAAAAAAGAAAGAAAGAATGAGGAGAGGAAGAACAAAACAAAGAAGGAAAGAAAGAAAGAAAAAAGAAAAGAAAAAAGGAGGAAAGAAAGAAAGACAGATACAAGTAGGAAATAGAAGAAGAAGGAAAGAGAGAGAAAGAAAGACATAAGGAAGGAAACAAGAGAAACAGAAAGAAAGACTGAAAGAAGAATAAAACAAAGAATGAACAAAGAAAGAATGAAAGAAAGAAAATAGGAGAGAAAAAAGAGAAAGAAACAGAAAAAAAAGAAAGAAAGATGGAAAAATAATTCTGAAAACATCTTGTGTCTTTAAATTGAACCTCGAGTCCTGCCCGCTCTCGCTGTGCACCATGTGAATGTAGATATAAAAGTCAGTATGTTATTAGGTGCAATTTATCACCCATCTGACAAGGAATTGCAATTCCTGGGGTATTTGTGTTACAGGCAGAGTAGGGAAGTGCACAATACAAGACTATCCTGCTAGGATTTCTATGCATTCAGAAATATATTTAATTTTTATAGCTTTTCATATTGTAGAGTTGTAATATTCTTCTGTGAAAATGGTGGAAAATATATTGGACAAATAAAATGCATGTGAGCCTGCCTTATTGCAACTGATACTACAATATTCATACAAATACATGCTAGAAACTTGTAGCTATCTGTCTTCACTTAAATGCCAGGATGCTCTGAAAACCAAACATTGTATAATATAAAGAAATCACAAGTATTCCCAAAGGACTAGTGTAATAAAGGTTTAAGTGCTTACAAGAGTATGGCTGTCTTTTAGAGCATATATCTAATATGTTGTACAGGCGAGCAAATTCTTTGATCCGGAAAGGGTTTCAACCATAAAACTAGCTGGGCCACCATGTCCTGCCCTCTTTGCCACCAAACAACTTATCTTCCTCTTGATGTTTTCTTCTATATCTTGCACCCTCTATCAGTACCCTAATGTTCCCTCTTTCCTATCCTTCTCTACATTTTAGTTTCTTTGTTCAGTTTAAGAACCCTCTATTGAAAATACTTGCCAATATTTATCACGTTTTATTATGTAAATTACAGTAAAAATGTTTTATTTACAGGAGCCTTCTGGTAAGAGAATATGACTTTTTATGTTTGTTAATAGTTTTTTTCTTAGTACATATAATTAGAACTGTACTGTACACGATAATACAGATATCTAACATTTCCTTGTATTATAACATTATTTGGGTGTTTGCTGCTACAGGATTCTATAGTAAAGAGCTGGGGAGATGGTGTCCTATAATGTTTCGTGTGAAAGTATCTGTACGTATTATTGTAATTACATATAGTTTTATTAATCTGACACTTTTAACAGTGGTGTGCTAAAAATGATTAAAATTTGATCGATCAATAGTGGTGAGAAGAACTATAATGCAACACTATATGGCACCAAAAGTTTTTATTTTTTTTTAACTTAAATAATAAACTGATGTTTTGGCCTTTAAATGAAAGTATCAACTTGACTTAAAAACGCTGATTTATACTTATTACTCATTGTAAGTTTGCAAGCTCTCTGTCTTGTAAGGTGCTTTAGGGAAAGATCTATGCACACTTGATTCTAAGCTCCACGACAGGGCCTTCATTATTTTGCAATGTTTTAAAACTGTTTTTGCCTTGTCCTATATAGAATATTTTGGTGCTTTACAAATAATCAATAACAATAATAATTATTATTTTTCTAATTACCTATTTTCATATGAACTATATGGAAAACAAACATAAAAATGTTCAGAGCTATATGTTTATTTTTATATTGTGTATTCATCCCAGACTTCGAATTTTCTCTATACTAAATGCGGGAGGCACCAAACCATGAACCTTTGGACAGGCCGTCCTTGCACAATAACCATAGGTAAGATACTTTCACATTTTCTAAAATGTTACTTGTATAATAGCATGTATCTGGTACACAGTGTGAAGCACTACACAGAGGAGAAAAAAAAAATCCACACAAAGCTAATACATAATTGATCAATGATAACTGATGTGTGGTTTCTCCGTTGGTCCATTCAGATAATGCATAGTTTTGGTCTTGATGCATTCAGTTTAAAGGCTGCCATATTAAAAATTCAACAGAGACAGTTCTGATTCCTGATGTTTCCTCTCTCCACAGACATAATGCTCCAGGCCTTTCATTGTCCCTATAAAATCTCCTGACTACTAAGCAGCTATATCAAAGATAGTTTAATAAAAACGATTCACAGGCTTTGGTAAAAAAAATGGTGGGATGAAACATCTGAACAAGGTAATCCAAAACAGAAAAGGAAATTGAACCGAATGTGTTCTTTACTTGATATCTTTGGGCACATTCTGTGAATATTAAAGGTATTGAAAAATCTATATTTTATTAACTTGGCAAACTTTTAACAGTCATTTCTTTCAGATAATTCAGCATTTGCTATGTGAAGAAATGTCGGCTAAGTGCAAGATAAGAAAAATATACACTTGCCAACCAATTGTGAGGTCATTACAGTGGGCACGTTGTTAATGGACCAATAACAACAGCTACAGAAAAAAATAATATATATATATATATATATATATATATATATATATATATATATATATATATATACATATACGCGCATATGATTTAGGAATATTACATTAAATAGTTTTCATGAGCCAAGCAGAAGTTGTATGAAGTATATACAAGCATATTTTAGGGGACAGAAGTTAAATATGTTTAGTTCTGGTTCCCGTGAGTTCTAACCTTGCAAATAACCAATAACGTCAGAAGTCTGCATATTGTTAACATTAAACAGTTATGTTATCCAGATAATGTAATGTTATTATCCAGATAAAGGTAAAGTTATCCAGTATCAGAAGTCTAAATAATGTTGACATTATCCAGATAACTCAGTTTATCCAATTTCTAACTTTATCCATAATATACAGATTGCATCCAACCGAGACAAGCCGTCACATTTTTGGCAAAAGCAGAAAGTACCATTGGTTTTCCACTGTATTATAAACAGACAATAAATGAATATTCCTTTTCATATAGAATGCTCACCAGATTCCATTCAGAGAATGCTCACCTGGAATAAAGGGTGTATATGCATGTATGAATGCAAAGGACCCTGCACACAGCACATATTCAGCTAACTGATCAATACCCAATCATTAAATGTTTAACAATACATAGTAATTGCATTTATTGATTATGCTGGTAATCCCTAGATAAATAAGTCACAAGGGTATAGTGATAAAATGACAAATTCAAGACAAATGGCTTTACAACTCTACTGTCGAGACACAAGATCACGTCAAGTCTATTCAAACAGTAAATAAGATGGCACCATAAAGTCACTGCATTGAATTTATTAGATGAAAGGTTTTCTCTGGACATTGTAGTACAATTATATCTCATATGGACTTAAATGATTTAGGAATCCTGCTAATCTACATATTCTCTTCTTACAGGTTTTGCTAATAATACTAATAATAGCAATGATGGCAATGATAACAATTACGGATTCTCTCAAAATTCTTCTCTTGACTTTTTCTTGCTAACCAAAAACTGAAAATAAAATAAAATAGAAAAATAGGTTTCTTACATTTCTGTGATGGTCTCTGGAAGGTTGGTTGGAATTTCACTTAGTCCTTTTCCTCTGCAGTCTACAATATTGTTGCTACATGTGCAAGCAGCTGGGCAATGCAAAACACTGCATGATGTGGCCACGTATGACTGCTGGCCTGAAAAACAAATGGAAAGTGTGATTGGGGAGCATTCTCTGAACATATATACAAATATATACAGTTATACACTGATCTGGTGATCAATACTTTGAAAATGTGATTGTGATATAAAAAACATGTATAATATGGTTATATGCATATGGAGCAAGCAGAATAGAGGATCGATTCTGAAGATGTAATGTAATTAAAGCAGCATATGAAGCAAGACAAATGTCAACTTAGTCCTCTTGGAAACACAAATAAGTGGAATCTGTATAGCATCACAGTAAACTTGCCTTCTTCCTCCTCTGGAAGTTATTGAAAAGAAGCACACAGAGAAAAAAAAGAATTGTGAGTTGAACTATAATCCATTTTGTTTAATATTGGGAATATTTCAAACTATATGCAAAATGTTTACTGCATTATAAAGTATATATATATCAAAAGATATTATGTAACATTGTAAATGTATCTATTTATTAGGTAATATTTAAAAATGGGGTTAAAATATGAGACAGCGCATCATCGATAGGTGATATCAAAAGTAAAAACTTCAGGTAGTGAGCCTACAATCGTTTCGCCCCTCTCATGGTACCAGCCTCTGGGCTGCGAGGGCGAGCAACAAAAATGATCGTGAGCTCACTACCTGAATATATGTTTTACTTTTAGTTTCGCCTATCAAGTGGCTTGCTGTCTTCATATTTCACCCTACTGGTAAGATAAAGGTTATCTTTTTATAAACTATTTATGGGATGTGCAAGCTAGCAGTTTTTGTCTATTTCAAGAGTTCCCTTATGTTGTGACATTATTGTATATAATTATATTCATTATATGTATGTTGAATGTCAATGAACCATATTAAAGTCCCAAAGGAGATATATATCCAAAAGTCACCACTGAAGTCACTAAAGATAAATTTAATGGAAATCATGATGTTTTTCTTCCAATTCCAAAGTAAAAAGAAAAACTCTCACTAAAAATGTTGTTATATTTAAACATGAACTTAAGTAATTTAGTATCAAGTGTTGTTTGCATGTCAGCTTTCTTCCAGCATAGATTAGTTGCATGTAATAATGTTTATGTTGTATAACGTGGAGAAGAACATTGGTTTCTACCAGGTCAGATGGGGTTACTGAACAATCAAACTTTAGATTTAATTCAGACACAATGCATTCACATGGATAATCATAAAAATGAGACAAAAACTGCAAACAGGAATGGACAAATCTCACTTAAAATCATCACCAGCCAATAAATTAGAACAAATTGGTTAAAAAAATGGGAATGCAAGTTTTGTATTATACTGACTTTTTGTAAATATGAAAAAAATCATGTTTATACATAACACAATTATTTTAATTACAATTAAAATCAGTTAGCAGCAAACCCCTTTTATTCAGATTTTTATTATAGTTAAATAGTAATTAAGGTTGAAAAAATACTTTTAGCCCATTAAGTTCAACCTTTTTAGATCTCCTCTGATCTGCAATATGCGGATTAGTTGTTAATAGATATGGTAATATTTTGGGCTTTGGTTAATCTGATTGTATTAATATATAGTATGTTACTGAGTAAACCAGAATGAGTTTAAATTAATTAAATAATAGATTTTTAAGGTTTCTTTTTTCAGTAACGATGCAATATTGGAACCCTTCATCAAATAACATTAAGACCGTATCTCTCTGCTATCACTCCTCCTTATAAAGGTGCACGATCATAACTGTCCACCATAGTTGATTTCAGAAGATCACCTTAACCAATGTAGTACATTAGGAAACAAAATGCAGTCAAGTATAATACATATTTTTGTGATCAGGCTAATTTTTAGCACAATATACATTTCTGCACTTGCCTCAACTGTAAACGAATACCCACTATGGGTCATAGGCCATAATTCACAAAGCATCTCAGTGGCCGCAAAATGGTTTGCTAGGGGGTGCCATGGGCGACATATTCCACAGCCATTGTGAAATGTTTTACATTTCATTCTTTAGTTATTATTATAACTATAGTTCTTCTTACCACTGCAAATGAATTCCCGTTTCTGAACTTCTGCCACATTATGTCCTCTCAAGTGGGTAGGTCCCATGCACTGTGTGTAGAGGCCGACTCGAGGTCTCTGTCGCAGCCAGTCCGATAACCATGCAAGATGGCAGTCACAGTACAAGTTATTGGAGTGAAGTCGGCTGTGTGAATAAAATAAATCCATTATAAGAGTAAACTACACTAATATTTTCAGAAAATCGAACATACCTCCAAAAATCATTACCGTAAATAAGCATCTCACAATATCAAAAGTCCAATTTTTTGGTTGCCCTCTGAGACTAACATTCTCTCTCCAGAACTAAAAAGCTTAAATCGGTAATCCAAGCTGCTTTTGTTTTTGGTCTATTTACCAACTTATCTGTAGCAAATCCTTTTAAAACTAATTTATTTCAGAGGGTAAAAAAAAGCCATGTTTGCCAACATTAAAATGCAGTCTCGGCAGTTCCATCCTTATTTCTCTACAGTTGGCTAGAAAACATACAAGAGCCTGAAAACAGTTGTGGAATTCTGTAGTTAAGGTCTGAACAAAAGCACAGGAAAAAAAAAAGACAAAACACGTCTCAAGTAAATTGCTCTATAGGGGTAACATACTGACAGCAAGGAAAAAAAGGTCATAAAAGATTTGGCTCCCAATTAGAAATATCAGTAAGTCTTGCTTTATTAGTCTCTATAGAAACTGCCTGCAAAATCCTTTTAACAGGTCACATTCATTTTCTGCTGAACAAGGCAGAATAATAATTCAATATAAAACACTCCCTTGCATTGCCTTTCTGATTTCCTCTCTTTTTGTTTAATCAAAGAAAAGGGGATTAGTTGCTTTTGGCCTCTTGGGACCCATACTCAATGCACTGCCTGAAATTAAAAGACGTAAATGACAGTGCAAGAAGGAATTAAGTTAGTTACCTCTACATAGGAAAAGAGATCTACACAAGATCATGGCTTCTTTCCAAGTGGCAGAAGCGCTTTACCATTAATAAAATATCAGACAAATGTATTCACTAAATTAGGTAAATTACTGCAGACTGGCTTTTATGTTTTTTCAGGCTTAAGAAAAGGGTGTCCATAGTTATAATTCAGGCCGTCGCTCCCTGACAAAGTAATATAATTTTAGCTCTTTTTAGCTGATGCTCTCAGTCCTAACTAAATAAGTGTAATGGATATTAAAACACACTGCTCAATCTCGAGAGCTAATTTCACGTTGCAGAGATTGTCAGAGAGCCAGTTCAGTTTAATTAGGTCTGACTGCAGTAAAGTAATAAAAGCATAAAGATTTCCAATTTATCATATTTGACAGCCAATCAAAGTTCTGTCTAGGTTCTTAAATGAAATGTGTCCTAGACAGTATGTCAATGCAATCCACAAATATATATATGTTTGCATTGCATTCTGGGATATATATATATATATATATATATATATATATGTGTGTATCTATCTAGATATGTGTGTGTCTATGAGAGAGATATATGCCCAAACTGTCGCAATATCACCAATACCTATCCCATGTATACGTATGAGAAAGGTAGGGCAACTAGCTTCTACGGAGGGATTTTATCTTTTCTAAAATGTAGGTAAATCAGCTTTTCTTGCAACAAAATGTATATGTAATCTTTAAATTTTTTTAAATAATACTAAAATGTATTATATACAATTTCATAGTATATGAGGAGTATAAAAAAGCACTGTCAGGCTTGTTTTAAGGCTGCATACTTGGCAATAACAACTCAATTTCATAGCTATACACACAGAAGAAAAAAAATCATTAAACAGAAAGCACTTACAAAGTTCTAAGTTTAGGCATATGGTTGAAGCTTGCCACCGAAAGCCGAGTGATGTTGTTATTGTTGAGAGTGCTGTAAAACATAAAAGAGATTAAGTCAGAACACCAAAGGCAACAACACGATTTGTAATACTGTTGTGTATTTTCTTTTTGGCAGCCCAAGGTTTATTGCTCGAAAAATCTGTTCAACATGTTTCCCCAACAATGAATAATCATGCACAGCAACCATATTAATTGCAATGAACCTTAGCTAAAGATAGCGTTGGATTAGCCTGAAACATTTTACCGTCTGCGCTGAATTTCCCACAGGCATTTTCCACTTATTTAATGTTCTACTAATGAAAACTGTAGTTGTACAACCCAATTAATACAGTTCTCTAGGTAACAGAGAGCTATGGAGGCATTTTAAAGATTGGTGCATTGTGGGAGCAGCAAGTCAGAAAAGGGTCACAGAACGACTTACAACTCTATGACTAAATACCAATCGTTTTTCAAGCTATTTATTCTCTATTTCGATGGTGGTGAATAAAGCAGAAATATAAATGAACTTATTAAAGGGGTATTGAAGCATCAGCACAAGTTGAGTTTATTTTGAAGCTGACTTTAATTGGTACATAACCTGAATCCCCTATCCTGAGATGCTTCAGTTTAGGCAAGATCGGTTACAACCGCTCCATAGAGAAACAAGGGAGTGGTCAATCAACCTTACCGCCGAGCTTCCGTTTAAGTTCAATTTTTGCATAGTTTTGACCCAAATGGAAGCTTCTTTGGAGTGAGGATTGTTTGCATAAGAAAGAATATTGTTAAATGGATGAGCAAATACATAACCATAACTTTTTCAGTGACTTAATTTTGAATCTTTAATTCTTTAGTGCAGCATAATAGGTATTACTAGTTTTTTAGCACATACTACAAATACAGCAACATTAACAGAAAAGCTGAAAAAAGTATTTGTTTTTCTATCCCATTATCTATCCATCAACTCCAAGTCACTTTTAGTTCTAAAAAAAAATAAAACATTAAAATTGCTAAATCTTTGAAGGTTTCTCATGGAGATCTGGTAACGTTTGAATTAAGCTTAAAACCAAAGACAAACACAAAAAGGTTAGACAGACAAACATGGCAAACAAATAAGAAGCTAAAGAAAATAAAATTTTGGTTAATAAAAGAAGAAATTTTTTAAAAGTGATATAAAATCTTAAACCAACTCAACACTTGCCTTTCTTTGAAGAGGTCTTTGTCTCAGATATAGGCTTCTCAGTACTAGATAATGCAATTGGTGCACATATGAAGGTAGCCAATGACTCATCCTAAGAAGGGATAGGCACTATGTAGAATACTGACAATAGTCGTCCTCTAATCCTCCAATCAGCTAGTGACTCATCCTTCGATGCCCAATTATATCACTTCTCTGCTCTTCCCATCTCAAGGCACCTCCCACAATGTCAGCAGAATTTTAGCAAGTTAGCTATGGCCATGGGTGTTGGCGCCATAAATCATGTATTTATGCTCTCCTGCCATCTATGAAATACATGGTACCATAATGGTATTAAACCACTAAAATAAATTGATCATAGCTTGCATTTCATCTTGGTGGTAACACCAAACAAAACGAATATGATTTTATCCAAGGTTAATTGAAAATCTACTTTAATATTGGGTAATAAACTAATATTTAAGCAAAGTGAAGTCATTATTTTCAGTTTAGTAACAGCATTTCTGGAACATCAAGTCTGGCGAAACTGCCCACTACAAATAAAGAATTCTAACTGAATGTATATAGTTTTCAAAGAACTAAATAATTCTAATACTGTGCAATGGAAACGCATAACACAAGACAATATGTCTTCATCAGCATGGTATGTCTAGTACTGTTTTAGAAGATTACTTCTGTAAATAAATTAATTACCATTTATGCTGACATAGCAGACCTTTGCCATTAGTTTCCATGCTGATTTTGTGTGACATTTTAAACAAAAGCGTACCTTTAAACAATACAAAACTACATTAAAATGCTAAATAGTAAATAATTTACTTCTCATTCCCCTGACTTTTTATCAAGTGAGCATTATAGGCACTCAAGGGTAAAGAACAATATAGTTTCAAGGTCATGAAAACCAGAAGAATAACCAAGTCAATGTGAATTTCTTTTAGTGCGTAAATGTCTGCTGTTAAAGAACGAAGTGAAGTCTTAATTTTAATATCAAAGCTTTCTAGACTTCATATTAGAGAAGATCTAGAATCATACTAAAGGATACCATACATTGTTTTGAGTTATCATTTCTACTTACTCCGAATTTTTTGGATGCAATGTAGTAGCACTGAATTTGTGGTATAATAAAGTGCGACTTCATGGAAATTACTATATAAAGTATATAAAATAAAAACTGTTTAATAGTAAGACAAAAGTAAATACTTACTATTATGTTTTCATGCTCTTTAAGGTTAACTATTCTTACTAGATATTAGCACTATTGGTAGCGCAATCTCAACTGGTTTCATGTATTTTCAACCAACTACTCCCAATAAGGCAAAGAGGACGATTTTATCCGAAAATAGCTAAACAGCTGCTTTGGAGAATATATAATAACTCTGTTTGTTAAATCAGATGACATTTCCTCTTGACCGCTAATTATTGTTTCTTAAACGGCTTAGAAATATTGGCAGAGATCACAAATACCAAGTTTACTTTCAACCATTGAACAGGCATATCAAGTTCATATTTTAAATGCTAAATATGAATTAATATGTACATTAAGATCCAAATGTACATATTCTACGCAAATAATTTTTTTGCCATATTAAAGATTTCATGATGTGAAGGTTACTGGAGGACTATACCCAAAAGGCTAACAGGTATATGCTGCACGTAGTAATTTTTTCTATAGTAGAATGTAATGGAATACAAGTCATACTTAAAACAAGATATTAATCACAGTGTATGATTTCAGAGTATAACATTTGCAAATTAAACTTTAAATAAATCATAACTTAGACTTTTTTATGTGCGCTCTGGAGGCCACAATGTTCCCATTTTACATCATTTTTTTGTACAGAGAAGCTATATGTATGAATTAATTACAAGAAATGTGAGATGTTTCAAAAAGTTGAGACACTTGACATCATAATTTTTACTTGTGCCTAATGACGATCTCTCCAATCTCAACTAAATTCCACCAACGCATTACTTAAAGTGTCTAGAAGGCGTGAATAAACTATACTCTGGAAGAGACTACTGTTGACTATTTCATTTAAGAAATGGGTGTCCTAGGTGTTGAAGACATACCTGAGTGCAGAAGATATATTTGAGCACCAAATGGCTGTGTTGGAATTCTAAATGGCGTCAGAACAAAATGGTGCACGACTTGTATGGCGAATACAACAATCCAAGAACTTATCTGATACAAACACAGGAAATGTGATTTCTAGATGTCACACAGGCTTAGGGAAGCCATTTCCTTTTTTATGCTGCTTCAGAAACTGAGTAACCTTGCACATTCTAGGCAAGGACACTGTGTGGCAGGCCTAGAAGCCTTTTTTTATTATTATAAATAGTGTTGTCTGCTTAAGGAAATGTAATAGAACATACAAGTGTGCATTAATGCTGAGAACATCCTACCTATAATAATTAAAATCAAATTTAAAGTTTGAGGCATGTGACATATGACACATTATATCTTGAGAAACTGCAAAATTAAAATCGTAGTCAAAGCTAGTAAAAAATAGCAACATGAAACTATCTTTATTTTTAAATAGACAAGCGATAGATCAAAAATTGTGTATATGTATATGTCCGTGTACATGATAAAGCAGTTATATGTTTTGAAATGTAGCTTTAGACAGTTGCAATAATCTGACATTCTGGTGGGGCAAATATAATCATTTTTTTATTAAGCAAAACATAACATTTGGACCTTATTGCAAGGATTTAACATTTTAGGACTAATATAAAAGAGAATATTTTCCCTTTAGAAATGGCAGCTGGTAATAACACACTGGCAGTAATTTTTGAAATAATGTTTCACAGACAACTTTATACAGCTAAGGCACTTAACCTGATTTTTCAAGCATACCAGCTTTTATTACTCGTTTAACTGTTTTGCGAATCTGTGATATTTCGCGTTTTACAGGAACATTTCAGTGTAGACTTCAAGTGTAAACCTGTACTATTACACCCGATTTCAGACCATTTCATTAAACAAGCGCATGAATACTTTGAGATTAAATATAAAAATATACATATATATTCACATATACATTTTATGATTAATATTTAACTGTATTAAGTCTTCAAAATACTTTAATTTACACTTTTTAGGAATTAATAAAAAAAATACTTGTAGAATGGAATAGCTTTAAAGGACAACATAAGCAATTTTACCCCAATTAAATAGCTAAAAAAAATTAATTAAACATATTTAAATAATAAAATCTGGTACGTTTTTACATTTCTAAAGACGTACCATGTATATAAACATTATTATAATATAATTGTATAACCTGATATAAGTGCCACAGCTATTTCTCCTGATAGACATGTTAAATTTAGGAGCAATACTTACAGCACTTCCAGGTCTCGGAGAGCTCTGAATGCCCCATCTTCAATACAGCTGATCTGGTTGTAATCCAGCTGCCTGTGAAATAGATTAGGAGGATGAATTTAAAAGAGATGCATAACCGGCACTGCTAAGTAAAAGAAAGATGAAGCAAGGCCGCACTATAAAGCCCTGCTCCTCAGCCTCAGTGACACACACTACCCTGGCCTCGACAGTACGGCTGAATCTTATTGCTTCGGACTGCCTACAGAAACAGAAGCTATGAAAAGCCCCAGTAAATAATAACTGCACCTTATATTAAATGCCAAAGGAATGCAATTTCATTACATCAAGTAAAGCTATCCATTAAAAGCTCTCAGCGTCATCTCGCTGAAACAATTTCATTAAGGTAAAGGACTGTAAATCACTTAATGTCACATGCATCCCCTCAGTGACCTAACAGAATCCATTTATCAGAGAAGCCAGCTGCATGTTAATTTTACTATCTTTGGCAAGAAAAGGAAAGACACTATTCTTATTTAATATGGGTGGTTTGCTTAAGCCCCTGTGCTCCTCGCTTTTTATGGCTATGTGCATAAGTTCACATTATGGCTGTTACAGCTGCTGAGGAATATTTCGAGCCTGAAATGGTTGAAAGGAACTTGGGAAATCAGAGATGCATTGGAGATTACAAAATGGCCTCGGGTTTCTGATTGAGGTTTCTATTAATCATTTCCTTATAAGGAGATATAAATGCATTTATATACATTAAATTAAAATATGGATTTAATTTGAGCAATTCTGATTCAAACTACATTAGTCTTAAATGCTTTTTGGTGTTCATTTACTTTTTCTCCTTGTACGATCTGATTTCAAGAGGCATACTTATTATTATCCTTTATTTCTAAAGCACTAACATATTCCATAGCGCAGAAGAGGGGTTAAGTGCAAATCAAAAACAGTTTTAACACTTTGCAGAAGGATGGAGGGTTCCCTAGTGGTCCAGTGGTTAGGATTTGGTGCTTTCACCACAGTGACCTGGGTTTGATACCAGTCAGGGAACTAAGTGGTCACACCAACCTGAAGCATATAAATGCATTTATATACATTATGTATTTATATAAATGCATTTATATACATTAAATTAAAATATGCATTTAATGTGAGCAATTCTCATTCAAACTACATTAGCCTCAAATGCTTTTTGGTGTTCATTTACTTTTTCTCCTTATACGATCTGATTTCAAGAGGCATACTTATTATTATCCTTTATTTCTAAAGCACTTACATATTATAGGGTTCCCTAGTGGTCCAGTGGTTAGGATTTGGTGCTTTCACCACAGTGACCTGGGTTTGATACCAGTTAGGGAACTAAGCGGTTACACCAACCTGAAGCAAAGCAGGGTTGGGCATGGTCAGTACTTGGATGGGAGACCACCAAGGAGCTGTATACTAAGGCTGACTGGAGAAGGAACTGGCAACCCACTCCAATATCTCTGCCATGAATACCAAGTGTATTAGCATGGTGTGTTATGGTCTATGATATCACAGGGAGTCGGACACGACTGTTTGACACACACACAGAAGAATGGAGGGCATTAACTAGGTTCATCATTTAAAATAACTTTAGGTAGTATTACATTTGAGAGGGCCTCAAACAAAGTTACAGACAGGAAATTGCATATAATCAGCATAGATATAAATTATATGGGTTCATAACAAAAAGAGGTGGGAGGAACCGTGTAAAACTAGCACTTCTTAAGCAATTTCGTAACAAAAAATACAAATTTCCTAATGAAAATCTTCAGTTATTTTATTATAAACCCATTGAATGAACGTTTAATGTTGCAATAAAGTTTCCATATAACTCTGTTCTTTGGAACTCTTTTTTTTTTTAATCTTCAAATATCTTTGGTAAAAATAAATAGATCCAATGACTTTCATGAGTGCTTGAATCAGCAGGTATTTTAGAGGATTATATCCTCTGTTGTAATGAACATACATCTGTCTACATTAAAGTTAAGTATTGTTACTCATTTCCTATTTCTCCAGAAAAAGAAATACATATAACAAAATTACCCCTCACTGACAAGTATGTCTCAGGAGACTAGCTCACATCGGAAAGAAATTCTTCTAAGGTCTCGTATAGATCAGATACAAGCTATGTCTACGATGAACTGTCATGTTGTTCCAATCATGTGAATCACTACTTGTAAAATAGATTTGTTCTCTCCACCTAAATATTGTTGCTTGGGGAGTGCTTGCTGTTTGTGGTGCGTTGGATTGTTGGCTGTGAGAACTAAGCTCGCCAATATATATTTCCAGGGCTCTGCTCCCTCAGGAAATGCAGTTAGCTGGTGGTTGAAAGCTTACAGCTGAATGCGGATATGTGTATATATCAAGATGCCAAAAAGACCACAAATAAAAATAGCAGGTTTAAGACTTGCACATGTAAGTTATTTAGTTGTGTGATGTTTACTGCTTCTAATACCTTCAAATGTTCAAACGGTAATATGGACTACATTGTGTAACAATACACAAGCTGCTGGCCTACAATACATAGGCAACGTACTATGGCATGATAAGGAAATACAAAAATGGGAAAGTTGTTCCACTTTAATTGCTTGTGGCTATAGTACATTAATTGTTTATGCAAATGACCCTTAGGGATAAGTCTCCCTAAGGGTGATAGGGGAATCCAGACGTGGACCCCTTGCTCACTGTGCTTTAGGAGTTCTGCTCCACCTCACTGCCGAGGCCCAAAGAAGGTCGAAACGTATGTCTGGGCTTTGCAATTTCTCCTGTTCAGGGTAGAATTGCCTGGTATTTCGGGCTGGACCACTCAAGTAAGTGGGACCACTCTAGTGAGCGGGACCACACTGATATACTACAGGCTATTTCTCCCTGTGAAGAGCACAAGTGAGCTAAAAGAGGTTGCTCTTAGAGTGGGTTATCATGTCCAAAGAACTACCCTATTAAGGTTAGGACGTTTTCTGATTGGGCGCCTCTATTTTGTTAAAATTGTTTATTGAGTACATTGTCCTCAATATTAGTGACCAATCAAAAACAAGATATTCCAACACTTTTAATAAGGCATAGAAGAATATGTTTACATAAGGTGATTGATGTCATGGATAAGTTATGTTTTTAAGCTTATAGGGGGGTATCCATTATGTAATGGCATTCTGTGACTTTGAACATGTCCTGGATTAGATCTGTAAGAATGGGATGAGTTCACTAAGGAAAGGGCGGCAGAGACGAAAGCAGATAGATGAGACTGGTTTTGTATGAACTGTTAAGAAAGAAAGAGTTGCTAAAGATTTTATTGGCAAGATAAGAAACAAATTCAAGTATAGCAACATAGCATAGCACATACAGTACATATTGCTGGCAATACTGAATTTTCTACAATACTGAATTAGGTCACATTTTGCTAATCTCTTCTGTAACTACAAAATATTGAACAAATAAAGATATAAAGTATGCTGGCATGCATGTGGTAGGGAAATATACAGTAACATAATTTTAAAATGCTTTTGCAAGGCACTGTAGATATTATAAAACAAGTAAGGCATTATAGATTTTGTGGTTTTCCATAATTTGTTTAGTAATGTTTTGGTTGGGAAAGTATAGCAACACCTGATTTAGCGCTCCACGTACGTTCCTGCATGCAGGAATAATATGTGAAACATCGCTAAACGGAGCATTTTAATGTCATACACAGGTATGGTGAATTGGAGATTGCGGAGCGGGGATTTAAAGGACTAAATGGGGTTGGGCACCAAAAAACAAATGCTCTATCATGAGGACTGGAGCTAGGCGGAGAATTACAGGGAAAAAGAGCGAATCAGCTCTCAAACGGGTAGCTAAGGTAAGATAAGCTTTTCTCTAAAGGTGAATCAAGCTTTCGGGGATCGGAAGGTTCAAAGCTTGAAAGGACTACACAGGCAACTCTAACAAGATCGTTCTGGTCTAGAGACTCCTGCTTACTAGAAAATAGAAAAATAAATTGATCAATTGATAACTTAGAGATCAGAAAAAAAGGTTTTAGTTGTAACAAAGTATTGCTAGAAGATAAAAAAAAACTTTTGTTACAGTAACGTAAAAGCAATAAGGCGATTTCCAGAAAATAAAGTACTACAGACATACGGGATAAAAGCAAGCCTATTAGTGACCATTTTTGTGAACTTCATCAAGTCTGAGACTTTTAATGTCAGCTGTCCTTTAGAGTCAAATTAATTTTATAAATATTATTATTGTTTATTTGTAATGCACCAACATATTCCGTAACGCTATACATACGTTGTGATCAAGGCAAAACAATATTAACACATTACAAAGATGGCGGGCCATGTCTTTGAGCTTAGAATCCAGCGTCCATAGAGCTTTCCCCAAAGCACATTGCAAGATTGAAAACTCGCAGACTCACAATCTAAATTTTAGTTGACTAAAGTGAAATAAGAATCCCAGAACTGTAGAAAGACAATTTAAGACTTTAATACTACAGAAGAGAGGCCTGGAAGAGAGGCCTGCAACATCTTGCCTATGCAATTTACAAACTATATGTAACTCTAAAATGCTATATTTTTGATAAGCACACACAATTCTAAATAGTTCAGGGAGAGTGATGTGAAAAAAACAAGAATTATTTAAATAATTCCTATACAGACCTGCCATATAAGGATATCATTTTCAAAATGTATCCTATATATAAGGATAAGGCACTTTATTTCTTCAAATAAACAATACATCTATAGCCCTCACACATGATGATTTCCACCATTACAATAAACCACACTATTTGTCATCACAATGGAAACCCCATATATTTGTCTGGAGATACATTAATTGTTTCCTTTGTTCAAAGTAGGAGTAGTCGCATGCATTGAGATGATGTGGCATTGTTCAAGATTTTGCCACTCCATCTTGAGAGCTATTACCTCATCTTGAGCCAAGCTATTATCAGTACTTGTTTTGAGATGAGATCATGGCCGTCGATATGTAGGAATGCTGACCTGAATCTCAAAAAACAAAAGGCTCACGACTCTCCTGTTCCAGTTCCATTAGGTGACAATGCAATCACGTGATCACTTACGCGGTATTAAATGATAGGGCGATATCTGATGGGCCGCTGGCACAGTTCATTGGCTCTGATAACTTTACAGAAAATTGTAGAACAAAATCCGGTATGTCTTCCTCATAGTGTAAAGACTTAATACTTAATATCTTATACTTAAGATAGATTAATACAACTTTTAAAAGAACCATCAAACCAAATATTATTTAAACATTCATTGTGATATATTAAACTGCATTAAATGTAGTTGTAGTTGGGACTCTTCTAAACAATCCCATATTGCTGAATCATTCCCACTGTGGAAGTCATTAGAATTTTTTTTTTCCAAAGCAATTAGGATCTATACAATCCCTAAATGCTTAAATGTAGCATTTAACCTTGCAAGGGCTTTAATTTAAAATAATGAATATATAATAAAATCTTCATTTTAAATATGTTTTTCCACAGAGGTGCTCCTATAACATTATCTTCTCTAGAATATGGAAACAAACATCCTGCTGTAAAAGCCTTCCAATTTTACAGATTAATTTTGCCTAGCAATTAACTAAATTGCCTTTTTATTAAAGTGATAATATAGATGTAGAATACAATACTCTAACCTCTTGGGCTATCTATCAAAGTCATTTAAATTGCACAGTGGCATGAAATGTTACTCTTAATACAATACCAAAGAGGAATTGCTTCCAGACAAATTGGCAAAATCTTTTAATGCCATCATATTTGCCTAATGCAGTCTGTAGGTTAATCTGTAAAAGGGTGAGTTGTATGTATGCCCATATCTTATTATCCTTATCTGTCAATGTATAAATCACTGCTGACACTGCTTCTGCTAAATCATTCTAGAGAGGGGGAATTATAAAGTCAGATTACGCTCTCACTTTTTACAGTTGTAAAACCCAAAGGCTTGTTATACCTTTAGAATAAATGGCGTAGATTACATAGTTTTATACTGCTTATTATCTCCTATGCATTACCACTCCACAAGCACTAATGAGATGGGCGGATACAAATAATGTATAGATATTTATTCATAGAATATATTAAGAGTAGCAGTAATCTGATGATATTAATATGCAAGTGTATCACTTTGGAACAGGTATTATTGCTATGTAATGTTCAATGGTGTAGTTGCTGACTTCACATTTTTAATAAGAAGTGTGATAAACATAATCTGATTTATATGAGACATATATAACTCAGCTCCAAGACCACGTATATTGTGACGCAGATTGATTTGGATTTCTGGTCAATTGCAGAACAAAAAGATGTCTATTTTGTATATTTATGAAAAGTGGAGGACAAAAGAATAGAATGAATGAGAGAATGAGAAGAGCTAGAACATACTAATGTCAGTTTATGTCAGTGTTGCTGTCTCTCCTTATGTTAAACAGGTGGATACAGATATGTCTAGATTTAATACTTTAAAGGGGCTTCACTGAAGGTTCCCATGTATATTTTTAATAGTAACACTTTGACATCACAACCTCAGTGAAACGCGTCACAGCCTTTGTGATGCATTGTGAGACTAAGAAATCACTTGCATTAATGGGGTGTTCCATGATCCACGCTAAATGAACGAGGTCCCATATATAAAATGAGTTTGTTAGGAAATATCGACACAGATTTTACTTTATGAAAGGTATATTTAAGTCTTCATGTTTTTAACTTTTTCTAATCTAATACATACTTCTTATATCAGAAACACACATTAAATGTAGTCATTATATATGCAAGTTTTCAATTGTGTGTCCGTGTCTTGGAAACAAGCACTATGTACATTTGATTATATGCTCAAAAACAGGGCCCTCCATTCTTCAAGGTGTTAAGTTTGTTTTTTGCCATGTACTAACCCCCTGTACAGTGCTACGGAATATTTTGGCGCGATATAAATAAAGATAATAATAATAATAATAATATACATACGGATTTATTTATTTAAAAAAAATTGTTTCCACACCCACAGAAGGTGCCTACATAGACACCTGTACTAACCAATAGAAACACTCAAGTACATTTTGTAACCCTATGCTAACTTTCAAGCCAACAGCAACACAATGCATAGATCCAGAACAGCACTGATATGAAGAAAAGACTACACATGCCATGATGCCTTGCTGCAGAGACTGATCCCCAGACACTGCAACAATGCTGCAGCTGCTTCTGATTGGCCAAAACAATTTATGTTTTTTATGCTAATTTAGCTTGGGTTTTCAGGGGCATTCCTTATCAATATTTTTGCACGAATTTTGCAAATTCTAGGATAAGTTTATAAATGTTTATTTTGGGATTTTTTCATGCAAAAAAATATTTGCATATACCACTGATTGTCCTCTATCAGATGCATTTATAATTCATGAAACTTCTATATACATTTATCTATTATATGCAACAATACTATATTGTTGGTGTCCATTCCAGCATTTATTTGTCATCAGTATATTTTCCAGGTGATTTTAAGTAGAGAAAAGCTCTCTCCCAGTAAAGGAAAGACAACCAAATTGTTAGCATTATTCACCAACAAGAATATCTTCAAAAGAACATACAAAGTATTAATATTGATATATTTACAGGTATTATTGCTAGAACAAACAACAATAAATTCTATTACAAGACTAAAATGTTTTTTTTCTCTACACTGAAAACTGGGAATTATATTAATAAAACAATTACTTGTTAGACTGAGCTGAATATTTTATACATTTTTCCCACTGAGTGATTATATTTCCTTATCAATAATAACTTAGATTTTTGCAGCTGTGATAAGCTGATCATTCAGGGCCTTTATGTTCTCACTCTCCTTTGATTGCCTTAAAGTGCATTACATTAACTAAGTGATACAGGGCCATTAAGAATTTACTGACTCAATTAACCTGAAAAACGCTACTTCAGCTTCAGACACTTTATCTTAAGAAAAAAAAAATGATATGAGCTGGAGATAAGAGCCACAACTGGCCTTGATAAAGTTCACCGCACTTGGCAAAATCATTTCAATGCAATTTAAAAATTAAGTATTTAGTTTAATGACGAGACTGTAATCCCAAAATAAAATAAAAAACCTAACCATTTATTTTTAAAGTAAATCATTACGGAGATAATCTGTTTTGTTTATTATGAGCAATTGATTAATACCACAGTATGTTTGTTTCTGTTGTGAAAAATAAATGTCTCAATTTTATCATGCAGTTAGATTCCCTCTCTGATCCTTATAAAGTCATTTTTAGTTTATATAATATATGGTACTACATATTGCATTTATTTTCGTGAAATTTCTCACAATATTCTATGGCTTGTTTTTCAAGCAGAGATCTGTGTGGGAAACTCAAATAAACATAAACGCTAGAAACCAAGTGCTCCTTCTCTCCAGAAAGGAGACGCTCCTCTTAGATCAACAACCTTAATCTATCAGTAAGCCAAAAATAATAAATAAAACATGGAAAACTTAAGGAAAAGAAAGTATGTACAAAAGATGCAAGCAACCTCCATGAAAAAAGCTATTTGCATGGGTGACTACGGTGGTAGGACTGGCCACACAGGTGAGGATCAGAGACAAGTTACTTTTTCAAATATCTTTTGTCTCTTTAGAACTTTAAATTGATCCTGGAGTCTATATGAATTGCATATAACTTGACTTGTGTTTTATTTAGGACTTTTACATAATAAATAGTGGATCACAGTCCGCTAGTTCATAAGCTCAGTCTACGCTGTCTATGGCAGTGTTGGGCAACTTATATTTCATTTATGTGTTGCATATGAGTGCTTTTAGTCATCAAAAAAAACACACAATATTTTTCACCTTTTTGGTCAATTGAAACAATGTGGTAAAATCCATTGTGGAAGAGAAATATTAATTAATGGTGAATAAAACCAAAACAGTGCAAAACAGTGTCGTCTGTTGGCTGTGGGTTAATATATGCTCAAAAACAGGGCCCTCCATTCTTTATAAGGTGTTAAGTTTGTTTTTTGCCATGTACTAACCCCCTGTACAGCGCTACGGAATATGTTGGAGCAATATAAATAAAGATAATAATAATAATATTAACCTGAGTTCTATGGAAGAATAGTATTATTTCCCACTACACAGCGAGCTGCATGTGTTCACTAATCATCTAAAGCAAAGGTTCCCAAAGTGTAATCCACAGACCACCAGTGGTCCATGAGCTTCATTCACGTGGTCTATAATAAACTGGGATTAAATGAAAAAATATGAAAAAAATCCCCCAAAAATAAAAAAATGCATAAAAAGCAAGTGAGAACAAGACACATGTTATATTCAAATATATGACAGTCTAATTGCTGAGAAGGAATTTTGGTGGTCCCTGAAAGCCCTCTACAGTATAAAAGAGGTCTGCCAAGAACCATGTCATCTGTAAAGTAGCCGAAGAGAAAATGGTTTAGGATCACGGGTTTAGACCATTGATTCTCCAACCATTTTTGAAAAATGAGAAGCATAGACAGGTCAGTTATCTTTTTTTTTGGTCTTTCTACAATATTGCATGTTAGCAGATTCTGCCATATTTATTTTTGCTTATGTGAAAGTACCGGATGTTGAAATAAAGATTTTTAGACTGTTTATTTTTCTAAGCAATAAATAGGAGAAGCTCAGTGTATGAAAATCCATTTTTAAAGACGATGGCGGCTTTGTGCTTTGAACACCATCTGATCATCTGTGAGCAGGAGGAATGCATTTATTTGACCTGCCATACTGTAACACAATAAATGCAGTTTAGCTTATTGCATTAGCATTTAATCTGAGAGAAAGGTACATTTAAAATACAATACAAGACCATCCATCCGACTAACTCAAACTTAGCAATTCACTAGTATTGGAAAGGGCTGTCTGTAACTGTACCATTTTTATATCCTAAATTAATGTTATAAGGAAGATAAAGTACTTATATTATTAAAAGCTATGTTTAAAGGACCACTCTGGGCATTTTTCCTATATGGTTTAAATAACTAAATATGATAATGGGCAAATTTTTTCAAAAGCAAAAATAAATAAAATAGCTAATTATTACAGGAGGTCACGACCTACAGATGAGCCAACTTACAGATGACCCCCTACTTAAGAAAAGGCTCCCAATGATTTTTGTATGAGTTTGTTTTATGTTCTGTTTGGTTGAATTAATGGGAGGAGCGCTATAGTTTCTGTAACTTATTATTAAAGTGCAGGTGTATTATTATTATTAGCAAGTATGAGCCATTATAGTATTGTTATTTTTATTATTATTATTTATCAGGGATCCAAGTTATATACAAACCCGACCTAAAAACATTCTCAGGAACTTATCTCGTCAATCACCTGGGGACTGTATATGCAATTATTCTCCACTTTTTTCTTGCCTGTTGCCTGCCTATTACTTTCTTAGAAGGAGGTGCAGACAGGAACTTCCTGTCTCCTCCTCCAAAGTCTCCTCCTCCAAAGTCTCCAGCAGGATAATTGCATATGAAGTAATAAATCAGAGGCTGTATGGTTTCTTTTTAGTTTCTACAAACATGTTACCTAATTTCAGTTGTAGTAATTTAAAATAATACATTTAAAAAAAAAATTGACTACAGCAATCCTTTAAAGCAAGTCACACATCGAAAAAAAAGTGTAATCTGTACCACGAAAAGAAAATGTAGTCTATGCTATAGACCACCCTGCTGAGGTTAGGCCTGTGCACAATCTAATGTTTTCTACCGCTTGAATGCATCTTTATATATATAATTTGAATGACCTATCACGTTAAAAAAATCTAGCTATTGTAGATGTTGAATACTCCAACCATTTCTTATGGATTATAGGTAGAATAATGGCTGGATAAAAGAAAAGCAAACAAAATTTTTCAAAATATGGCTCATAACCCTGGTAAAGAATCATCATTGTCAGCATTTCAAGCTCTTTACTAAATCATTATGAATTGGATAGCAAAGCAGAAATGCTATAAGTAAAGATGACGGAATAGCATGTCAAAGTATCAGTCAGGCAATAGATAAAGATTATAAATGAATCAATACATCACTATTAACAATTTTCTTTGGTACACATTTGCGGGAAGGTCTAACATTAGGATGCATTGCCTCAGTGATAGAGAATAGGAATGAAGACAGATGAAGGATCCCAGTAATATGGTGATTTGCCATTGTGTATGCACTATCACCAAAACAAAGCTCTAATTTCATCCTGACGAGCTGCCATAGAAAACAGACAGGCAGGGTAAACACATCAACCCTTTCTTTATTTTTGCCTATCAGTTTTTTTGGCAGGTAACATCCTTGTTTTTGAAGCATATGTTTTACATAATATAGTCTATTTCATTTTTTATTCTGCTGCCAAGTTAAATCAGTAATTGATCCACATGTTTTATTTTACTTCATTAACTCCTTCAGTGTCTAAGAATATGGTAATATTTAAAGGCAAATTTAAGTTTTATGGATTATGAATATATCTGATAGAGGAGAATCAGCAGTGTATGAAAAAAAACCACATTTGTATTAAAAACTACCAAAATAAATATTTTTATACTAACCCTAAAGTTTGCTAAATCTCTTAAGTTTGCAAGCAACTGATTTTTAGGAGTGTACACCCCTGACAATCCCTACTACAATTTTTATAAAATTCATAATTCATTTTGGCCAATCACAGGCAGCTAATACATTGTTTCAATATGTGATGGCAGTTTGTGCAGCAAAGCATCATGGGATATGTAGTCTTGTTTTCCTCTGCACAAGGAAGCAAGGATCTGCTGTTAATTTCTGCACTGTGCTGCTGTTGGCTTGAAGGTTAATAAAGGATTAAAAACTGTACACAAATGCAGTGTTTCTATTGGTCGGTACACTGTGCCTATGTGAGCAGCTCTGGGGTGTGGAAAACAAATTTTATTTTAAAATAAAATAAATCTGTATGTGTATGGAATGACTCAATGTAATGTGTGTTTCCGATATAAGCAGCATGTGTTAGAGTAGAAAAAGGTAAAAACAGGGAAACTTAGATATACCTTTAATGTTTTTTTTCTGTATTCTCAAGTAATGCCCCAATTTTCTTTTTTATAACGGTTAATACGATTCAATTTAGTCTGCAATTCTTAACTAAGAGAAGCTTTAACTTTATTAATCCTCAAGATATAATTTTTTCCTTAATTTTTTATGCGCCAACATATTCCGTATCGCTATACTGGGTTAAGTTGAAGTCAAAACAATATTAACACAATGAAGAGAAGAGAATGGAGGGCCATGTCTTTGAGCTTAAAATCAAATGTACACAGAGCTTTAACTAAAGCACATAGCAAGATTGAAAAACTTGCAGACTTACAATTTAAAGAAGATAATTGTATGGATATCAGAAGTATTCTTGAATTCCTTCACTGTAATTGTTACTACCACTTCCAACATAATACATTTCCACATCTGTACCACTCTGTTTCCAAATAATGGGCCAGATTTACTAAATATTAAAGTATAGTGAAACTGCTGGAGATGCCATAGAGAATCTCTTAAATTGCGATGTTTTCCTTTGGGGCACATGAAGTGGAATTTCACATCTCAAAGAGTTCTCCAGAATGCCGGCTTTTAGTAGATATCACCCATTATGACTGCACAGCTGGCCAATGTTTGCAAAGCTTATAAAGGCTTATTTTGTCAAACATTAAAATCTATATTAGTTGGGGAAGGCTTTGCATGACGTTGTACTGATCTTTAAATGTCAGATGTGGGAAATCTTTTCCTATGATAGACATTTCAGCAGATAATTTAAAAAGCTCTCCACAAAAAATGAATTTAAAACTTAATTTAAGATATATTTTTAGTTTGTTAGTCTGCATCTCGTTTTGGGGCATATAACAAAAAACACATGTTATTCACTTGTAAATAACAAAAACAAAACTTAACTACATTGCTTAAAACTCGAATAGCAAAACTAGAAATAGGTCATTATGTATGGCACATGTAAAAATGATTTTACGGCTTTCCTGTATAAAACTTCTTCTGGCTTACAATTGTGAAATAGGTCAAGATATTGTTTAAGCACATAAAACATAACAGAGTTTTGCGGTATTAAGGTATGCACTGCATTACCCAATGTCATAAACCCAAAACGACACAGCTCTACAAGAAAATACTTACAGATTTTTAATATCTACCGCTCCACGAAATGCCTTTCTTGGGATTGCCTGGATCTGGTTCTCACTGAGGTCACTATAAAAAAGGGAATAAAAGTAGAGATGAATTTCAATCTACCAATCTTGCTGATAAAAATAAGAAACACATAAAATATTATTACACAGAGACACATAAAAATATAGAAAAGATAAAATGAATTTATTTTATATTGAAATACCAAAATATATTTCGAGAGGTTTCCTGGAAACATTCAAATTAGAATAGAAGAAGTAGAAAAAGATAGTAGTTGAAGTGGTACTTTAATCAATATTTTTATTTCTGCATGCATTATGGCTATGATTTTAATGTAGTTAATTATACAGTGTATATCTTTTAAGTACCTTTTCGGTAACAGCTAAGATTATATGATTCTTCTTTTTTATACTGTGCACACATTTTCAACTTAAGTGTAAGTACTCAAACGCAACAAGTAAATTACATAAATATAATATATATATATATATATATATATATATATATATATATATATATATATATTAATAAATACATATGTATATATGTGGGTGTATATATTTATATGTGTATATTTATACATAATATTTAAAATTGGCTTTGCAACTGCATAATAAGAGGTTCTCTACTCCTTAAATAAATTCATGGATAGGAAACACAACTCTTAATTTTTTCCATTAAGAAATAACTAATTACTAATATGATGGGAAATATATTTTCAGTAGTTATTTACATTGGGAGAAATTCACTACGCTCTTTCCAACCTAAGAGCTATTTTCCTCATAGGAAATAATGCAAAGTAAATCAGAAGATAATGTGAGATCCACTTGATATGCTTAATAAATCCCCCCCCCCCCCCCCCCCCCAATTTATTTTTCAGGTAACATAGAAATATAAAACAGACAAAAGAGGCATTTATCATTGGAAAAACTGGTATTAATTAATTTAATAAATTTACTACATTAGAAAACATATATATTAAAAGACTGAACCATCCACATGTAAAGATTTATACAACTATCTGCACATTAATATTCTGCAACAATTTCAAGATAAGCATAGTTTTTTTTCTAATCAACATAAAGAAAAAAAATATTTTGAAAATAATGAATTTTTTTATGTTAAAATTAATGCATACAGACTATTTTAATTTAATTATTATTATTAATTGTATTTAATTATTGTTCTAAAGCAAATGCTGAAAAAATTAAGTAAGAAAGAACAAATATGTTTCAAATAAAGTTTCAAATGAGTTATTTTGTAAATTCATAATGACTACACTGGGTTGATGATCAATCCCATAACTAAAGAAATAATGACGTCTAGCAATTGTACCGCCAGCTTGATTTATATGCTTCCTTAAAAATGTAAAGTCCATGAGGACCAAGCACTATATATTCAGTACAGTGCTGATTAATTTACGATCACATAGTAATATAATGCAAAGTATAATCAAAAACACAAGACACGAGACAATAAAACACTGGCAATCATTTCTACCAACTCCCAATTTTCATAAACATATGCTAATTGTTATTTCTAAAAAAATAGCTGTTATGCAGATGTTTTACTAACAATTGTAGCTATGAATTCTGCCTACACTATAGGAGTATCCAGAAAATGGAATTCACGAACAGAACAAAAACATATTTGTGTTGAAGCAGACATTTTAAGCATATTTTATTTTTAAAGACAAAATAAATAAAAGTTTAAACTATTTCAATTTAAAATAATTTGTCATAAATTGGCAAAATATATGGATAATAAGGCCCTAGACATGTACTGAGTGTCCGATAACATTTACCTCTCTATGTTCCAGCTGGACACTGTCCGTTAAATGATAAGTACTGCAGTACTTTGTTAAGATTTTTAAGCGTATATTGGACTTGATAATGATTTTAGAAACTATAATAGCATATTATAAATGTTAATAACTGGAAAAGTTAATTAAACATAGTATATTGCTTTAAAAAATATAAAACAAATGCTTATTATTTTATATAGTGATATATTTATAATGGATTAACTTATAATACTAGTCGTTTTCAGGATCTTTCTTTGTTCGAGACATAACAAAAGGAGGCGATAACTCCCTAGAGCTTGACTCATAATACTATAAGTTAGTCCAATAAAAAAGTTATCCCTATGTACCACAATAACCAGTTGTTTTCCATCTGTATTTGTAGACTAAGAGCTCTCCCAAACAATTTTGCTTAAAAAAATAAAATGTGGATTTTCACAGCAACGCTAAGGGCCATATTCAATTGAGGTTTCGGGAGATCCGGTAGCCCGTAAGTGATGTCGCAAGCTAATTTTGTATTCAATTCACGTCTTTTTTGCGGGCTCCGAATGGCTTCCAAGTTACGGCTTTGACATGGCGATGGTTAAACTTGTAACTTACAGCCTCCAGAAGCCTCTGATCTGAACTCGCAGATCGCAAATCGATGTTCAATTGCTCAATTTGCCCAATGTTTTCAGACCCGTAAATGGCACATGAAGGAGTAAATCCAACGAGTGCTACAGAGGACCCGCAAGGGGGTTAAACACCTATTCGTAGCACTGTAAATGTAAATAAAAAATCACTACTGCACTGTAAATAACGGGGAAAGCGATGATGGACGAGAATTAATTGCATAACAGTCTCAAGCCCGCAAATCGGCAGGATATTCACATTTTTTTTACGTTTCATTTTGGGGTTAAATCGATCTCGGGTATCAATGAGTTAATACATATCAGGCCACCCATATGGACTAGAACAGTAATGGCATTCATTTTCATAATTCTTTATTTTGCGGTCGCAAATCGGACCCCCCGAACCTAATTGATTGACATGTAACCTCCATGTTTTACTGCCGCAATAATGACAGTTTCCTTTTCTATTGGCTGATTCAAAATCGGCAGTTACGGACTTACTGAATTGATCATGTTCCCACCCTAGACTGATATGAACCAGTGCATGGTTTACGGTTTCAGCTTTGGGACAGTAACTTGCGGCCTTGAGCAATTGAATAGCATCGCAATCGGAGACGAACGGGAACCGGCAACTCACTTGCAGACATTCGGCTGTCTGCGATCGAGTTACGGCATTCGGATTGAATGTGGCCCTATGAGTAGCAGAAATTACAAGAAAGGATGAAGATGATACTGGTCCAAATGAACCCATGTCCTATAATGTTAGCAGATACAATTGGAAAGATAAAATGAAAATAAAAATGATGTCCGAGAATATTTTTTATTATCAGTTTAAATTAGTTCACACTTCCAAGGCTACTAGCACTTTACTGAACTTATAAACTAACAGCCTTATTAAATTGCGATTTGGCCAATTGAATAGGGCTCTATTTAAGCACAGAGCATATTTTTTTACAGAAGCTTTTAGTTAGTGAAGACCTTGCTTTGGGATAGAAGCTTACTAACTAAAACCTTATATAAAAAAATGTGTTCTGTGATTATATAGAGCCCTATTCAATTGGCCAAAACGCAATTTAATAAGGCTGTAGGAATTTCATTTAGGTCAGTTATGCAGCAATAACTAACTGTTTTCAGCCTATGTATATGTTTAAAAAATAAATAAATTTGTAAATCTTGTTTATTTTTATATAACGCTATTTTTGTCTTATTTAATTCAAATTTATTTGTTATTACTTTTTATGAAATCCTAAAAAAAAAATGTTAAACTAAAAAGGGATCCAAAAGAAAAGGGAACAAAGAAAACAAGGAAACAATATAAAAAAAGAAGAGAGAATAATTGAAGCAGGAGGGGAAGTGACTAGATAACTTAGGAGTAATTTAATGTCCCAGATAGTCAAGGTACCCCTTCTGGATCGCTACATTATCGTGGTTAAGGGGCTTGTGTACCTCAATGAAGCTGTGAGCTATACCATGTAGGGTCACACAAGATGAGCAGGTCAAAGCAGAGAGGTTAGACAAATCGCAGTGCACTGAAGAAGGAACCAGCAACCCACTTTAGCATCTTTACCATGAAAAACAACAAAGTCAGAGTTGCTCATCAGAGAAGTGCACAAGTGAGCTAAAAGAGGTTGCTCTCAGAGTGGCGTATTATGGCCATAGAACTCACCTATTAAGGTTGGTTAGTTCTCTGATGAGCACCTCTGACTTTGTTTTTCTGTTTATGCAAATTAACCTTAGGGTTTAGTCTCCCTAAGGGTAATAGGGGACTCCAGACGTGGACCCCTTGCTCACTGTGCCTTAGGGAGTTTAGCTGCACCTCACTGATGAGGCCCATAACGGCCGAAACGTGTCTGCGGTTTGCCGTTTCTCCTGCTCAGGGTAGAATTGCCTGGTATTTCAGGGCTCGGTCACTCTAGTGAGTGGGACCAGACTGATATACTACAGGATATTTCTCCCTGTGAAGGGCACAAGTGAGCTAAAAGATGTTACTCTCAGAGTGGCTTATCATGGCCATAGAACTCACCTATTAAGGTTGGTTCGTTCTCTGATGAGCACCTCTGACTTTGTTTTTCTGTCTTTACCATGAAAACCTTATGGATTAGCACAACCAGACACAAGCTGGGTCACGGAGAATCGGACACGACTGACTAAACAACAAAAAGTCTAGGTAACATCTCTGAGCTGAAAACTGCAGAGTGAGATTTCAACTACTATATGTAGAACTATGATAACTGGCAGAAGGACAACTCTTTTCAGAAATATATAAATGCAATTATGTATTGGCAGAGTACAAGGAAATAAGAATGCTCATTAACATGACAATTGTACAGAACAGCCTCACCTCACTCCTGGCAGACAATGACATCATTAAATGTAATTATTATCAATATAACATATGGAAATGAAGTGAATTACAACAATACATCATAGTATACTGTGCACCAGACAGAGTGCCATATGTTACGAAATCTTGCTCAAAGCATTGTACTAAAAACAAAAAAAAGCAAATGTCATCTACTTAACTATTGGCTTATATCATTAGAGCTGATAGACAACACAAGTCAGTAGAGATTCTTCTAAGATACCGCATCCAGCCATTACAATAATGACATTTTATTTATAGATTCATTTATGACTATTCTCTAAATGCTGCTTCAGCGTTCTAAAAAAGGACAGAGTTTAATTATGTAAAAGGAAAAGCAGACTGTACGCTTTCTCTTTCTGTTGGCCGTTGTGTTGTGAAGGGGTAGACCATCTTCAATGCATAAGCAATAAATCTTATGTGGATGGCAACCTGCTTGCAAATTTAATTACTAGTAATTTTATTTCCCCCCACGGTTTAACCTTCCTAAAAGTCTGCCAGTGACATCGTAAATCTCCAGTGCCATCCACTTCTTTGAAAAGCCCTGACTAATGGCTAATGACTAATGTGTCCTGATATCTTTTAAGGGAAAAATAAAATGCCTAAATTGTGATGGGAAGCAGTAACAGCTGATGTATACCTATTTCACAAAAAGGCATTTCTCAATTAAATAGAACGTTTATGGCGAATTGGTTTGGAAAGTGGAATGATAATTTAAATATATTAAGGTTACAGATTTTCAGGAAAGGGAAAAATGAAGGTTGGGTTGTGATTTAGTAATTTAAAAAAGAAAAAAAAACAGGAAAGCGAGCATGCAATAAAATACTAAAATGTACCCGTAATTAAATAATGGACGCAGTAAAACACTGGTAATGGCGTGATATATTCAGGCAGGAAGACAGAAATATGCTTTCATGAAAAAATGTGCAGGAAAACATACTGGAAAGTGTCAAGTATCATAAAACCTGAAGCTCTATTTCTGAAAGTATTAAAAAAACTCTTTAAGTGTTTCATAGTAAAGGGTGAATGTGGTTGATAATGTCATTTATAGTACTTTTTTAATGTTCTTTCCTATTAAGGAAAATATTCAACAAAGTTTGACGCTACAATATGAATCAGATTTGTACAAACCCTGATCACCAGTAATGGGATTTTTTTTAATGTCTTATATTACTGTATTAAATAAAGTATATATACATATATATATATATATATATATATATATATATATATATATATATATATATATATATACATATATATATATATATATATATATATATATATATATATATATATATATATATATATCTATATCTATATACACATTTTTAGAAAAATTATGTAGGCTTTTCTGTGAAATTGTATATATATATATATATATATATATATATATATATATATATATTTATTAGCCTAATATGTTACTACAATCATATAATAAAGATAGCCAATTAAATCATTACTTTTATGTCTTGTGCAAACGATGATACTAAATACACACTGTGACATATGATAATACTAATAATATAATAATAATTATAATAATTATTAATGTATATAGTGTTTATCTCTCAGAAGCACAGCAAGAAAGGAGAAAGAGATTTTATAAATCATATTCAAAAACCTGGTTGAACAGAAGTGACATCAGTCACTTTTTTAAAAATGTCCAAGAAATGGGCATCCCAGTTTGGACATGGCAGACAGTTCCAGAATCTTGGTGCCGCATAAATGAAAGCTTGAGACCCAGATGTAGTTCAAGAGATTTTGGGGATGTCATGGTGCAGAGGTTTGTGTGCTTCAATGAAGCTATTAACTAAACCATGCAGGGTCACCCAAGAAGGGCAGGTCATAGCAAAGAGGTAAGACAAATCATGGTCCACTGGAGAAGGAACTGGCAACTCACTGCAGTAGCTTTGCCAAGAAAACCATATGGAGCACAACCATAAACACAGACAGACGTGCCTGGCGTGCTGTGCCCATATGGTCACAGAGAGTCAGACACAACTGAAGGACTGAACAGCAACAACAAAAAATAGATTTTAATCTATAGTTGTAAGAACACTAGTTGTAATGGACAGAGTGAGGAGCTCCTTCAGTCAGGTGGGACATGCAGAGCTTTGTATGGCTGTGATTGAAATGGATGGTGTGCCAGCGTAGGGCATTGGAGGACAAGTGTTAAGTGCCCGGAGTGGGACAGGTTCATTAATAATCTTGCATCAGCACCCAGTACCAACTTTAGACAATGTGACTGGGAATCTTATCTAAAGGCAATAGCAGAAGCAAAAACAGAACCGCTCATATTCTCTAATTCTAGTAAAAGCATTTTCTAAAGACAGGTTTTCTAACTCTTAAGGCATGTAGTAATTCTTAAGAGTGGTGGCCATTTGGAGTCAAAATCTGGTTATCTGGTACTCTGACTACTAAGCTGCTGTTAGGTTACACATCTGGCATATGTAATGCTCCATCTAGCACCTTGCAATAATTTAGCAGCTGAACCCAATTTGAGGACTGTCAGACAGATACTCTAAAATGGATAAATATCATTTGTTTTCCCTCCGTTTGTTAATAAAATTAGGAAACATAACTGGAATGGATAACCACACATGATTTCCTTTAAACTGTCATATACATACCATAAATAGAATAGTAATAACTACATTCTTTTATCATTTTCATACAAAATATAACCAATGAGGTTGTTTTTTTCTTTATATTAAAACTGGTGATATTGTTTCTACTGGAGCCCCAGGTGTAGCAGAGATCACAAAAAAGAATAATGGTGATACTGATCCAAATGTACAAATGTGTTAGGAAATGGAGAGCTCTCCAATCCCATGTAATCCTGTATACGTACTAATTCTCCAAGAGCTCTCCATTGCTTACGCTTTAGGACATATGGCCCATTGTGTTAGCAGACTACTAACTTTTTGTCAGTAGTGATGGGGAAGTTATATGGTAGTTGTAAGGTATTTTGCTTGTACTGAACTAAGCATTTTATAATTCACTGAAGCTTTCTAAGATTAAGGGATGCAATACCACATTTCCTCAGTAATCCCTTCAGAGAACTGCTTCAAAGTGCCTGTGAAACTTGGTGAATCTAGGGATGTGTTACCCAAAGTATTGACAGGTTTTGGGACTTATATATATATATCCAATGGTGATGCTTCTCTGAATCTTATTTGGCTCAGCCTCCAAAATGAGGATAAATTAATTATTGTCCCTAGCTGATTAAGGAGCACAAGTGGCATTGTAGGGTACAAAGACTTCCTGTTTGTTTCATGGCTTCAAAGTCAACAAGTTAACCTTCAAATAAATTAGATAAATACAATAATCTAGATTATACATTTATTCTGCATTTAGACCTTTGTTTTTTTTTTTCTTCTTCTTGTTTTATCTGTAATCAAAGCCAACTGAGATAGACCTTAGAAAACCTTGTGTGTCATCATCTGGTTTGTATCAGCAGTAATATTTTTTTATTATTTGACACAGATAAGCATGAAATCAGTGTTTTTGAAAAGCATAGCCTGCCTATATGCTTGTGAGAATCTGATTAAAATTTCATTCTTTAGCTTCAAAGCAGATGTTGTACATGTGGTAAAGACGTGTACTATTTTATTGTACAGGAGAAAAAATATTATAAAACAAAAATAAAATCATTTTTGTGCATATATGAAAGGAAAATAAGTGATTGTATTAGATAGTATTTAAAGTTATAAATTGGTGTTCTGCTGAAAAATAAAGCAAAAAATGTTGGCAGACATATCCTTCGATAAATGCAATGAATTATACAGTAATCTGTCTTTTCTGTTACTGTATTTGTACTTGTGGTCAAAAAGTAATTTAAGTTGAATTTACATTTTTTCTGCACCATCCATGAGAATGAATAAGAGAGAAAAAAGAGATTGAGAGAAAAAGATACAGAGGAAGAAATAGAGAGAGATTTAAAGAGAGAGAAAATGAAAGCAAGAAAAAATACAACTAATAAAGAGGAGATTGAGAGAGAAAAAAAAAAGACAAAAATAGATAAAAAACGAGAAGGCTTAAAAAGAAACCAGGTGAAACGTTGAAAAGAGAGATATTGAGGAAAATAAAAATAAAAATTGGCAGCAATTTATTTAATTTAGAGAACAGATAAAAGCATAATGAGAAAAACTGAGTACATTTCGGCGACGAACTAGGAATCAAAGTGTGGTTCTGCATCTAGTGCATTAAAGTAAGACAACATCAGTTATTCTCCATCTGAATAAGATTATGTTTGCTTGTTAGCATAAAACTCTCAAACCTGCGTCTCATCATGGAAGTCAATTCATTGACCACAAAATCAATTCTGTCCTACTCTCCCCTACAAAAGTGCACTTAAATCAATTTGTTACAAGTGCACCGCATAAAATTAGATGTGAACAAAATATGCTTTGTTCTGATGTCATTAAAACCAACTCAGAAATTTACAATTACTTTTAGTACTAAAAAAGAAAAATCGCCATATGCAACTTCCTCCGGCATATCTGATATCAGATTACATTAATTTAGTAAAACCTCTCTATATTTTTTCTGTTTTGTTATAGTTAAACCACATTTTTTAAGTAATTAATAAATTTAAGAACTTAGCCTTGTTTCACAATAGATGCTTTTTAACAAGTATTTCTCTGCAGTGTGTCACAAAATGATAACAAAATACACAAAAAGAAATTCAAATGATTTATAAAAAAAAGAAGAGGTAAGGAAAGTAAAATTAACTGTCACTGTTTTAATGTGCTCTCTTAAATCATACTAGAAATGACATGGATTTACAGAATTCGTTTTCTGGGTACAAAAAATTAAGGCCAAGCACAATCATACAACAATGGTAAAACAGTAAAATATTCTGTGTTAATAATATATAAATAAATAAATATATAAATAATATATAAATAAATATATATCATTAACACAGAATATTTTACTGTTTTACCATTGTTTTGTCTATATATATATATATATATATATATATATATATATATATATATATATATATATATAATTTTGTAATGTACCGTACTTTCTACTACATTATTTTATATTGTTTAACATAATTGGTATTTTATTTTAAGAATTAATTAAATAGGAGATGAGGATAGGAGGTGATTGAAATATGATAAGTAAATGAAATAACAACATTCTTTAGTATGAAAGGAAAAGATACAGCAAGCAAATGTAATAATTTAACTGTGATTATGAGAATGAAAATTAGATAGGTGGAATAAAATTCTTAATGTGATAACAAGAGATGAGAAGTCATATAATTATTTTATATTATTTTTCTTAGTGCATGAGTCAAAATGGCACAAGAAAATCAAATTAACTATTTGTGCTGTACATTCTTTTTGTTGGTCTTTTCTCTAGACCTCTGACTCCCTGCTTGTATCTCATGTACATTAATTATTATGTTGAAGGTCTTTATCAAAGAAGTCAATAATGTCCCATTAAAATCCAGACAAGCTCACACTCACAAATACCTTTTTCTTCAAGCAGTGGAAATGTCTACTTGCTGAATAGTCTGCAGATAGCAGGGGTCCATTGGAGATGGTTTGGCTACAGTAGAATAATATCTAGCAATCTGAAGCCTGATATATTTCATGCCATCAAGGTCATACTTTTCATTTGTAAATTGGCAGCTGTAGTAATGAAGCCAACAGCACTTTCCAAGTCTTCTTACACTTTGTCAATTGGTACAAGTTATAAACAAGAAATCTGTACTTTCTGTTACAGCTTCTACTTCCATATGGTCAAAAATAACCAACTCGTGAAGTGAAGTGGTAACACTAATGAGGAAAAATGACCACCCACCATCTCTGAGAGTATGTTTGAAAGAAGTGTGAACTTCTTCATTGAAGAACCAAAAAACTCTTAAGATTTATAATTAAAAGAAAGAGGTTTTATTAATTTACCTCTTGAAAGCAAGTCACTTTGCTTCTGTCACTTGAACATAATGAATGACATCTATTGATTGTATTGTCCATGCATTGGAATCTCAATGACGGACTCAAAGATGGGTGTCTGCTATGAATTGTGCACAACAGTTAATTTATCTAGACTGTTTAGGATTGGATTGTATTTCTCTATGGAAGTCTGTCTTGCATAAGAACAACCCCAGTACAATTCCATGGAGTACCTTAGTCATTTTTAATTGGAAAGGTAAAATTAGTTCATCTACATAAATTTATACCGCAAGCCATTGCTTAACTAATTTTATAGTTTGTAAATTGTTGTATAATATATCCTTTAACATATTATCCTAAACCATATGCCATTATTTAAAAAAATATACATCTATATATAAAACCAATGAACAATATGCTGTATAAGACAATTTGCTTAAGGGAATAACGATAAATACATGTCTAGAGAGTACATTTATATACAGTAAATAGTTTTAAAATATTTTATTTTAAATAATAAATGTTTGCCAATTACAAGACAAAGAAATCATTTTAATTGTGTAGAGTAACTATATATGAGGTGTAAAGATTTTTCATATCCAGTTACCTCAATACCTAATCACCAGCTGTAACCTAAGCCAAAGATATTATGCTTGCGGCGGTTTCCTTACAAAAGAAAATCTGCTAGAGATTTCACCGAACAAAAATCTTTATGGCTGTTCATTGTTCGTGCTACTGCGATTACAGACATACTGTATACACTGCTCTTATAGATCTGCTATTCTAAAAAGTAAAAAATATTACAAAACCAATTGTATATAAAACTAGGGTTGTGAAGTCTGGAAAATATGTATTACATGGCCAAGGGCAGGTTTAAAAGCCTTAGGAACTCCCAACTTAAAGAGAACAAAGCACATTTCCTGCTACATTGAGGTTTGCCACACTTTGCCAAATTTCTAAGAGATGGGAGGAGCTCTAGCCCAAAGATGGTAGAAAACAACCAAGTTTCAATGTAAATTTTCTCACAAAACATAATTAAAAAACACAATAAATTGAAAAGTTGTTTATATTGATCTTTTCAACTGCAAAGCCATATGTAAAAGTAATGAAAGCTGAATTATTACCCTTTTAAGCATAAGTGAAATGAGCAGAGTGAAAATGCAAAAAAAAGCAAGTAATACAATTCACTTATTTGTACATCTACAAGCCTATGGGCCTTATTCAATTGCAATCCCGCAGATTGCGTTGTACAGGCGGACTTGAGATTTGCTACAATTACAGAGCGATTCAATTGAACAAGCCCGCAACTTACGGGCCAAAAGCCGAAGCCGTAAACCATGCAATTGTATGTAGCATTTCAGAGCGGGACCATGATGAATTAAGCAAGGCCGTAAGAAACGTCAGAAAAACGTCAGAAAAACATGGAGGTTACATGTCAATCAATTAGCGTTTAGGGGTCAGATTTGCGAGCTTGAGAGTATTGTGTAATTAATTCTAATGTCTTTAATTGGTTTCCCAGTCTTTTAAAGTGCAGTATTAATTTTTTATTTGCATTTACAGTGCTACGATTAGGTGTTTAACCACTTTGAGAGTCCTATCTGGTACCCATCGGATTTTCTTGTACATTTCCCGTTTCTGGGTGTGAAAACATTTGCGGGCTTGAGGAACTGTAGCATTTGAATAGCGATTAGCGATTTTAACGATTGTAACTCTTGCAGGCTTGAAAGATCAAAGGCTTAGATGGGTTGTCACTTACAATTGACAACCACAGGGATTTTCAGCCTGTGACCCGTAGACTGTTTGCATCTAGCAAAAAGACGCCAATTGAATAGCAAATTAGTTTACGGGCTACATTAATAGCTCAATTGAATCGTGGCCAGTGTTTTTAACACAGAATCTCAAGAAATATGTTTCTATTGCATTCTGGGAACTCTGGGTAGTGAGATGCAATTAGTTCACACACCCTCTCACTTTTTGAATAAAAATTATTACTTATAACACTGATCAGGCTGGATTTGCAACTTACTCACAGACCGCATTCTGTTGGTTTTGTGGTGCTGGTTGCTTATTTTGAAGATTTAATATCTGACATACAAGTAGCATTTTATGTAACAATTCATCTTAATAAAAAAAAAAAAAAAATAGTAATATACAGCTACAGAAGACATTTGTCATTTGCATACTATATGAATGTAAAATGACAGATGATGATCATACATTAAACACTAAAAACAATATAATAATGTATTCACCAAATGTGTACCCGCTGCAAGCATAGCTGAACTGTAGAAATTGAGAGGTGTCATGTAAAAGAAACTATAAAGAATGTGTATGTAGCAAGATCTAAAGGTCTTGATAATTATGACTTCCATGCAATGGTTATACATCTACTCTGTAATGCCATATGGTTCATTCAATCTCAATCTTATATATCAGTGGCAGTTCTCATTACAGTTCAGTGTGTTACACAGTTATAAGAGCCAACATCTGTAGGGAAGTTCCTTCAAATTGATTTAAAGGCTGCAACATAAGCATATCAAATCCTACTTCTACACAGAGCTATATATCTTTGCTGGAAGAGTGACACATGGTCTCCACATGGACCTATGATAACCGAAGCCTTCCTGGCAGAGACGCTGTAATACCCCAACGGGAGATGCAATCTCATGATGGATTGAAATAACCCAATCATGCCAATGTCTGTAGTTGGATCCTCTACAATGTACCAATCACAGTATTTCACACAGCTCTGGCACCTCTCCTCAAGGATATCAAGATGTTCAAAAAGTATGACAGACATATGATGGGATTTTATGGACAAAGTAGTAAAAAAATGTAATGGTTGAGCTTAACAAAAACGAATTGCTGTTCTGGCAAACCCATTGAAAATGAAATTACTGGAATGTTTTTTCATTATAATTGTTTGGCTGAATAAAAGTAAAGACGGAAAGCTTTTTACAATTAGAAGTGACAGGTGTGCTGCTTTCTGGATGACTTTAAGTCAAATCAATAAGTTACCCCTGTCCAAAGCTTTAGAAGAGGATTCCCGAAATAATTTCCATTATGTGCAACTTAAAAGAAAATGCTTTTTACAGTCTATCAACGTGCACGAACAAAGACTTTTTGAATGCCTTATTTTTTTTTCTTGACTGCTAACAAATATATTAACAAAAGCCTTAGAAATGTAAGGTATACATAAAAGCAAATACAAATCCCTGTTTCGTTAAAGAAGTATGTTTTTCTATTCACATATTATGTCATTAAAAATAAAACATAATGTACTAAACAATTTACATTCCATATAATGTACAACCAGTGTTTATCTTGTACTTGTGCAATAATCTATATATGTAATAAAATCCTTGTATACAAAATATTAGAAATTTCACTGTGAATTTTGGTATGTTTAAAGTATTGCGCATTCATATTGAGTTTGAAATGGCTACTCGATGAGGTGAGTTATTTGGCATACAGCAACCCCTAGTGTTTTCAGTCATGGTCATCCTTTTTTGCATCCTATAATAGATCCCCAGCAGACCAAATTGACTCCTTCAGAGCAGGGGTGAGCAATTAATTTCCCAATGGGGCCACATGAGAAACTCGTAATGATGTGGGGGGCCAAACCATAGGCTGAACTTAATTCTGCTCAATAATAATTGTATAGCTTTATTTTATTTTATTAGTGCCAGGAGCAGTATCTACAGAATGCTATCCATCCCTGTTAGTCACAAAAAATTGCCCCCTTTTACAATTGCTTTTTGGCCAGGACACAAATTTGTATCCCACTCTAGGCCACTGTAGCGGGCCGCACATGGACAGCCAAAGGGCCAGATGTGGCCCGCGGGCCACACAATGCCCAGGTCTGCTTTAGAACGTGACAATACTGTGTTCTGTACCGTAAAAATACTCACTAAAGTTCAAAATCAAGACCAAGGCACAAGGTCAGGGTACCAATAAACACAGTTTGGAAATGTGACCGTGGAGTGCTAATTCCAAATGGGAACCAAGAAGACTTCAGGACAGACTTCATGTGTAAAAGCATCTGTTATTATAATCTCAAACATATTTTACATTCGAGAGCTATGCAAAGAAATGATACACCATACTGCAGAACAAACCACAGGATAAGTAGTCCCAGGTAAATATTTTAAACACTTTAATGCAAAGCACAGTACCAGCTGCCATTTTTTTTTTGCACTTAAGAATTTATATCATGCTATCTAAGTAGCAGTTAACAAAACATGGAAGTATACAAATGGTGAACAAGAAATTATAAGCAAACACTGGTCAGTAGTCAATAAGCAAGTTAGAGTTATACTAAAATAACTTTACAGAGATAATAAAAAGATACACCGAGTCCAGAAAGACATTTGTAACACAGTGAGGAAGCAGAAAGCAACTCAAGTTGCAGTCCTTGGTTATAGAATTAGGATACATTCATGTTAAAGCATCGCAACGATCCACATGGGGAAATAGAGGGTTCTGTAGTAGAGCAAAAAAAATGATTTCACTTTAGTGAATTACCCTCATAATGAATCCGGGTCCAAATGTCTCCTCCTCCTTGTTAGCCAATCACTTGGGATATAGTGAGAAAACATCCTGGGATATGAGGGTGTAGGAGCTAAAGAAAATATGGGGGGGGGGGGGGGGGGGATACTCCATATAGTACAAAAATACAACACAACTGCTTTTCCACCTCCTCCCCCCAGTTCCTACACCCATGGATATGACTTGTGAGTGACTGAGCAATCAACATAAGATTTCACACTCTTTAGAGTCTAGTAAACTAGTCATGTGCGATGAATACAGTGAACTCAAATTCTTCATGCATAACAGAAACTGTTATAATAATGATGATTTTGATTATTTTATTTATTATTATTTAAACACACTTTATAGCATTGGTGGTCAGTAAGTATGGGTGCAGCCATTTTGATATTAACAGTTCTCCCTTGATAGCAAGACCTCCACCTTGCACACTTCCGTGTATTTCCCTTGGTCATGTAATGACAACCGCAGCCAACTGTGAGATCAAATAGGCCTGTGACATACACCGGATAATGCGTGTGCGAACCTGTGTTGCATATTCAATTGCAACTGCAGCTTTAATAAAATGGGGGCCTTACTATCAAGGAAGGACTGTTAATTCCAAAATGGCTTTGCTTATAGTGGGAAATGGAAATCCTAACGCACCAGTAAACAATAATATATTAATTCAATAAAATATGTTACATAGTGGTCTACTGAATAAATTCATGATTTTCTTCAGACTTCAATGATCCTTAAAAAGGACAGAATTTTCTAACTAAAAAAAGGGAATGTAAAACAAGTCTGGTGTAATAAACCTTCAGCATCTCTGCAAACGACTGAATTTTTGTCATTGACATCTTTGATAGACACGCTGATGTTTCCTTTCACATAATAAGAGTTACATGGAAAGTGAAAGTCACATAAATGGCTACACTAAATATTTCTTCATGCCCTCACCCCATAGATTAATGTGTTCTCAGCATACACACTCCAGAGTCCTCTTCTGTTAAGCTGCTGGGCAGTTCATTAAACCAGCCCCTGCTGATTTCCCCCTGTAACATGATGGAATTCTAGCTGCCACAATATACAGGTCAGGTCAGAATGAAAGCTTTGATCAAGCTGATGGTTTGTAGACAATTCAGACACTATAATATGGACAGGAACTTTGAAGTATTTCCTGATTGAGCTTCAAACACTGGGAATCATCATTATTCTATGTATGGTGGAGTAATAGTTTAATAATAGGGAAATGCAAGTAGTTGTTGCCTTTTAGTGGTTCGTCCAATATAAATGTTATTTTAAATGCAAGCTTCCTTTGCTTTGTCTTCCAGCAGTTATGTGATTGTAAAACAATATATATATATATATATATATATATATATATATATATATATATATATATTTGTGTGTGTGTGTATATATGTTACAGGCAATGTGTAGAATGCCCGGGCATTGTGTATAATCTTTTATTCTTTCAACTTGGTCATTCTGTACAATGTGTATAATGTTTTATATTATAATTTTGTCAATGCCCGGGCAATCTGAATAATGTTTTATATTATATTTTGTCATTAGCAAATGTGTATAATGTTTCATATTATATTTTGTCATTAGCAAATTAACGTTGGATTTAATGGAAGGCAAAGAATATAATCATCCTCCAACGTGGCGTTATTCGACATTGCTTAGTCGACAGCGGGGCCGTTGCCATGTTCAGTGTGGGCACTCGTCTCCCCAGCTCCTCTGGCGCGCCTCTCTTAGCTCAAGGCCCCTTCTGTCGGCGCGCCTTATATATATTGAGTTGTTTTGGTAACTAAAACACAGACAAAGAATATTGGTTTATATTATATTTTGTCATTAGCAAATGTGTATAATGTTTCATATTATATTTTTTAATTATCAAATTAACGTTGGATTTAAGGGAAGGCAAGGAATATAATCATCCTTCGACGTGGTGTAACTCGACAGCGCTTAGTGGCCATCGCTATGTTCGGCGCGGGCACTCGTCACCCCCAGCTCCCCGGGCGCGCCTCTCATAGCTCAAGGCTTTTTTTGGTGGCGCGCCTTATATATATGGAGTTGTTTTGGTAACTAAAACACAGACAAAGAATATTGGTTTATGTTAACTGTTTTATTCATTAAAAGTTATATGGCCACGTCAGAGGATGAGTTTATTCCTTGCCTTCCCTTAAATCCATCGTTAATTTGATAATGACAAAATATAATATGAAACATTATACACATTTGATAATGACAAAATAAAATATAAAATATTATTGTACTGAATGACCAAGTGAAAAGAATAAAAGATTATACACATTGCCCGTGTAGCATCAACACATTGGCCGGGCATTGCACGGAATAACCGGGGCTTCTGCACAATGCCCGGATTCAACACATTGCCCGCAACATTTTGGAGTTTAAAAGTAATTTCCAGTTGTACTAACAAAACCATCTACTTATCAAAACATTTGCAAAAACTGACTTAAAAACTCAGGTAAAAGCTATAGATATGTGACTATTTTCGAATATAGAAACTGTAACAGTGGCACGCAACTCATTCATAATAATGCTAAATATATTACAGTCACCAGCATGCATAATGAACGGCAAGTCTTTTACATGAATAACTGCATGGAATGTGTAAATGATAGAAGAACCTCATAAATCAATGCATTAAAGCAATCATCTGCTAGGTGGGGTCTCTTTATGTCCTTACTAAACTTCTCAAGTAGAAATATTTCTCGAAACCTGAGGCATTGAACATGAAAGCCAGGGCACTTACTTTGTTTGGGCCAAGTTGTAAATTTTCCCAGTTTGCATTGTCCATCCTCTTAACAGTAAAATGGTTTATTATGCTTCAATGTGAACTGTAAAAATAAAGTTGATTCCTATTTGCTCCATCCTCCAGGAGAATCCTAATTTATTACTTTTATGGTGGAAATATCCTTGCTATCTTGAAGTTGTGCGCCAATGGGGTTAGGAGGTCAGTAAACCAAACTGGCTATAGAAAATGTAATATCCTGCTAATAATAATAATTATAATAATATAAAAGTTTCATGCAGACAGCATTTTCAATGGTTTGAAATTATCAGAGATAAGAATTGGTTTTGCAATTTGTAATCAAAGACTTCAGAGTTTATGGGAAGGAAAAGAATGTCTTTGAAGACTTTACAAAAATCAAAACCTTCATTAAAGAGGGTTGATAATTAATGATTCACTGAATAAGGTAATAATATTTTCCATGGAAGATTCCCTTTATGTGACAGATTCTCTTTATGGAAAAATGATATATTATACTGATACATAATATGTAAACAGTCAAGGAACCACAGAAATAGACATTTGACGTGCACTAAAATAATGGGCATGCTGTATTATAGGTATTGACTCGTGGGATATGAGAGGAAATACAGTAATTTTCTATGAAAAGAACAGAATAACAGACTCGAAACACAATCTGTAATTGTTGCATACGAGGAAACTAATAAAATGTTAGCCATGAATATACAGGAAACCAATCAATTTAAAGAGTACAAACTCAAGCAAGGTCTGTTATCTCGGAAACATAATACCTCACAAGTATTTCACAATTTACTATCTGACCAGGATGAAAACGAGCAGTGATTCATAAATGGGATGTTCCCAAGTACAGAAGAGAAAAGGAAATTACGGTCATGTAAAGTTTCCACTTAAGGAAAATGGTATTCAGATGTCTGCTGTTGTTTTTGTAAACTTTATCAGTAGGGGGTAGATTTTATCCTAAAGAGCACAATTCCAAAAGCAACTGTTCAACCAAATTTTCTGTAAAGAAATATTGAATAGATTTAGAAATATCGGGATCCCCAGGTTAGGCTGTAGATATAGCAAGCGCCATAGAATCGGGGAGGGGGACCTTGATAATTTGGTACTTTTTCCACAGCTCTAACCCTGCTCGAACAGAGACAACTACATACAGTTGGTATCGAGGGACAATTAGTTTATTTCATAACTATATCGCATACATATGGGAAGCTAGAACACCTTGGAGACACTATATTGCCTTATTTATACCACTGATTTTTACTGTTAGAGTATGAGACATTCAAAATGAAAAATTAACTATAATTTGTTCATGTTTTGTTCTTTTGTTTTAAATTATTAAGAATTTACTGTTAAATTAATAATATATGGAAATAGAGTAATAGGGTATCCCTGATATTACGTATCTGCAAAAAAATTACCTTACAAAAAATGTGTCTGCTTAATGTAATGCAATATGAAAAATGTTCCTTTACGATTGAATTGATATGTTTTCTGTGAGATAGGCAATATAATCTAGAAAACAACTTTTTTTTGATGGCAAGAACCAATGAAAATTGATGAGAAATATATTGTAACAGGTTCTGATTATATTGTAATATATATTTGTATATGTATATGTAATATATGATTTAGACGTTCAGATGTGAACACAGATGTACTTTTTATTTACTATATATATATATATATATATATATATATATATATATATATATATATATACATACATACATTTAAGTAGAAAACCAGTTGACATATAATTTCTTATAGCGAGCGCTGGTGGTCTATTATGTAATATTATATTAGATACATCCATTAGCCAAGTGCAAGAATGTGCCAACATGCTATAATTGCTTTCTTAAAATTAATTAACAACAAATGGATTAATAAAAAGCTCTGTAAATTTTACTCAACTTTCAATTTACTTCCCACACAACCTGTTTGGCCTGATTTTACTCAAAAACTCGAATGCCGTGGGTTAAGCAGTAAACTAATTATCCTATTGTAACACCCCAAAGCCTATTAGTTATAAGAATGTGTGAATAGTGAGGTAGCGTCTTAAATGGGAAAAAGCCAAGTGGCATGAGCAGTGATTAGCCTCCAACCAATTTAGTTGACACTGACTGGAGTGGGCAGTTAAAGTTGTATTCCCTGAAAGGACTATTATTGAATAAAATAAGGGCATCTTTTTAACTTCTTGGTGTCAGCCCACTTGCCCTTGTATATATGTTCAAAAAGTTCTTGTCAAAAAGAAAAAAGGGTCTATACTCTTCTAAATGATTATGTTGAACCTTGACCTTAGTTAACAACTGATTTTTTTTTGCGTTCAGCTTTCCTAATAAAGATTTTAATGAAGAGCTTGACAATATTACAACGTGTCAAAGAAGGCACATGGAGTACAGGAAATGAATAAATGTTGTCCACCTCTCTTAAGCTCTTATGAGTCCTGTTTTTTTTTTTTTTTTTCTCAGTCTCTTTCTTCAAAGAATCCTCACAAGTATTATTAAGGCCTCTCTCACACTCATGGTCCAGGGAAGTTCTGGGACTGTTGCCTCCTGCTGTCCCGTGCTGAGTGGACTTTTATCACTGCTGCTATTCTCTTCCCACTGGGGAAGAAGCCAGACTCCAGTGAAAAGCTTGCAGTCACAGTCGATGTTAAAAAGCATGAAATTTATATGACTTCCAGAAATGATGTGATTTGCCCTCCCATTCCTGCTTTTGCTTAGCTAGCTGCTCTGGGGACTGGCTATTCTTCCTTCAAAAAACAAATATTTGCTTTAATTGTGAATGGGTGAACTTCCCAAGGAACATCATTATACAGTTTTCTTATTTTTTCCTCACTTAATTGTACCCTCTGTTGTTTACATCCACAAAGAACACTTGTTGTCTTGTGAGAGAAGATCGGTTTATCATTTGGACATACTGTTTTGGCAAATAAGCATTAAAAACATGCAAAGAGTAGCTGTTTTACATGGATGATACGCATTGCCTGATTTGTTGCTATAGATGCGAATTCTCTAAGTCTCAAAAAGAGGAAGAGATAAATTTACCAAATACTGCTCTTCTCATGCTTCTAAACAAAAATACCCATTATTAAGCCTTTTAGTAGAGAGGCAGCAAATAATTAATTGCTATGAAAGTTTCTCTCCAAAATCTACAAAGCCGGCTATATAAAGTTAAATCCACCACTAGCATATGTTGAGGGTTATATATCTAAGTGTTCCAGCTGCAACCCTTCAGAATAAAACAATACCTAATGCGTAAGAAAATTGTATTGTATCTAACTGATGATTTATTTATTTTTTTAATTCAGCTGTTCTTGGATTTACTAAGTCATGCTTTCAGGAGTCCTTTTTTTTTATAAACAATTTTCTTTAATATTTAATATTTTTTTGCATTGTTCAGTCGTTTCCGTGACCTCACTGACCGTATAATCATGCTGATCCACTTGGTATTCATGTCAGAGATCCTGGAGTGGGTTGCCAGTTCCTACTCCAGTGGGCCAAAGCATACAGCTCCTAGAATTCATAGGTGTCCTCCCATCTAAGTATTGAACAGGCCCAACCCTGCTCGGCTTCAGGTTGGTTCCATGACTTGGAATCAAACCCAGGTCGACAATGGTAAAAGCACCAAATCCTAACCACTGGACCAATGCTGCACAAATTTATCACAGCTTCCCAATAACAACTGGTTCCAAGATGTTCAGCCAATCAGGTTCTGTACATCGGTAGACAGTCCATTGCTGTCAATAACAGTGGAGCTACAAGCCATTTTCCAAACACAAAGACTAGTAATAAAACCTGACAATGTTCACCATGTAATATAACACAAACTACAGTAAAAATCATGATGTCTGTTTATGGGTACCAACTGTTGCAAGAATAGTATTGTAAAATAAGCTTCTACTGAAACTTCATAAGTTGCAGAATGCATGGAATTGTGTAATGTTGCCCCATAATATTTGTGATTTTTAATGTCATTTTCCTCACTTGCCCCATGAAGAGATGTTTTGAATTTTCCATTATTTATATTATATTATTACTTATCAATGGTGGTATGGGATTCACTATATCACTGCTATATCAATAAGGATAACTTTATACAGGGAGAGCCGCAAATCTTGCAATCATTTTGCTCGGCAACACTACGAAACTAGTCCATTGTGGCCAATATATATATATATATATATATATATATATATATATATATATATACTAGCGACTTGCCCGTCAAAAAATGACGGTAATAAGATTGTATGGCAGGTAATGTTGTTTGGTTGAGACATTAATTTTGTTGGTGTTCCGAGATCCTTCAGCGCTCAATCAGAGCCTCGCGCTTAGCGCCTTTGGCTGTTGGTTGTTTGTGTGCTATGAGCAGTGTTGGCGGTTGTTTTTTGTATGCTAATGAAATAATTAATAAATGAATAAATGAATATACTTTACCTATAAGTAATATATGCAGGAAGCATTGTGCTGAAGAGCTGACAATCTGTTTTGATGTTGCTGCAGCATACAATGTCGGTTTGCACTGTTGTGGAGCTGAGGTGTAAGTGTCAGCAATGTGTGCAGTGTGTAGTGTAAATAGTGTGCGTGCGCGAGGAAAATAGGGTAGCTGTGTACTTCCGCATTGTGTTGTAAAATGGCGGCTAATGTGTATGTGGTATGCGGCTGTGGATGATTTAGCGTCCTTGTTAATAGTGTATCTTGGACCTCGTAAGGCTTTTTCAGAAAATCCGTATATGTTTCATGGTGTTTTGCGCATTTAGGGTCCTGTAGCCTTGTTTTCGTTTTTTTCGGCTGCTATTTTTTCTTTCGCTTAGGGGATTTTCGTGTGTCTAAACTGTTGAATTTGGACTTACATTGAGGTGTAACTTCACTTGCAGAGATCCTGGGTGCCCCCTTGCTGTGGGTAAACTTTCTATGTATTTGTTGTGTGTATTTATTGTTTTCTTTAAGTTTTCATGTGCAGGCGTTTGGGCGCTAATTTCGTATTTTTGCGAGCTTGTAATGTTTTTTTCTAAGTCCCGCGGCTCGTATTTGTGGATGCTAAGTCCGTAAATTGTGCGGTATAAGTCCCGCCTGCGGCTCATTGCAGCCGACGTGGGAGCCTCCACCTCCTAAAGTCCTAAGGGCCTTAAGTCCGCAGTGGCTGCGGGCTTGCTATGCGAGCCCGCAGCGTTAGCAACAACCCGCATGCTCACAACTATATATGTGATATATATATATATATATATATATATATATATATATTAAGCCTGTAGCTACAAAATGTTGGAATGCCTGAGATATCTTATAGATAAACCATTATGCTAAGACCAGGAGACCAATACTCAACCTAAGATCTTGGCCACCTAATGTCCAAAAAACAAAATACCTCCCGTCAGAAAACTGGAGACTGTGGTACGATACAAATGCCCTGCAAATCAGTTGTAATATTGGTCCATTCAAACGCATAAGCAACTTAATGTTATCCATATGGAAAATAATTCTGTAAGGTACCTGGATATATTTTTATATATTTATGGATATGAAAAAAGCGACATACATGAAAAGTTAACGTGGATATTTTATTAGTAACATAATAGGGGTTCAAGAGGCACAACATTTATCTGGAATGGTGTACTAAAGAGTTAAACAAGGCATTGAAGTACACTGACTTATCTGATGTAGTGGACAGAAATTAGCAGATAATTATTGTAAGTACATTAGGCTTTAATTCTGCTGCCTTTCTATCTCTGACCACTTAGGGGCACTCATAGGCTTTATAATCAGCTCCATTTACTTTACATCTGATTAATCAATAGCTTTTACCATCCACACTTCAGCAGTTGTGATACTCATACATAAGCTTTTTGTTCCAGTCACTGGAATTATAAATGTAAAAGTGTCTACCTATAACACATTGTAAATGAACAGTGGTGGTGGCTGAAGACCAAATAAAAGGTAATGGGAAATTATATTTATAAATACTTCAAGAAAAAAACTTGCCCATGTTTTTAATTTTTATAGAATAAGCGATAAAGTCAATGAACAGACGGACACTCGTGTTTAATAAGGTTTACCTGAAGCAAAAGGAACAATGGAAAGCTATAAAGCCAATACTACAACAATTTACATACAGTGGTTGACCAGTTTAACTCAAGATAGCACTGTTAATTATGAAAAATGTTTTTATGTCCATGGATTACCCAACTGCTATCCACTACAGAAAAAGGGTCCAGATGTACTGAAATCTGAGGGGTTATAGAAATCTTGGACTAATGCTCAATTTCTGTATTATCCTATTGTGCAATTGTACACTTCACCATTTAGTAAATATGGCTAATGCCTATTGGGCACCATTTTCCCCCAGATTCCCCAAGCTTCACCAGATCACTGGCAGATCGCTATAGGCCTCAGTAGCTATTCCCTGTGGGGAAAATTGTCTCAGCTACGAGCTTTGTGAAGCTTAGTGAATAACCCCATTGACGTGAATCTGTATATATGTTGAACAAATTCACTTGTCCCTTTAGGCGTGCAAAGCCATCTGTATTTGTTTACCAGTAACTACCAAACGGCACACATGATCACAATAAATACAAAATATTTGGTCCTTGTTATAAACTATTTTTCCCAAATTCCCTTAGGCTAATCCCAGAATAGTTAAAAGTTATATATCAATGCATTTTATAGGAAGTGAACGGAAATACAGTATTGTTGAATAAGGAATGTGGTTATGTACCTTACAGCATTACTACTAATCATTTCATCACCGCATTAATGTTATATATATTTCCCAACTTTCTGCCACCAAAAAAATATCAAGTAAGGTTCATTTAACAAGCAGTTTGTAGACCTGCTGCTTTCCCCCTGTGGCCGGCTTAACTTGTTAAAAGTCTCCAAGAAGCTTGAAACACTGTAATACTTTAGCTTTAAGAGGAACTTTGCCCTGCAGCTGTTATTAACTAGACCTGGACTTGTGGACCTCCAGTGACATACAGTATACCTCATGTTGGGAAAGGATCGAAAATTGGTACCATATGCCTTCAACTTTATTCCATGATTTGAGCTAGAAAATAGATGGGTTAAAATGCAAAAATAAATAAATAAATAAAATAATAAATATATGTATATATATATATATATATATATATATATATATATATATATATATATATTTATTTATAGGAAAAATATGTATCTATAACATAACAGCTATAGTTAATATATATATATATATATATATATAAATTTATTTTTTTGTATTTATTAAATATGTATGAAAATAAATATATCAAATATAAAGGAAGAGTATGTATTTAAATATATATACATATATATATATATATATATATATAGATAGATATGTATATAAATATATATATATATATATATATATATAAATATAAAGGAAAAACATATATATATATATATATATATATATATATATATATTTATTTAAATACATACTCTTCCTTTATATTTGATATATTTATTTTCATACATATTTATTAAATACAAAAAAATAAATATATATATATATATATATATATATATATATATATATATATAGAAAGATATGTATATAAATATATATATATATATAAAGGAAAAACATATATATATATATATATATATAAATATTAAATATAAAGGAAAAGTTATGTTTTTATAACAGCTCTAATTTAAATACATATAAATATATATGTGTATAAATAAATGAATATATATATATATATAAAATATAAAGGAAAATATATATTTACCGTATATTAAATATAATGGAAAAATATTTATATTTACAACAGCTATAATTAATAACATAAATTAATGCATGTTTTTTTCCCATTAAAAATCTATTCTAAACTATAATAGTCCAACCATTAAATCTATGAGTAAATAATTGCTTGGAGAGTATTTGTATAACATCTTTTTAAATTTACACATTTGGTGTTTGCACTTTGAAAGTGTACAAATCTTTAAAATAGCACAAGAACAAACAAGGTGTTAAGTGGGGACTGTTTAAATAACCAAAGAAAAAAAAATAAACTGTAAGCCAAACTTTCAATGGGGAGATTAGGTGAACAAAATATTTCCTGACTTATGAGTTACTCAGGTATAATATCTCCGCAGGGACTCCAGCACCACGCAGGTAGACGTACATCGTGATGTTTGTCTGTTTACTTTGTAGTAAATACCCACAGAGTGACACATAACTGAGCTGGTAGGAAAGCTGATGACGTGACAAACAATCACTTTATTATCACCTGTGCAAACAGAGGCCTCGACACCCACTTAACAGTTCCATGTAGAATTCCTTTTTTTTGGCCAAGGGGCTTTTATTACATTATTTTGCGATAGGAAGACAGACAGATGTTAAGTGCATTCTAAAAAAAAGCATATATAAAATAATTAAGGTTTTCTAGAACTCATTAAGAATGTAAGCTGAAACTTTAGTTATAAGTCAAGTGTTGTAATAGAGTACAACTTGGGGGACAGAGAGGAGAGAAAGAAAAAAGGGACGGAAAAAACGAAGGGAGGAAGGAAAGAATGTATTAGATATTTAGGCTTAAATGTAAGATTTAGGTGTTATAATAGCGCACAATATGGTGAGAAGAGATAAAGAGAGAAAAAGAGCGAAAGAAAGAGGACGCAAAGAAGGAAGAACGGAAATAAATTAATAACTATTAAGAATGTAGGCTTACATTTAAGTTATAAGTCAAGTGTCATAATAATAGTGGGGGAGAGAGGAGAGAAAGAGGGAGAGAGACTTGTTAGATTTTTTGCCTCTCCAAATTCAAAGTATTATAATAGTGCAAGATGTGGGGGGAGAAAGAGAGAGAGGAAGTAGGATGGAAGGAAAGAAGGAAAGAAAGAAAGAAAGAACATTTGTTAGATTTTTTTGCCCCTCTAAATTCAAAGGATTCAATGGAAACAAAGAAAAAAACACAAATAAAAATGGAGGAAGCAATGCACTTAAGCATATAATACAGTGTCAACAGTTCTCCTCCAGTGCTCAGTAGATCTTGGAGAAACACATATTGAAATATAGTCAGATAGAGATACAGTTTTCATTATAACTGGCCGTGGGTGGAGAAAGTATTTGGACCTAATTGAATTGTATGGTATGTTTAGAGTAAGTTTACAACATTTTAAAATACTTTTTTTTTCTTGAGTACATTGCATCCTCTAATTTACAGATTACATTTTCTTATATACTGCTCTTATTTAAGACACTATCCCCCTATTGTCATAACGTAATGGTTGCCACGTTGAAGTATATTTATTATTATACATGCAAGGACTCCATGATGTATTAAAATATAGTGTAGCAAAGGGAGGCTAAACACTATTCAATGAAACAGCTGTTAGGCCATACAGATGTGATTGTGCTTTTAATACCTGATTCCAGTAATTACAGTACATGTTTAATTCCCTAAATCACCATTGCTGTCACTTCAGGCTTTGTTTTTCTAGTAGGATTATCATTAGAACCCGTTAAAGTAAATTGAAATAAATAACAAAAAAACAAACCATACAACCCTGATTATAACGTTACAGATGTGTAGTGTAAATGAGGTGATAATGTGATTTATGTTGACACTAGAATTAAAAATACACTGTACTTATACATATGAGAAAGAGATAAAGGGATAGAAAGTGACACATGAATAGGAAGTGTGATAAAATAAGAGAAAGAAGGAAGACAAGATGGAAAGGAAAGATAAACAATGCTAAAGAAATGAATGAGAGAGAAAATATCTTACCTAGAACTCCCACTAATTACTGGGATTGATATTCAGAAGGCATATACTGTAGATAATAGATAAAATCAAATATTCTGTGAAAATATATATGGTTTCCAACAAACTCTGTAATAGGGTAGAGGTATATCGACATATATTTGGCCTATGGCTACAACTTTCATCCATGTTTGCCATCTGTTAAAGTATTCCCTGCCAATTATAACATTGCTTGGTTAAGGACTAGATCACATTAATCTGGATAAATGTATTAATAAGTTTACCCAAATTTAATAACTCTTGGCGTCCATGGACATTCCCCTTGGGTAAACTGTTGATGAATCTATATGTCATCTTGAAAATCAGCCAAGGACTCATTCACAAGAAAAGGATGGGCATGTTGTTGTTGTTTGTTGTCAGCCATAATTGTCAAATGATGCACTCATTTAAACATGTTATTTCAATTAATACCAGCACTCTAAGGTGCTTGATGGATTATAGATAATTAATATAATATACCATCTTGGAGTTTAATAATTGGTTACAAGGATGTATTGACTTCCATTTGGTCCCCTTCTGGATCGCTACATTGTTGTGGTGAAGGGCTTGTGTCAATAAAGCTGTGAGCTATACCATGTAGGGTCACCCAAGATGGGGAGCTCATAGCAGAGAGGTCAGACAAATTAGGCTCCACAGTAGAAGGAACTGGCAACCCACTCCAGTATATTTGCAATGAAAGCTTATGGATGAGCACAACCAGACACAAGATGTGCCTGGCGTGATGAGGTCCATAGGGTCACGGAGAGTCAGACACGACTGAACGAATTAACAACAACATTCTAGTTAGTGCATTTTCTATATTTTTCCTGCCTCTGGATTAATCTACATACATACACAATTAATGTCACAAATTCAGATTTCTATGTTTGCCATATTTTTGTTTATAAACCCAAATGCTTATATGGAATATGTGCACATGCTGGGCATTTTTCTGTTACTATTGTGTGTGTCTGTTAACTATATCAAGAAAATAAAGTACTGGTTAAAACACAATTAATAGTCATCTCAACCTCCCCCAATCCCCTTTTTTCTCTCCAACACAAAGCCTGCTCCTTTGATCTGGTCATGCACTTGTGTGTGCATTTTCTCCTTTGCAGAAAGATTGCTGTAATAATACTATAGGGGCTTGCTATGGGCTGCACATCCGTCATGCAGAACGAGAACTTAAACAGCCCTCACACGCGGTTTTACAGCTCAGCCTTGAACACTAAGATGTTCAGCTTCAGTCTTTCTTGTAGATGTCCTTATGTAGCATCTACAATCTCGAAAACACCTGGTATAGAAAACCCTTTTCATTACATATTTGTGCTTTCCAATAGATACATAGAAAAACTTGTGTACATTACATTGAGCTGTTTTGAGCTGTTCTATACACATATACAGTAGAATCCTGGTTATCCGGCACTCAACTAACTGGGACTCTCAAGCAACCGGCACTGGCATCAATTCCTAACTCTAAATGAACTCCTGCTAAACCGGCACTCTCCTGGGCCTAACTGGCCCAGTTTAGGTGCCATTTTGAGGGTTTTTGTGGGGTTTAAGGGTTGGTTAGACCTTTAAATTTGGGGACTACCGATTAACCGGAAACTACACTTATCCGGCAATAGGGAGTCCCCATAGTTGCTGGAAAAGGTTTTTTTTACTGTAGTTTTATTCTATTAAAAATGGTTTCTACACCCCCCCAGAACTGCTTAAATAGGCACTTGGTACCTACCATTAGAAACTGCATTCATGTACGTATCCCTGTATTAACCTTCAAGTCAACAGCAGCCCAGGGCAGAGATTCACAGAGCAATGTCTGAGCTCCTCCTTGCTTTGTTGTGTGCAGGGGAAAGACAAGACTACACATCCCATGGTCCTTTGCTACACAAACTGGCTTTATATATAGAAACAATGTTATAGCTGGCCCAAAGGAATTATGAATTTTATGCAAATTTTTGAACAGGGATTTCCAGGGGTGTTAATTTTCAAAATCAATTGCTTTAGATTTAGCAAACTTTAGGGTCATTAATAATGTTTAAATTGTTTATATTGGTATTTGTTCGTGAATAATATGTTTTCATACACTACTGATTCTCCTCTATCAGATGCATTTATAATCCATGAAACTTAAATATGCCTTTAATGAAATGATGTGTAGATATGCAAACATGGGTGTAGGATCCGAGGGGGGGGTGGGGATAAGGGGAACAAACCCCCCCCCCCCCCCCCCAGATTTCTGATTGTGTTTATGTATGCGTATAGAAGCTGTTAAGTGTTCTGTGGATCAAGGGAGCTGTATCCCCCCAGAATTATTTTGGTTCCTACACCCCTGTATGCAAATTAACACCTTGGTATATTTTAACATTAAAAACGGGGAACTTTCAAAATCCCTTCAATTAAGATTCTCAAAAGCTGTGATAATAGAAATTACAATAGAAAGGCTATTGCTGCCTGAGAGAATATCTTCACTGCTTGAAAATCTTAGTGAATCTGGCCCTTGAGATGAATATATCGAGTGCTATGGGAGTTAAAACAGGGGTAATAATATCCAGCACCCGCCTCCCACATATATACACCTTGGATTTATTTAAAGGTAAGATTTAGTACATGAATGGTTCAGATGCAAAGCTGCAGCTCACTGTAGCATACACATGGATCTGTAATAGTCCTAAAAGCCCACCATGCTTTGCATTATATTTAATAGGTTTTTCATATTGCTTTGTGGGCTAGTAAAAAAGAAAATTCAAAAACGTAAAGCGCAGCTGCCCCAACTATAAAATCTTCCTTCACTTCTGAAAAAAACACCACGTGTAAAGTTCTTTTAAAGGCACTCCGGGTAATGGATACACGTTGCCAAAAGCGATAAAAAGAAAAAAGTATTAGAAGCTATCTGGCTGCTTATCATTTTACTTAAACATGTAACTGCTTGTATGGCGTGAGGCAGCAAATAAGGGCTAAGGTTTGCCTTGTCATGCCAAGGAGACTTCCACTTTTATTGCTTCACAAGGCAAAAGTGTCAGAAGAGATGAGAAACAACCTGAATAGGAAGTGTAGCGCGGTGTAAGAGGGACAGGTGTGCCTCCCGCGGTGCTGAACTCGGAGTGGGCTGGTGGAATGCGTAGCTCCAGGCCCCAATGTGTGATCTGAAGACCCCTGAACACAGAATGTGCAGGAGTTTGTCCTCTGAAGAATGCAGTCTTTACACTCTTACCAACCTTTGATAGGATAAATTCATGTTACATAGCCATAGTATCAATTGGAGCCACCTGATGGTACCATTTTGTGTTTGCTCATTAATGGGACATGGAAGGTTTCTGGATTTCACTAGGAATATAACATAGCTATGCATCTAATTATTTTTGTGTAATTTATTTTATTAAAGTATATGGAAGTTTAATGGATTATGAATGCATCTTTTAGAGGAGAATCAGCAGTGTATGAAAACATATTTTGCATGAAAAAATTCCCAGAATATTTGCAATTTTCTTCAGTTTGCTACTACTTGGTTTTGAGAAGGAAGGCCCCTGAAAATCTGAGCTAATTACGCATATAATTCATAATTTGTTTTGGACGATCATATAACATATATAGGAAGTCAGTCTGTGCAGCAATGCACCATGGGATGTGTAGTTTTTCTTTCTCCACCACATGAAAGCAACAAGGAGCTCAGACATGCTGCTGTGGGTTTCTGCGTTGTGCTGCTATCTGACTTGAAGGTGTTATAGGGTTAAAAAATAACTTGAATGCAGTTTTTCTATTGGCTAGTACGGGTGCCTATGGAGGCATCTCTGGGGGTGTGAAAAACAATTTTATTTTAACATAACATATATGGGAAGTCAGTCTGTGCAGCAATGCACCATGGGATGTGTAGGCTTTTTTTTCTCCACCACATAAAAGCAACAAGGAGCTCAGACATGCTGCTGTAGGTTTCTGCCTTGTGCTGCTATTTGACTTGAAGGTGTTATATGGTTAAAAACTTACTTGAATGCAAGTTTTCTATTGGCTAGTACGGGTGCCTATGGAGGCATCTCTGGGGGTGTGAAAAACTATTTTATTTTAACAAAATAAATCTGTGTATAGAATGACTCCATGTAATATGTGTTTCTGATATAAGCAGCATGTGTTAGATTAGAAAAAGGTAAAACCAGGGAAACTCCCATATACAGAACCTTTAGGAAGTGCTTAAAAACTGTGTTTGTTCTGCCTAACATCTTATATCTAGTTAGTAACTGTTTTTCTCCCTGCAGCTCATGAAGACAGTATACTTCTAAGCAAAGGGGTTGCACTGTCTCAGTAACAAATCAGTGGTAACATACTGCAACATGCTGCTTGAGAGAAGTCACTGACAGGCTAATTAAAAATATCTTTGCAGCCCAAGGGGTCTTATACCCATTCCAAGATGCTGATATGTGCTCATATAAAAACGGATAAATTAGAATATACAAAACATCCATCTAAAACAGACTCAGCTGGGAAGAGTGAATGTAAATGTTGTCTACAAAGTTCAGGTTTAATGCTCCTAAATAAACAGCAGATTGTTGGCAGGAAGTAAAGTGCCATTTATTATAGTAATTATATAAGGAATATTGTAAGATCGTTTTGATAATCATAATGCAAATAAATAACATTAACACATGCAACGCAAATATAAAAGCTTTTGTCTCAGCTCAAGTTTCAAATATTTATGCCTCTGTGCTCATACATTTAAAACAATTAAATTACGTCCTTTATGAATATTCAAATGCAGTTTATTATAAATGAAAATAAATGACATAATAGAGAGTATTTGAGAGGCACGGATAGTCACAGTCTAAATCCCAGGGATATTCTCCAGAGTGAAGACGAGAAGAATGGGCAGATAACATTTATTTCAATGAAGTGAGAAAAAGAAGAGAAAATATTCAAAAGGTTTCAAGAGAAGGCAATATTATCACTAAATCTTAAGTATTCATTTTACTTTCTAATTTCCAACTGAATGGAGTAATACAAGTCGTGCTACTTAATGAAGACTGCTGAGCCTTACAAGTGATAGCACCAGCCATAATGGGGAAGCTCTTGTGAAATGCTAATAAACAAAAACAAAAATAAAAACATATATGTAACAGACTAGGACTAACAAATAAGGGTACTTTATACATTCAGAGGGCCAACTATTCTTGAAAACTAATAGTATATTTGTGTTCCCATCTGAATGTCTAAATAACAAAGTTAAAAATCCTATTTTCTACTAAGGTTTGCCAGAAATCCAGTTACTGCATTGCACTGGGAAACTGGGTAGGGACATGCAAATGAGCCCACAATGCATTTTTACTCTCAAATGCAAACACATATTTTATGCATGGCTCATTTGCTGTATTACACAGCTTTAAGCATATCATAGGATGGATTATGCATATATATGTATATACATACACCACATACAGAACTGTTTCACGGTTATCAGTGTTGGGTGAGTGCCTGGTTCTGTATGTGGGTAAGTGTCCTGGTTTGTGCATAATCCATTCCGGTGCTGTGCTTAAAGCTGTGAAATAAGCTTAAAAGGAGCCATGTATAAAATGGTTATTGGATTAATAAGAGGGAGCGTACATTGTGGTCTCATTTGCATGTCACCGCCCAGTTTTCCCATAGTGCAGTGTATTTCTGAGAAATTTGAGCAGGAAATAAGTTTATTAACGTATTTTTTAGACATTCAAATAGAATCGCTAATGTACTATTCATTGTTTATACTACTGTACGGTGGAGGGCTTCTACAGTGCCATGCAAAAGTATCCCAACCCCCTTGGCATTTTTCATGTTTTGTTGCCTCACAACCTGGAATTAACATGGATTGGTAATGTCCCATTTTTATAGGACGTGAATGAAAAATCAGCTGTAAGAAAGCAGGTGCGTTGTGTTACCTCACTAAAAATATAATATACCTATGTATCTAATTACTTTTGTTTACTTTATTTTATTTATTCCATAAATTAGCGGAGCAGAAAGTGTAAGTAATCCATAGGGAGGAAAAAACAATACACAATGTTCTGTAAAAAATAGAAAAAATAGAATATGTATAATGATAATGTTAAGCAGAGATTGTCTTGAGGACATAACTATGTTCCTTTAGGGTTTGTTCTGGTGAAATAAGTTTATATTTCCCATGCAAGATACTACTGTGTCCTGTTAAGTATTGATGAAAATATAACAAATTATGAGCTAGCAGCTATAGAAACACAGCTGACAGGAGTGCATCTTAGGCCAGACTTCTCCATGTTCATGGTCTACTGAACTAGACCAAATGTATCCAATTCAATGGCCGACGGCAAGGTTTTGTTTTGCCTTTGTGCAAATGTTGCACCTGCACATTACCTTTGAGGAGTCCTGTAGATCAAGTGTTCCTGTGACTACAGCTAGTCATCTGTGACAATCTCACAGTGGCCCTATTCATAGAAAAAGTCTTTTTTTCCAACTTAATAAAGCACCAAAAAGTCAGCTCTTCAGTTATGAGCACCAGAAATTGGCTAAAACAAGGCCTTTATTCCAATGAGCTAAAATCAGGAAATAAATATACTTATGGTATTTTCCAATTACATTACTTTTAGAAGAAATGTTGTTTGCTATGACCATGAGAAGCAATACAGTGATTTCTAATTCATTTCTAGGGTGAATAAAGCACTGGGAACTTGGGGAAACTTTCCATGATGTCCAACTTTGAATACACCCTACCAGCACCTAGATGGGCGCATAGCTTACTGTCTTTATTTTCTACTTTCTTACACGGGTAAATAAACAATAATCTTCCTTCTAGTCATGTCAAAGGTGCTGCTTATCAAATTTAGATATGAAGACTATAAAACAGAGTGCGTCTAAACCCATTGGGAGTATTTATGAAGAAAAGGCTCACTCAACCTACAATTCCCTATAACATACTATTCTTATTATGACATATGTTAGAAAAATATCACAGGTGGCCCCGGGTTATAAAAGATAAACGTTCCTGAGAACGGCTTTAGGTCGGACACACAGCCTTGGGAGCCCATTCTTAAGTATGGGTCGTCTATAAGTTGAGTCGTCTATAAATTGGGTCGTCTATAAGTTGGGTCGTCTATAAGTATGGGTCGTCTATAAGTTGGGTCGTCTATAAGTTGGGTCGTCTATAAGTTGGGTCGTCTATAAGTTGGGTCGTCTATAAGTTGGGTCGTCTATAAGTATGGGTCGTCTATAAGTTGGGTCGTCTGTAACCTGGGAAAAAAATGTCAAAGGTGTCAATTCACTAGATTTATGTCAATAGATTGATTTACTTATCAATCTATGTCAAGCTTTCCTGTTTCAGTAGTCAATATGGCCACATTACCATGGTTGAATAATTTAAGTTACAAGACTAGACATAATAAATGGGTTATAATGTTATAAACATTGGATCAGAAGTGTGAAGCAGACACTGGCCATTTTATCCTTGCCCTTTTTCCTTCACTGATCCCTTTTATTTGCTTCTTTGTTTGGTGCCATTGTTGGCTTATTAAGCCTCTTCTTTACCACGTACTGATCCCAGCACTGCTTGTGTCGGCTTCTACTGTTCTTGGCCTGCTGTTACCGCCTTTACTAATCACACACCATAGGATTATCCTTTAGTGGGTATCTGGAAGACAACAGCCTAGATAAGTCTATTTGCCACAGTCCCATGCCATTGTCTGTTTTGTAGTTCTAGGTTAAGAGCAAAGCGACATTCACTTATTTATTAGCCTGAATAGAAATTACGCAGTTCATATAACTGAACAAATACTTATAGCTGTAGTCTCGAATGCAGACTTGCGCTTAAAGGAAAGTTGACTGTAGGAAAATGCTTATTTTTTTAATCTTCAATCAATGTTTAGATGACATTTTCTACCACTGAATACCTTAATTTGACAAAAATCTGTAATTAAAATGGGCAGTTTTCACGTACTGAACCCGTAATACATTTCCAACAATACTTTGCATATTTTTTTGCCCCCAAAATAGGTAAAATACACTTTTATAAGAAGTATAAAAGTAAATTATATAAAAACGAAAAACAAAGTTCAGACGCACATACTTTTAAAGTTTGTGACAATCTGCCAGAGTTCTTGAAAAGTTCTAAGATCTATCAGAATGTCTTGGCTTGGCTCCACTGGTCCATCCGCCCTACTGTAAAAGAAAACTGAAACTTTAATATCAACTTTTCTTTTTCTTTTTTACAGTTGATAAATATCTAATGCTGCTGGAAAGCATAGCAAGGAGAGCTTGCATTTAAGATACGGTAACCTTATTTTAGGGGAAAATTTCCATTGAGAATTATTATTTTTTTATTGTTTTAATAAAATCCCCAATACATCGGAATAAAAATAAACACACGTTAAAAAGTGAAAAAATAAAATGAATCAAAAATTAAATTCAGCAGAGACAGTTATTACCGAGCGAGAACTTTTTAAAGGGGATTTCTTGTATTTGATTAGTTATAATTTCTATATTAGGATGCCAGTCTTCCAATGGGAAAACAAGAGGATTAGGAATACACAACAAATACATGTGAATTACACACCTCAATTTCCTTCTGCAAATCCTCAGTAAACAAAAGATGTTTTCCCCTGTGCGGGCCACAGCTGTTCAATAGCAAGGTGCATAAAGGAAAGTGGATTGCACTAGGCCAGTTGAGTTTGTGGCCATGAGCTACTGCAATATTAGACCTTGGATGCTTTCTTTAAAGAGCTCCCTCCTGACAAAGGATAGCACTGTATAATGAGTACACAAATGCGTTTTCAAGAGCACATCTTAAAGCTGTTTTTATAAAACGCCTTCTGGCTGCAATATTTGTATGTATACTGACAGTCAGTGGGGACAGGAACACAGATGTGCTTTGTTTGGCTCCTAATGGATTCTGTTCTAAAAAGCGGAAATAACCATGAGAGCTATAACATTTTACAGTGAATCACTACTCCAATGTGCATGTCCTCTGGCAATTTATTCAGCTTATCTACATCATGATTTTACATTTCTTACCCCAATCCTCTAACATTGGCCAGTAATAGGATAGAAGTGGATATATTATGTCAGTGTAATTGTGTATGTTCTATTTTAAACTTGTTATGTGCTCGGATTATTATTGGATCATGAAGAACCTGACCAAAGTTCAATTCTGGTATTTAAAAATGCTTGCTAAAGATGTATGTAATTAGTATTTAAGTGTATGTTAATTGTAAAAAAACATCATACTAATTATTTTGGTTTGTAAGTTTAAGGAAGACTGACACTTCAGAACGATATGGCTTTATTTTGAAGCTAGATTGAGGCTTGAACCTGCATCTCTCCATTACTTGCCAATTCTAATCGCCCTTTCAATAGAGGAAAATTGGGATGGTCAGTTGACAGTGTGAGCAAGCGAATAGTTTTAATATGCCAGTTCCTATTACAAAAGGCTTCTTGCCTGTACAATAACTGTATTTAGTGAATATATATATATATATATATTACATAGTAATTAAGGTTGAAAAAAGACTTTCAGTCCATCAAGTTCAACCTTTTAAGATCTCCTCTGATCTCCAATATGCGGATTAAAAAATTATTATTTGTTAATTAATTATTAATTAATTATTTAATTATTTATTATTTATTTTATTTTTAATTATTAATTAATCCAGCGGAAGGCAAACAGAAAAAACAAAAAACAAGTGAGACTTAGCCAATCGTCTTAAAGGGGAAAAAAAAAAAAATCCTGCCTGACCCCAGCTACTGGCGATTGGATTTCTCCCTGGATCAATGTTTGTATATATATATATATATATAATATATATATATATATATATATATATATATATATATATACACACACATATATATTTACTTATTTATATATATATTTATTTATTTTTATATATATATATATATATATATATATATATATATATATATATACTTTAGCAAAGAAGATAGTATAGAAGAAGTCTCTCCTTATCCCTCGGGCCCAAATTCACAATGCTTCAAGGTGGTTGCTGTAATCTATCTTAACTCTACATATTAGCCTTAGCTTGTTTAGAAAATCATTATATTGTATGTAGAAACTCTAGAAACAAGAATCTTCAGCTGATGTCCACAGGGATGTATTAACATGGTCATTTAGCAAAAAGTCCATAGCTGACCTCATCTGTAAAACCAGAGGGAATAATCAGGGTATGCCAAAGTTTTCCAGGTATATACGGTAACTGCAATACCATTCTAACTTATATGGTTGATTAATAAAGTGAGTAACGTGATAGACATATGAAATTAATAAATAATATAAATAAGATGAAGATGTATGATGCTTGCTAATAACAGCTCCTTAACAATGCATTTTACATACTATGTGATTGAGCATGTGCTGTCAATTTTGATGCCAGATGGAATTCAACTATAAGTCAGGAGAGTATGTAAACAGACGACCGCAGCCTGCCAAGAACCAACTTTTAAAAGTCTTTTCCAGATGCCAAATGAACAGTAAGGTCACTAGATTGAGAGGTTTTAGAACAAATGCTCCCCAAACAGCAGGTGATACCAAGGCCGGAGCGGAAGATAAGTTGGATGGATCGTCCTGTTTGGGTATTCTCTGCATTCCTTTCATGTTAAGGTGCAAGTCATGGCCCTGGCACTGCATATCTAGCAATGTATAATTTTTGTAAATGATCCCTTTAATGACGAGTAATAATAATAACTACATTTTAATCCTAGAAATATAAAATGTAATGGTGTCTAGCAAATGCTTGGCCCATCTATTTTTATACCACAGTCCTGATTTGTTCATTAATTTTATGAAAAAGACACATTGCTACCAAGATACAAGAGTGATAAAGGGTGTATTTAAATTAATTTATTATATTTCACATCTTTTCATTACTCCTAACAAAACACATTAGGACTTTTAGTGATATTTTATTCCATACACCATAAATATTCTTCAGATATATACATTTGCAGGATTACCTCTATGTTTCTGGTCCCCATAGGACCTAGTGTCCCTCCTTGCTTGTCTCGCCCTTTTGCTAAACTGCTTACACAACTTTAAATAATCTGAAATAATAATAATTATCCCCTTTCATTTGCTGTTCTGATAACAATTGTATCTTTAGTACTGCATTAAAGGGACATGAAACAATAAAATGTAAACGTTACTTCAGACATTAACAAAGTTGTGTTTTGTATGAAAAATATTAAGTAAACCTTGTTTAAACTTTATTGAAACAAACAGGTACTGCACAGGGCATACGTCCGACAAGTATGAGTCATACCGATATATTACTGCTCACTGGCTGAGAGGGCCAAGTCCCCAAGTCATTTAGGTCAGTTGTTTCTGCTTTCAGCACTTTCTTTGAACGACATAATGTCCATAGTGGTACATTATCCAACACCGTCTTTCACATGCAATAATTTAAATAAAAACCTTCCGATGTCCCTTTAAGGCCCTGTCCAGTAAAACTTACATTCTAACGTTCTGGTGCCAGATTCATCATTTAACACTGACTCCCGATGGATGCCGATGCTGCAACAAACTCCTCTCCTAACTTTTCCCAGGAAGAACAATTAGCAAGCACAAAGTCATTTCATATAAAAATATCTAAATGTTTTCAACAAATATGTTCTAATAATTGCATGTTAACGCCACCTCTAAACTATGCCATCTTACAGTTATATTTTGGCATTTCAGTTGGTGGTCCTTTTCTAGTCTGTCCTCCTGCGTGTTACATCTCCATCTCGCACACACAGGCTTTTTGTTAAAGCCATGGCCATTTCACGCATGAAGGGTATTATGAAGGGACTTGGATGAGTCACTGCTTTGTGCTTCTCTATTGCGGAGATGCAGGACGTGTCAGCAGCAAATATAAACTTCCTGTAACAGACCCAAATCAATTGATATACTCTCTCATGTCGACATCTGAGTTATGAAAAAGCATTGCATACAAATTTTACAAGTTTCTTACAAATACATATTTTTTTAGCATTTCCTTGACTGTTCTATTACTATCAGTGCACAAACAGAGCAATAAAACAAATCAGTTTGCTCTTACATACATCTTTTATATAGTTTTTCCATGTACAAAATGTGTTGAGGGTGGACCAGGCAGTTTCTAGGCTTCATTAATGCTTGCTTTAAATATTCATCATTAATCTATTTCCGAGGAAGAGACGGATATTGAATTGGATACATTTTTCCATAGGAATTAACCAAAATTGGAATAATCCATTCCCAGCCCCAAATCTCTTACCAATATAAATAAAAATGTAATCCCAAAACTGACCGAGCAGGGATTATGGCGGAAGCTAAAGAGGAGCAAAGAAATGATTGTTTAGTAGGGGAGTCACCTTCCTTAAACATCAGGTGATCTATGTCTTCTTTGACCCTTTCCCGAGGATTCACAAGCACTCGATTTAGATAAGAACTTGTCCAATGTTGTCTGTTTCTGTCTGTTTTTGTTGTGAGAGAGAGATAGAGAAATCCAGCGGATGATTGCATTCTTGTCCACATAAAGTACAGACCCAGGTGTCCATTCACACCCAAATATACTACTGAAAATACCATAGGAAAACCAATTATGTAAAAAATTTGAAAAACCTTTTTGAACGTGCAACCGATTCAGGGTACCTGGAAAATTTGTGTATTGCCATGATATTTACAAGAAATGTAATTCAGCTGCCATAAACTAAACATTATTATAACATTATAACGTCATTGTATATAAATACCAAATCATATATATATACCAAATCACATATATATATATACATATATATATATATATATATATATATATATAGATAGATAGATAGATAGATAAGATAGATAGATAGATAACATATACAGTAATCTCTCCGTTATCCGCACCCACAGGGACTCCCTATTGCCAGATAAGTGTAGTTGCCGGTTAATCGTGAGTCCCCCGAATTTAAGGGTCTAAACACCCCAAAACCCCTCAAAATGCCTTTTAAAAAAGGCATTAGCACCTAAACAGGGCCATTTAGGCCCCCCCCCCCCCAAAAAAAAAAGTTATCATTTTTTTTTTGCATTCTCAAACTCCGGATAGTGCCGGTTAAGCTGGAGTTTTTGAAAATGGGGAATTGATGCCGGTGCCGGTTGCTTGAGAGTGCAGGTTGGTTAGGTGCCGGATAACCGTGAGTTTACTGAATTTAGAAATACATTTATCATTATCAAATTTCATTGTGTATCTTTACCACCTTCTCAATAACCAAAACAATGTCCCACCACCACAATAAAGAAGTCGAACAGCATAATCATATATCACACTATGATTATGTGGTCACTGTTTTACCTTTTTTGAAACTGCATTAAATTTCTTAAGCTTAGAGCATGCCTCATATATAAACTAGTTACGACTTTAAATAAATTACAAAATCCCATTTAGATGTTAACATGGAGGGGAGTAAACACTGGCACAGCTACCCAATCCAATTCATGTTGTTTTTACTATATAGTAGCTGCCTTTCCTACCATATAACTCTCAGTAATGTGTAATAAATGAGTCTGACCTAGCAGCAGAGGCTAATTTGCATTATCAAGAGGTCAGTAGGAAGGAGCAGTGAGCGTAGTTGAAAAGAATTTTTGTAGTTGTTTGTTTATCACTCACAAGAAGAGTTTTGGGTCCAGGTGTTTACCTAGTTAAGAGACCATGGAATTTAATTAACATTAGCAATTGTCTCTATGACCTGTCACACACACAAGAATGTAAGTGCCATAGACAGTGTGTTGGCCTCACATGAAACTGATAGAAAATTCCACAGGTATCTCTGCTGTAGGCAATACCCACCAAACACCATCCTTTACCTTGAAACGCGCCGCAGTTAATTTTTGCAACATAAAATTGGAGTGACATAGTCTAACGAATGGCGCTCTTTAAAACTCCTGTGACCTTACACATAACATTTTTAGTGTTGTAGGTGGCTGAATTGCATTTTGAAACCAAGCAATAAGTACCAGCTCCCTATGGCCCTATAAAAATGTAAGACTTTGCTTACATGAGAAAAAAAAAGTCACCTTTGTATAAGTTAATACCATGCTATACTTTAATTTTGGGAGAATGACTGCTATACGTGTTGCTGAAAGTTCTCAACATCACACTTACCTTAAATATTATTTCACCTATAAGTTCACCAACACTTTTCCTTTAAACTAAAGCCAGATGAAAATTTGCCTGTATTTTCTCCAGTCTATTAAAAGCTTGGTGTCAAATAGTTGAATATCCTGTTATTGAGCTGATGGATTTGCTTGGCCCCTCTGACTATGTGTGAAATGCTTTCTCCTGTAATATGCAATAGGATACGAGCTATCAGTGGGGCTACTCCTACTGGATGCCAGCTTGATTACTTATAGTCAGTTAGGCCGAAGGTATTCAGAACCCTTCTTTAGTTAAATTAGAAAAGCGCTTCAAGTGAACTTTACTTGTATTTCACAAGTGAAGAGTGTCCGCTTAGGTGCCAGTACAAGAACTGAAATTTAAAAGCAACTCGTAATGACCCCTGTAATATTATTGCTATCCTTATTGGTATTATTATACCAATTCCCTTGTAACAAGGCATATTATTGGGATTGATTTGGGATGAAGTTCCTCTTCTTGACAGGCTTGAGTGTGTACCCAATACCCACAACAATGCGTTTTCGCCTTAAGGCTAGAAACAGTTGGGGTGGCTGGTTAAAGGTAAGGTTGTGGGGCTTGGTGTGGAAATATGTGGGTTTACAATAAAAGTCAGAAATAATAAAGGTTTATTGCAACGATACAACGTTCCTAAAGTCCAGGTATAAATAACTTTTCAATTCATTGTGGCTTATAGGGCTATTTACCTCACTGTAAGTGTTCTTCGGGTGTGAAACAGCACAAGATTATATGTTAAAATTCAAAAAAAATTAATTACACCGATAACAGCTAAAAAAAATCCAGAGTTTTAAGTTTGTTTACATACAAAGTTTTTCCTGCCTACTGCCTGTTGCATGAGCAAAAACAGCCGAGCCACTCGGCGAAGATAGTGATTGATATCAGTTTTTTCCCCTGGGCTCAGGACTGCACTGGCCAGTTAACCCATAACTGACCTGTTTAGGTGATTACAGTATTACATGTTCTGCACAGATGGATTTGTTAAGGGCTAATTCCTTTTTTTTTCTTTTACTCACTACACAGAACTGTGGCTGTCAACAGTCAGTGACTCATGTAAACACAGATTTGATTTTATCTGAGTTCTCAGTGAAAAATGTATGTATTTCAAAACTTCAAAAAGTATTTCACCATGCTTTTAGGAGATCTTTACTGTGATGTGATCCAAATTGTGCTGAATAAAGTGTCCCTTTAACCACCTGATCTTTTTCCACAGAAAAACTATACTGAAAGTTGCTGTTTTTCAAGTTTTAAACTGCGGCAGAATGTGGAGAATACTCTATCCCAAAACTATGCAGCAGAGGAAGCAACAGGGAATTGTGCTCCACACAAAATATCAACTTTTTAAAGCACAATAACAAATTGTGCTATAGTACAATGTATCCTTAACCCTTTAGAGAATCGGGCACTAATTTATAGAGCTAATTATCAAAATGTGCCAATTCTATCTTCCATGTGCAGATACACAAGTCTTTTAATAAATACTCCATGGCCTGGTTACCTTTTCATATCCAGCCCACGTTTCATATCACTGCACACCAATGCACAGCCACAATTGCTCTTTTCTTTGTACATATTAGAAGACAGGGACAGAGCAGTACAGTAATTTTCTGGTATTTTTTAATATCATATATTATAGGAAGAAATGCACTGTGATCAGTGGAGCTTGTCATGATCCTTGCAAGGGGAATCTCTACAAAGATAATAGAAGCAGTAACAACAGGGAAGCTGTGGCTTTTGATGTACCAAGCATCATCTGAATTGTTTAACCCCTCCAGACATGGAGGTCATGTTTCCATTGGAATCAATGATAATGTTCCCTCCATCCCTACAGCAATAACATTCATTTCAGTACATAATGTATAGAACACTACATGACTACAGTTTGTTTTCCATTTCTAAAGAAACACTTGTAATCTATATTGCAATTTTATAGTCTTGAGGAAATTTTAAGCTATTTTTGGTACAATATGAATAGAATTATATTCAAAATGCATTGTGACAAAGGCCTATTTTAATATGTCTCTCTTTCTTTCCGACTACTTCTGCCCCTTCTCTTCATTCTCTTAGATGATCATGGAAAGCATATTTTATTTTCTGTTCCACCGGAAAGATGGCTTTTTAAAATTATTTTTCCATGTATTTTGATTGATGCAAAAAATGCTTTGAATGTAAAAGTGTTTAGGTGTACATGTCTCTATTAGCCAATAAGCCATAGAACTGTATGGGCCATTAGCTTCAGCTAATGTACAGTTTTTGACTGGTTTATTTTATGAAAGTTTAAGCATATTTGACACATCAATACATTCTTTTAGACTCCACAAGAGGAAATAATGCATGGTCAGGAAGAATATTTTATGCATAGAGCGTCTCCCCAGACCTACAGCCTTATTAAATTGCAATTTGGCCAATTGAATAGGGCTCTATATAAGTACATAGCATATTTTTTTTACAGAAGTTTTTAGTTAGTGAACTTCTATCCAAAAGCAAGGTCTTCACTAACTAAAAACGTATTCAATTGGCCGAATCTCAATTTAATAAGGCTGCTAGATAAGCATTGGTTTTCATACTGCATCTGATGTGAATAGAGTTATTTTACTTCACAGAGGAAAGAAAAACCAAAGGAGGAGGATATATACATATGCCATTGAACCACCTCACCGTAAGAGGTTAGAACATGTGAGTATTGCCATTATGTGCTTCTTGTATTGATCTGTACCAGAAGTTGGTGGTGAGCTTCCCCCCACCATCCCTTCTTTCTTGTTTCATATTTGAGCACTTGAGTGACCAAGCTATTCGGGAAGAAGCTGCCCACCACCTACCAAGATCATCTACTCCATCAGGAGATAGAGGATATTGGCCATGCAGTTACACCAGAATTACTACGAGAAGAGATCTCCTGGGGGCTTCATAATTCATACAGATCGCAAGAAGATCAGGACATCTGTTCTACTCAAGGAACACTATTGAATCACCATATAGGACCCCAGAGACGTAAGGTAGCGAGACTGATATACAAGGGTCTCGTTGAACATTGGAACCTTTACGTTGATACATTCTTGATAATACTTATACTTATATCTTCTATACTTATATCAGGTGTTTATAAAACATTAAGATAAGGTACCATAACTGTTTGAACTACAGAGGAGTTGTTGGACATTGGAACTTAAGGGCCCTCATTCAATTGAGATTTGGCTAATTGAATAGGGCTCTAAATAAGCACATAGCATATTTTTTTTAAAGAAGTTTTTAGTTAGTAAAAACCTTGCTCTTGGATAGATGTTTACTAACTAAAAACTTCTTTAAAAAAGATATGTTATGTGCTTATTTAGACCCCTATTCAATTGGCTAAATTGCAATTGAATGAGGGCCAAGGTGTTTATGAAATATTGAGATTTTTCATATTTCCCATATGTTATAATGAGATTTATCTCTTCACACTTGGTACTGGCTATTAATCACATACCCTCACTAGCCCCACTGCAGATTTTCTTTTAGTAAATTTTTGTTACGTGGGTTGGAAACCAATTTACCTGAAATTAATTCAGTTGTGTTTGCTGCATTACACGTTCATTTTTAATACACTTATCACTATGACTAAACAAAATAATTTCTACATAACTTGGCATATTAAAAGTAAAAAAATAAAGTTTACATTGTTATGTATTGTTTTCCAATTAGCTCACATCATTGACTTTAAATTGAATAGCTGCTTTTCTTATCAGCCGACCAATATTTTCTTAACAGTTAATAAATAGCAAAAGCAAACATTGATTTATGTTCCACTGAAATGTGTAATCGGAGTACTTGTCCTGTAGTATTTTAATAAATTACAACATATAAAAAAGTTTTCCATGGATACAATACACACATCAGGTTATAACTGATATTTTTCGTTTCCTGGCAGTGGGCCATTCGCTAATCCATAGTGGCTAGGAATTGCCATAGGGGAGGTTGTAGGCAAAGAGTGACTTTCATGCTGATATAATTTAGGACAATAAGCAACACTGCACAAACCTAAACTGAATATATAGTTTTGGAAATAAATTATAAAAAACAAAATCCCCCAAAAATAATGTAAAAATAATATATAAAAAAATAAAATCACCGTGGATAAGTCTACATTTTCTTTAAAGGAGAATAGAGTCCAACCTGGCTTAGTTCCTGGATTTGGTACGGGGGCTGCCAAAAAAAAAGTACATCTGTGTTCAAGGCAAGTGAATTCGTAAAAAAAGAAAAATCTCCTTAAACTCATCAGCTTTCAAAAGGAAAAACAGGAGAATAATATGCACCAGTGCAAGCTCCCATGAAATAGACTTCTGGCTCTGTTACAGCATTGAGAAAAGCAAAAGAATGAACTGAATGGCTCTGGTCTCTGATGGCTGTACAATGAAATCATCATCCTGCTTGCTGGAGAGATAATTACTAGGTGAAGATGTGATAGACAGTCAGTCATCTTTTAAAAACTCGGGTTTTGTGTAGCAGTCCAATAGTAAATGGCAAAGGGACATTTTTTATGGCCTCTGTCAAAGACATACAAAAATTATTTTAACAATAGATGCTAAATGCATGAAATACTTACATTTAAATGAGACAGCACTAAAACAGCTATCAATATTATAACAACAGACTGAAATAACTGGAAGCGCTGAATACACAATACGGTTTCACCACACACACGAAGAATATTGTTGTTATAAAAGTAAGCGGAGCACTCCTTGTGTAGAGCAAGATGAGTAAATTCACACGATAGATAAGAAACTATTATTGTTCAGTATACAAAGCATTGCAAGAATACACATTGTGTTATTCTGAGGATTTATTAAGAAAAGCTCTTCAGGCACTAAGAATGAGCAGACCTATGTCCTATTGGTGCTTTTCTACCTTGCGTGGGATTTATTTTTGGCCCAGTTTTTCAGATGCTGGGGAATTCTTTTGAGCCCTGTGTACCATTTGGTGGTAAAGACATTTTTTTTTCTTGGGAGGGGGTTGTTTCTATGGTGTCCTGTTTCTGTCAATTATTTTGTAGTCAAAAAAGAATTTAACAGCTGAATTTGTTTGGGAAACTGTACTGAAAATGCCACCGACTACAATGAAAATGATAATCTTAAAAAATGAAGAAAGAGAGCGTGTTCTGTTTGTGGCATTTTCCAATGGAATGGGTGGTAAGCAGCCTCCCTATATTGCATTATTCTTTATAAATAATTGGTTGCTATATGTATGCTTCCAGGAAACTGGTGTTAATGTTCTAAAGTCTGAGGAGAACGTCCTTTCTTATTTGAATAACCAGACTGAAAATATATATTGTTTTATAATGCTGGTCTCTCGTAAGGTTGGGGTAGGTGGGGAGCCTTGTGGTGCCAGTAATATCCAACCCGAGCAAGAGATTTATATATTTTTTGCAGTAAAGCACATGCTAAAAACGAATATAAGCAGATATGTATTTATATACACACTTTTATTTAGCTCTTGTAGTCATATATAACAGTCTGTTTGATTAAGTCTGTTTCACTTCTTTCTTTCACAGCCCATTAAATATCAATGATAAAATCACTATTTCCTATCTACCCAGGTCAGCCATGTTAGATTTCTGCATGACCATGAATACTTGAGTCCAATAAAAAAGTCCCAGTTCCATACTCCCATGAATAAATGACTAGTTTATATCGTTTTAAAATGAGGTGGCCACCACATAGGACATGGTGATATCAAGTGGTGCCAAATAAAATGTTCCTACTTTCCCAACCATCCTCTTGGCTCTACTAACGACCTTCTTCTTTCCTCCTCTCACTCCCACCTTCAGGACTTTTCACGAGCTGCCCCTATTCTTTGGAACTCCTTGTCTCGCTCCACTAGACTATCCTGCATCTAATCCCTCAAAACCTCACTAAAAACGATTTAAAGAAGTCTATCACCTGCCGCCGTAATATGTGCACCTCACCTTTCTATACCTCACCCATACCCTCTAGACTGTAAGTATGCGAGTTTTCAATATTATTGGGTGCTTTGAGAAAACATTTTGACTGCTTGATTTTTAACTCAATAACAGGACCTTCTATTCTATTGCAGTTTGTTAAAATTGTTTTTAACTTATATCTACCCTGTTTAGCACCACAAAATATGTCTATGTGTTACAAATAAAGGTTAATAATAATATTAATAATAATAATAATGTACCCTCCAACATCAAGTCTATTCAGACCAAAAAAAAACAATGCCTTCAAAAATAAGTGCAAATGTAGTATCCAATTAAAAATGTCTGCAACTGCCCTACAAGACTTGTAGACCAGCATGTATACAAACCTGCCTTCGTTACACTTCACCCTTTAGAGAGCTAAGTACAGCTCATTTACAAACTGCTGAAATGAAAAATGTAAGACATGTATTTAATATCCTGTAGGCAGCAGTACTTAGCCCTCTAACAAGCACTCAGTGAAGCCTTTCATTGCCAAATGCCTCAGCGTTCTCTTTGTGTCTCATACACTGGATGGTATTTTTACCTTGACACCAAATATCATTTATCATCCTTATTTTACCTGCATAATTCTATACTTTCCACCTAACCACTCTTTACAACAAAAGAAATATCATAATAATTTTTTTCTTGAATAATTGGTTGATTTTACTCCTACTAAAAATTTGTATATAAAAAGAAGTATTACATAATTACATTTTAAGTGTTATTTGAGAATGTTTATTAATTAAAAAGATACCACAGTGCATCCTAGAATTTTTCTAAATGGTGTTCATAATGATCACATGACCAGTCTACCTCATGACAGACAATCTGGTAATGTATGATTACATTTAATTTTGCATTTTTTTTGTCCCCTGTTCATAAAATCTAGGGGGGATTTGACCTGCCCTACCCCCCTCCCAAGCCCCTGCAAGAATAGTAATTTAATTTCAGCATAATTTCAGTCTTACAACCACCTTATTGCTCTTTAAACAAATGCATGTTTCAGTCAATAACCCATATTGCTACTGCTGTATGTATGTTAACATGTGGCAAACGCTTATTCTGCAGAAATGCATGTGGAATGCTGTATATACTTTCAGCTGCAAAAAAAATGCCACTTAAAGTATATGACATAACTATTTAATTTTTAAGGGAACAATATCGTGAAAGTAATTACTTCCATCTTAGCGGGCAAAATATTGATTTGTGTATTTATTTAATACCTGATACCTTTGTGTATTATTATCACCAAATGAGTGTAGTAGCTAACTGACAACACCCAGCTAAAAGACATAAAATTGCATCTATGAATTCCCTTCGATAACCAACTGAAACTAATCTTATACAAAACTAACCTTGGTATCGGGGCTGTATTAAGACCTTTGGAGGCCCAAAGTACTTAGAAGATTTTGGTCGTATGTATATATATATATATATATATATATATACTAGCGAATTGCCCGTCAAAAAATGACGGCAATGAAATTGTAAGTGAGCTAATGTTGTTTGGTGTATATAATGTGGCTGATTTAGCGTCCTTCGTTTTCTATGTCGTGCGACTTTTTCGGAATATCCGGAGCTCTTTGGTGGTGTTTTGCTTGTTTATGGTGGTGTTTTGCGTGTTTAGGGACCTTTAGCCACGTTTTCGTTTTGTTCGGCAGCCATTTTTTCTCTTGCTTAGGGGATTTTTGGCTTTTTAAACTTTGTTTTTTAGACTTAAATGGACGTGTAACTTCACTTTTCGAGGTGCTGGATGCCCCCCTTGCTGTAAGCAAGCTTTTTATGTGTTTGTTGTGTTTATTTATTGTGTTTCTCATGTTTTCATGTGCGCCGTTTTATGCGTGTTTGAAAATGGGTCGTAGCGCGTCTCGTATTTTTTGCGAGGGCCGCAGTTGCTGGCAAGGAGTGCTTTCGACTCTCCATGCCAGCAACTGCGGCCCTCGCGAAGCCATTACCGAATTCTAATTTCGTATTCCCAAAATGAATTACTATTTTATTAGTACTTTTATTTTTATATATATATATATATATATATATATATATATATATATATATATATATATATATATATATATATTATTTTTTTTTTTTTTTACTCTGGGAGACCCTATTTTGTGGAACTTGGTTCAGCTACACCATTTGCAGTTTTGCACCATGTGGTCCATGGTAAATCCAGCAATGGAAAATTTCTGTGGAGCCCCCTTCCCTTGATGCCCTAAGCACATGCTTATTTTGCTTAATGGTTAATCCAGTCCTGCTTGGTATTGACCTGTGGTAGATGATCTCTTGTGAGACATTAAATAAATGATAGTGGCCGTATCCAAAAGTGAAACGCAACTTCAATAAAAAATCGATTTTCCTGAGAACTTGACGTTATACTTTATCATTAGTCTTCAACTCTATTTTTCGACTATTGCTAAATTACTGTAATCATAAGTTCTTGAGTGACCCATGAAGCTCTAAGTACAGTGTCCTTCAGGAACATTTTCAAGAGACTTATTTTAAAAAATACAAACTAAATCAATGGCAGTATGACCATTAGAAAAACTTTTAATTGTCCCCCTAAACATTAAAAAAAAAAAAACACACTACTAAAAATGCATTTGTTTTGTTCATACTTATTATGAAGGCTTTTACTTCAACTCTGCTCCTCTTATTTATGGTTATGCCAGACAGCATTGTTATTTCAATTAGGCCACTAAAATCAAAGCTCCTTCAGAGCAATGCATGTCTGTATCCGGAGGTAAAATCAATACATACATTGCAATGCTCTGCTAGTCATACTTACTAGAATAGTTGTCCTCTTTCGATGTAACTAATGATATAATTCTCAAGGCCAAAACCTCTTCTCCAATCACATTTTTGCAAAAGCAGCAAGAACAGATGATGATAAAGCAGTGCTGTCCCTCTGTACAGACACAATACTTGGGGATGAATTGCTGTAAGGCCTTGAGTAGACATAAGCTTATTGTCAATACAACCCTTATGATAATACATTCAGGATTACTTAAAACATTATATAGTCCCTCCATAATGTGGCTGCTATATACATACACACACATACATACATACTAAACTATTACTAGTAATACTTTTAAAACATAAAAGGTGCCTTATAAGACAGTCTCAATCTTTTTCCTTGACAAGCCATTTTTTAACTATATATTTATTCCTAACATGAGAACTCAAAGTGAGAAATGATTGTAAGCTCTTTGGAGCAGGGATAATAATTACATTAATATGTTTAATTTAATATCGTATTGTCTTTGGTGTTTGATTGTTTTCTTTCATTGTATTTACTGATATTCTGTTATTGTTTACTTTGATTAAAAATATATTTAACTTTCATGGATTATGAATGCATCAGATATAGGAGAATCAGTGGTGTATAAAAATATGCCCCCCTCCCCAAATAAACTAATAAACTTTCCCTAAAGTTTGCTAAATCTCTTGAGTTTGCAAGCAGTTGATTGTCAAGGTGGAAATCTCAGCTAAAATTAGCATAAAAATCATCATTCATTTTGGCCAATCACAGGCAGATAATACATTGTATCAAAGCAAGGAGGAGCCAGACATTGCTCTGTTGGCTTGAAGGTTATTATAGGGTTAAAAAAACCTCCCAAAACGTAGTGTTATCAGGTGCCTATGTAGGCAGCTTTAGGGGTGTGGAAAACAAGTTTTATTTTTAAATAAAATAAATATTTTTACGTATAGAATGAATCAATGTAATGTATTTTTCTGACATAAGCAGTATATGTTAGAAAATAAGTTAAAAAACGATTAAACCTTTAATGTAGATTTGTACAGAATAGGGACTATACCTAGTAAGCAATTAGGGTAAGAGCATCAAGCAGATAATAGCATGAACAGAACAAAACCCCAAATGGAACAGAATAGATAATAGGTGATCAATATTATGAGAGCTATAGATATGATAAGAGATCTATATTCATAGTTTAATTGATAAGACGTTGAGAAAGAGCCAATAATTTAAATAAATGCACTACTATCAGTTATAGATTTCATTTATTATAGAGAATGTTATACAGGGGACTTCATTTATATATAATATTCCACTCACGTTTGTGATAAGGAACGAGCAAAAACTGTTATTATTTCTGCAATACAACTGAAGAAGCAATATAAGTAAAGGTCACTCGATGCTTTATTATAAATAGTCATGTTTAAACCATGAGACTTTGCTGAACCCCAAGTTAATATATTCTCATATTCACTGAATTATTTTCATATGACCAGTGCAGAACTACTGCATCTGCCACTATCTCTTATGCCAGTGGCCCCCAGCCTGGTGTCTGTAGTAAAAGCCCACTATAACTCTCCAAAGACAGCAAATAATACCAAACTGTACTAAATATTCCCCATCATTATCTCTAACACCATTACCAATTAGTTCCTTTCCTAAAGCAATGTTACCATATTTGTGGTAAAATAAAGTTTACATGTAGAGGCCCTTTTAAGGACTTAGGGCCCGCATATTTGGCCCTGCAAGTGAAATAGGTCCCTGTTACTGTATTATACTGTCAATTTCAACAAAAAATACAGCAGCACACCAGATCCTAGCTCTCTTCAAGAAGAAACGGTATATATGTTGTGCATAATTAATAATAACAGTGATACTATGAGACCATTACATTATCTACATAATATAGTGAAATAATTTAAATTAATTTAATAATGCTTTTTCTCCATGAAATCAATCAAAACATGTAGAAAATGTGAGTATTAAAGCAAAAAATACTTTTAGGATTCTGTAAAAACTTACTATAAATCTGAGACATAAAAAAACAAGTTAAATGGAAATGTATTTCACTGTGAACATCCAATGTTGCCAGTTCTCAGGCGCCAGCATTTTATGTGTGATAGATACGTCATTTAAAAACAAATTTTTGTAGCACATTGTTTCATCTATTTTGTAGATTCTTTTGCAATTGTGGAAAAAGACACATTAAATAGTTCCTTTAAGATAGACACACTGCCACGTCAAAATAAGCAGATGTAACCAAAAAGTTCATTTTAGGGTTCCCTGGTGGTCCAGTGGTTAGGATTTGGTGCTTTCACCTCTGCTTTCCAGGTTTTGACTCCAGTCAGGGAACCAGGAGGTCACACCACCCTAAAGCGCAGCAGGGTTGGCCCTGGTCAGTACTTGGATGGGAGGCCACCTAGGAATACTAGGAGCTGTATGCTGTGGTCCACTGGAGATACTTCAGTATATCTGCCATGAATACCAAGTAGACCAGCATGACCATGGACATAAAGATGTGCCTGGTATATTATGGTCTATGAGGTCACGGAAAGTCAGAAATGACTGAACAACATAAAAAAAAAAAAAAAAAAAAAAAACACCCCTTATTGGTAGTTTTTATTCTGAGACTATTTTGTCTAGATATTTGCAAAAACTTTATTTCCAACTCCTTCCCCTTCTTCTTCTTTCTCCAAATTTACAAACATGACATATTTAAAAATAATGACAATGTTAATTTATGTGTTCTAGTAAACAATAATAACTAATAAATGCATGGAAGCCTTGATAATGACATCTGAAATCAATCTTAAATGCTAGAATCAGATAGAATCATCAACTTTTGGAAGATAGGTTAGGCAAGGAAAACAGAAGCAAAGCAGATGTATTAATAATAAACATGAAAAATGAAAATAAATAAAATATTCACAGTATTGTAATATTCCAATTGGATAACCCTCCCCTTTAGGCTACAAGCAATGTAAGGGCCACATTCAATTCCAAGCCCGCAACTAGATCGCAGACGGCCAAATGACTGCGGGTGTGTTGGGGGCCCCTGCTCGTCACCGATTGCGATGTTATTCAATTGCTCAAGCCCGCAAGTCATTGGCCTAAAGCCAAAGCCATAAACCATGCACTGGTTCGGAGCAGTTCAGGGTGGGAATATGATCAATTAAGCAAGCCCGTAACCTCCCATTTAGAATTAGCCAATAGAACATTAGACTGTCATCATTACGTCAGTAAAACTTGGAGGTTACATGTCAATCAGTTAGGTTCGGGGTCCGATATGTGATCAGACTCGCAAACCTGCAAAATAAAGAGTTATGAAAATGAATGCCAATACTGTTCTAGTCCATGTGGGTGGCCTGATATGTATTAACTCATTGATACCTGAGATCGATTTAACACCAAAATGAAACATAAAAATAATTTAAATTTTCTGCCGATTTGCAAGTTTGAGACTGTTGTGCAATTAATTCTAATGTCTACCATCCCTTTCCCCGTTATTTACAGTGCAGTATAGATGTTTTATTTGCATTTACAGTGCTACAGACAGGTGTTGGCTTGAGGAAATTGAGCAATTGAATCGCAATATACGATTTTAGCCATTGTAACTCTTGCGAAAGTGAAAGATCAAAAGCTTCTGGAGGCTGTAAGTTCCGGGTTTAACCACTGCAATATTTTCAAGGCCGTAACTCATTACCTGTTTGGAGCCCGCAAAAAGACGCCAATTGAAACGCAAATTAACATGCAACCTCACTTACAGGCTACCGGATTGCCCGAAAGATGGAGTCTTCCATGACACATCTAGAGTCTCCTAACTTTAGTTTGTTATATACTTCACAAACATGTGACTTTTTTGTTTAACTACAGTGCTCATTTTTCCATTATCTAATTTACTAAGAAGTATCTACCTAGCTATACTAGAACTTATTTAGAAGAGTTAACGGCACGTTTCATTTACAGACTCTCCACCTTAGCAATGAAGAAGGTTAATATTACATGTGATTAAATAGAAAACTGTTTATACCCCGAGAGAAAAAAATTCTATTTGATCCTTCAAAAAGAAAGTGCATCCTGTGTTTGAAAGGTCACCCCTAATTGGTAGTTTAACCATATCCATTAAGAATGGTGTTCCTTTTCATTCTAAAGAGTTGCATTACATGACCAGTTTTATGATTGTTTTAATTCTCTAAACCCAGCTGCATTAAACATAGCTACGGGATATTTATTCATTCACATATAAACCATTTTACTGTCTATGACAGAATAATTCATGAGTATGTATTACAATATCACAAGCAATTTAATGTGAGAAGTGTGCTTTTATGATACTGTACAACATTATCCATCTATTTTATTCTCTACCTTTCTGCTTGAAATTATTCACTATTTTCTATTAACAAGGCAGTGCTTCTAGTCAAAAATATAGCTGGCCATTTATTTGTTTCTTTATTTATTTATGTCACCTAATAAACAGACAATACTTTGGAAGTTTTTATTTTACTTAATATATTCAGGTAAAGGTCACAAAAGATACAGTAGAATAAAATGCATTAGTTTGTTCTGAAACTATAACTTAAATTGTGTTAAATAAGGATTAAAGGAAAGATGACAGTCTACCCCTCATGATTAAATACTACCATAAACCAGTGAAAATAATGCATTAAACCTAATGTGAGCTGTTTTTAGTCAAAGTTGCCCGTTTTGCTTTGTTGGACCACAATAGGACACAGCGCTGTGGCTGAACCACTATTTACCAAAAATACCCAACTAATCAAACTCGTACATTGAAAAAAACACAACAGATGGGACAGCTTCACTGACATACACTAATCTGAGGTAAGCACGGTGTGGAATTTTATAGATACATCAATAATCACATATATAGTTGTGAGCGTACGAGTTGTTGCTAACGCTTGCGGGCTTGCATAGCGAGCCCGCGGCCCTCGCGTAGCAAGGGCTGCGGGCGAGGGCCTCAGTTGCTGGCATGGAGCGCCTTGGCGCTCCATGCCAGCAACTGCGACCCTTACAAAATTTACGCTACAACGCAAACAACACGACACACCAACTACGACCCTCGCAAACTTTACCTCGCCAACCAAACAACATACGAGACACGTTACCACACATTACGACCTCGCAACAATCGGACGCAACTCGCGAACATTACAAAATTCAAAACACAATAAATACACACAGCACATACATAAAAAGCTTACCTACAGCAAGAGGGAGCACCCAGGACCTAAAAAAAACAACTTACACCTTAATTTAACTAAAAATATAAGAGTTTGAACACTAAAAAAATTTGCTAAGCGAGAGAAAAAATGGCCGCCGAACAAAACGAAAACGAGGCTACAGCACTGTAACCACGCAAAACACCACAAGAAACTTGCAAAACACCACAAACGACCTACGGATATTCCGTTAAGACGCATACCACACATTACCCGCCATTTTACGCCAATGCGGAAGTACACCACTACGCTAACGGTTTGGTCTCGCGCACGCACACTATTACACTGCACACATTCATCACGCTTACACAGCAGCTCCACACCACTAATGCTGCAGCAACATGAAAACAGATTGCCAGCTCTTCAACACAATGCTTCAAAATACGTAAAGTATATTCATTTATTAATGTATTATATATTTCATTATTACACACTAAACAGCATTAGCTATCTTACAATTTCATTGTCGTCATTTTTTCACGGGCAATTCGCTAGTATACTATAATGTTCTTACATAAATAAAAAAAACACACCTATGCAGGCCAAGCTCTTACTGTAATAATATGGTTTTGTTGTGGCTCTACCATATTGATGGAAAGACTCTATTTGCCTAAGGTGATATCACAACATTCAGAAACCTTTAAAATGATATCACAGTTGGTTTTCTAAATACTCAATCTATGGAAATTATTAATATTTTAAAGTATGATTTTACTATAATTTATATATTATGGATGTCTAATGTTATAATTACCTTTGGGTAATGCATAGACATTTAATACAAGGAACAGTACTAATCTCATGCATACAGGCTCAGTCTTGTTATTTCGACAGATATTTGTTCTGGTATGGATCAATACTGAGAAGTGTTCACATTTGCCCACAGGCTTTACATCCTCTTGGACATTACTTATAAGACCCATGGATTCTTTCCAGCAAGAGATAGTCCAGAACCTTTAAGTGAATATTCAAGTTATGCTATTAAAATATTTTATGTAATATGTTGCAATCGGGTCTCTCCAACAGCGTGATGAGATATTCACCCTTTGGCTCGAAAAAACATTTAGCATTTTGTGTAGAGCTTTAGAGATACAAAATAGAAAACCTCAGCTTAGAGTCATCGAAAATAACATTTTAAATAAAATTGAGCTATGTTAGTAAGCGAATTGGAATGCTGTGGCATTGTTATTTGACATCGGTATAGCAGAAGCAAACATGGAAGCCACAGCCGTGATGTACGGTCTTAAAAAACATAATGAATACATTCCAGCTGACAAAATTCTTTATATCTAACCCATAATGATTTGGCTCTGTCTATCTTGAATTTGAAGATCTTTGCCAGATGAAACAATTCAGAACCACCCTGTAATGGAAAATTGTGCTACATTATTCCCATTGGTGCTTATCTATATCTAGTATGGCTATTAGTCAATCAGCAAGTAGATACAAATAATGTGCATAATGTTTCTACATTATCAGTAGACCTCATTTTCTTTTAGCACAGGAACAATTACATTATATATATATATATATATATATATATATATATATATATATATATATATATATATATATATATAAATATATTAATTTTGTCAATATTACCCTTATAATGTGTTTTTCTAGTTCTCTCCAAATTAGAATCAGCAGTCATGTGGTATTTGTTCTGTTTGTACCTCTCTGAATATTTATTTAATTTTTGTCGAATGCCTTTTCCTGCCTTTTCCTACCAATAATGGGGAGCTCTGGTTTATTTATAAATCACCCTGAATTGATCTCCACATATAGAAACATAAGGATGGTCATCTAAGAAAAGCTACATAGATTTGTTTTTCATTATTTAGGAATATTAGAGTGGTTTTTAATGTATTTTGAACATTTTAACACATTTAACAGCCATCCCCTAAAATCTTCTGTGGTTTTGATGGTCGCCAAATTTGTTTTATGGAGGTAAAAAAGAAAAAAAAAACTACTGCGCACAGGGTGTTTATTTGCAAGGTGATATAGTGTGCCATTAATTCAAAACAAGTTTTAATAGCACAAATAAAATATAGCATAAGAAAATTGAAATAAGCAAGAAATAAGGTATTAATGTTACGATTTTTTTTTCCAGTGCTTATGCAGAATTGTTTTTCATAGTGTTACATCAAAACAAGTCACACATTTGTGCTGTTTTTGGCAGCTGTGCACAAAAATTGGCACATGCCTGATATATAACAAAACACGTCATTAAATGGATACAAATTAAAATAGCTTTAAATTTGGTCACTAGTCTCTGGATTGTTTTAGTTAACTCCTAAGGAACCAAAATAAGCCTGTATCAGGCTCTATATCCCTACTGACAGCGGATTCATGAGTTAAGGACCCCTTTGGTAGTAGCTACGATGCCATGGGGGTCCATAGGGGACCCCCATGACTATATATTAGATGACTGTGGACGTCCATCGGGAACCCCATGATAACAGGTTATTGTTAGCTGCCTTGAGGGTCCATAAGATCATACTTAGAGGCTCCAAACAGAATCTGATGGGGTTAATGTGCCCCCATCACAAAACACGAAGGGTGGAAGGAGGGGCCCATATGAGGTAAAAGGCAAGTGTAGTGCATTCATGCTGCGGTTTTATTAATATGTGGTGCCAATCGCCATGCATTGACATGGTATCATTTCACCTGTTTTTGTTCTTAATGTCATTATTGTTGTATTGCCAACCATTACAAGTTTACCAACCCATATGTACAGTACCTGTTCCTGCCTGACCCCCATAATACACATGCACTAGGTATAAATAGGGGGCTAATGCACAGTCCTGTATTGGTCATTACCATTCCTCATCGCAGACATAATTATAAAACCAGCAATTTAGTAAAACGCATAGAGACCTGAGTAGGACCCTGTCAGTACAGATTTAAAGTACATTAAGAATTTGTTTCAGCAAATAGGGACATATTAGAAAGTTTCATGTATCATTTGCCCTTTTTAGTATTTTTGTTTTACAGTCACAAGAAAAAAAGAAAAAAATAATAACTGTACACGATAAAGTAATTAAAAAGTGTGATTGCTTTGAGAGAAGAGGAGGAGTAAATGAGCACAGAGATAGCGAGAGAGAAGCAGAAAGAAGTTGAGATGGGGAGAACAAATTAGTGAGAGAATGAGAGACAAGTGGACAAAGGAAGATATGGATAGAGATAAATGAATGCAATACAGTTATTCTCCCTTTAAATACATATAAGACTTTAAATGTATTTATATATTAGGGGTTAATTTATGTATAAACTAATAAATATTCACAGACATACAGTTCACCCTTACATACCCTGGCTAGTGGAAGGATAAAGATGTACAGGGACCCTCCACATTCGCGGGGGTTCCGTTCCTGAATGTCAAAAAAATTAAAACATGGGTAAACTATCACTTTACCCATGTTTTGTCCCTTGGGAAGGGGTCTAGGTGGTGGGAGGCACTCACTTGCAGGGAAATGCTGCCTTAGTGGGGTTTAGCGTTCCCCTCTGCACCTCAGTTCAGGGCTCTCTGGCCAAATCTCACGTGATTATAGTTAAAAAAAACTTGAATGTCGAATCTGTAAAAGCCCCGAATGTCTACTGTATATATCTATTTGGCACACATAATATAAACAAAGTAGTTGCTATTAAAATAAAATAAATATTTCAACATTTTTGTTGGCCCAAGTGTAATATCTTCATTGTCCCCTTTTATTCTCAGGACAGCACTTCTTGTATATCAAAACAATGTGTTTTTTTTATTTTTTAGAAATGATTAGTTAATATGATTTCTGGATAATGTTGTCCACAAGCAGTTGATACTACTGATAAAAGACTGATGGTTTTATCCTTAATTTTCTTCTTGGTGATAGTATCAGATTTGTAATAACAAAGGAGACGCAGTGCAGAGATGAAGACAAAGGGAACTGTTGAGAGACTGCAATCAGGTTTAAATACACTGTCTACATCCCAGACTAATAGATGATAGAAATACATTTTATTTTACTAGTCGCTTATGGGTTTTTCCAGGTTGCAAACTTTAAAAGAGCTATTATAATGTATTAAAGGAACACAGTACAATAGAAAAAAAATAAGTACAGTACTTGAAAACTGTAAGCAGGAAAAAAAAAGTTATACATCTAGTCATTAATTAGAAAAATAAAAATGTTCATGCCTTTACAGGACACTGGAGAGATCCAAGATATATTGGTGAAAATCATGTGTGTGAAAGGAGAGTTTACATTTTTGGAGATAATCTGTTGCAGTGAATGATGCAAGGAGTCTGCTTCTAGTCCCCTGCTTATCGAATTATCTTTACAATGGCTGTCTGTTCCCTCATTCCTCTTCCCTCTCTTCACTGAGAGCCAAAACAAACGCCCTCATGATTCAGCTCTAGGAAGTGATGTAAAAAAAGACAAAATGCATTCCTCTACTTATAAACCTATGATTCTTAAAAAAATCTGATTTTTCCAAAAAATGTTTTATGCCCATGGTGTACACAGCTGATAACAGTTTTAGTTTGGTACATACTTGACAAACAAGTGTCTTATTGCTTGATCTGCAGTGGTCCCTTAAAGGTGTGTTTGCGTTGCTCAGTCGTGTCTGACTCTCCATGACCTCATGGACTGCAACACATCATGCATAGTATGCATGGATAGGTAGATGGCTGGATAGGTGGATGGACAGACAGACATAGTATGCATGGCTGGATAGATGGCTGTATAGACAGACAGACATAGTATGCATGGATGGATAGATGGATAGCTAGACAGACATAGTGTGCATGGCTGGATAGATGGCTGGATAGATAGATGGATAGACAGACAGACATAGAATGAATGAATGGATGGATGGCTGGAAAGATAGATGGATAGACAGACATAGTATGCATGGATAGGTAGATGGCTGGATAGGTGGATGAACAGACAGACATAGTATGCATGGCTGGATAGATGGCTGGATAGATAAGATGTATAGACAGACAGACATAGAATGGATGGATGGCTGGAAATATAGATGGATAGACAGACATAGTCTGCATGGATGGATAGATAGCTGGCAACATAGATGGATAGACAGACAGACATAGAATGAATGAATGGATAGATTAATGGAAAGATAGATGGATAGACAGACATAGTATGCATGGATGGATAGATGGATAGACAGACATAGTATGCATGGATGGATAGATGGATAGACAGACATAGTATGCATGGATGGATAGATGGATAGACAGACATAGTATGCATGGATGGATAGATGGATAGACAGACATAGTATGCATGGATGGATAGATGGATAGACAGACATAGTATGCATGGATGGATAGATGGATGGATGGGTCTGATGTACACATTTGACTAAATGAGAAAATAAGTTGGCCATTAAACTACATTATTATTCAGTTGTTTCTGTAAAGCGTCATCTATGAAGTCACACTTAGGCCACTCTACAATTAGGCCTATTGGTATATCAGCATTGTTGCAGATACAATCGGTGCTTGAGATTCCTGTGTAAGTATTATAAACCTATTAAAGTCATATTACAAATGATGCAATGCAACATCACATAGCAGGAACTCGGCGTCATTAGACTATAATGCACATTGACATTACCTGTCCTTATTATTGGACTTTGTTTTCCATCACTACACTCAATCTTCATTATGTGTCTGAAGAATGTCTTTCAAACAAGATCATAACTAATAAAGAGCATCATATAAAAAGCTGGAATATGAGGAGGGGACATCGAGGTGGACAGCTCTTATTCATATTGTAAATGCAGTAAAGTCAGGGTCTCTGTCAAGCCTTGATAAACTGCAAAAACACTAAAAGACACAAATGATGCAAGTGAATAGCAGTGTAGTCAAAAGCAATCTTTATAAACGAGATCAATTTACAGGCCAAGGCTGAAGCATTGTGTGTTTACCAGTAAGAGATGTGTTAAGCGCTGTGATTTAATATTCACTCAGCCAGAAGGAAAGCATTGCACTACATGTGTAATACTAATAATTACACGTTTGTTGCCATGGCAATACTTGAACTCATAATGGACTGCTCTTTTAAACCTAAATTCGACAAAAAAATAGCATTGCGTTGTTTTAAGGCCGATGTAGAGACATCATAGTAATCATAACCAATGGCAAAATGAAATACTGATTTTTTTCCAGAACATTTGTACACATCCCTGGCCCATAACATTAATAAAGATTTGTAAATGAAAATAATATTGACTGGTTTTACCACTGGCATTAAGCAAACAGGAAAACATTGTAACTTAATGTTATATGGGATTCCACTGACCTGATGGGCCAATGTGGTCAACTGTTGTGAATAACAAAACTGGATAATATGCCGAATGTTGTTAGAAAGTAATAAAATAAATACAACTTTTATATATTCCACTTTTATAAGAAAGTAGTCGTTTGCCCGTCATAAATGACTGTATATTATTATATAATCTGCTCTGTCTCTCTGCGCCCTATCACTCTCTCTTTCTCTCTCCTTTCTTCAGTCTCTCTATCCCTCCTTCTATCTCCCCCTCCATCTTCTCTCTCACCCCTCCCGACCTTTTCTCTCCCTCCTCCACTTCTCTCTCTCTCCTTCTCCTCTCTCTCCCTCCTCCCCTCTCCCCTATCGCTCCCCCACATCTTTCTATCCCACCCCCCTGTCTCTCTTCCACCCCCTCCCGTCTCTCTCTTTCTCTCCCTGTGTCTCTCCCACCCTCTCCTCCCGTGTCTCTCACACCCTTTCCCCACCACCCTCTCCCTCCCCTGTGTCTCCCCCACCCCCTCCCTTCCCTGTGTCTCTTCCCGCCACTCTTTCCCTCCCCTGTGTCTCTCCCAGCCACCCTTGGCCTTCTCCCTCCCATGTGTCTCTCCCAGCCACCCTCCCCTGTCTCTCAGCCACCCTCTCGCTCCCCTGTGTCTCTCTCAGCCACCCTCTCTCTTTCCTGTGTCTCTCCCCACCACCCTCTCCTTTCCCTGTGTCTTCACCCACCTTCTCCCTAACATTTGTGTCTCTCCCCCACCGTCTCTCTTCCCTGTGTCTCTCCCTACCACCCTTTCCCTCCCCTGTGTCTCTCCCAGCCACCCCCCCCCCCCCCTCCCGTGTCTCTCTCTCAGCCACCCTCTCCCTCCTCTGCGTCTCTCCCCCCACCAGCTCCTGGTATTCCCAGGTGGTCTCCCATCCAAGTACTTACCGGTTTGACCACTTGGTTCCCTGGCTGGATTCAAACCCAGGATGCTGTGGTGAAAGCACCTGCATCCGAACCACTGGGCCACCAGGGATGCTTAAAAAAATTAGAGCTATACAAGGAAAAGGAAATAATTTACCATTGATAAAGGTAGTGCTCACCGTGATTAATTTAACGCATTTCACATTTGTCATATTGAAAACTGGTAGAGGGCAGACATCAGAGGAGTTAATAATAGGATAAATTCAAAGTAATTACTATGAATATATTTGTTACTCTTTTAATTCCCTAATACAATATTAAATATTGATAAACTAAGATATTGCTTGAGAAGGGTAGCTCATAAGTGAGAAGTCTGTGGGAAAGAGGAGGAGCACCATCATGAAGTACAATGCCAGGAAACTAAATGATTTCCTGCTCCTTGATCTGAGCAGGTGGTAACGCCTCCCAGGTGCTCTCTCTTTGAAAGAAGTGATTAATTCAAGATCTGAATTCATGTACTCCGGGACAATATATATCTACTTCATCTTGCAATTTTTCATTAGTGATATTGTGTTCCTGCTTTAATTACAGTACAAAATTAAGGTCTTTAAAATAATATATGTATATGCAATTCCTGTATATATTGTTTTGAATGGGTTTTGCTGGGAACACACATACACTGATATCATATAATAAATAAAGTTCCAAGTTTTTGAATAACTCAGGACTGCTGACATTTGGTGTGAATACACATGAACCCGTACCCTAACAATACTAACAGCCTTATTAAATTGCGATTCGGCCAATTGAATAGGGCTCTATATAAGCACAGAGCATTTTTTTTTTTACAGAAGTTTTTAGTTAGTGAACTTCTATCCAAAAGCAAGGACTTCACTAACTAAAAACTTCTGTAAAAAAAATATGCTCTGTGCTTATATAGAGCCCATTAGATTTGCCGAATTGCAATTTAATAAGGCTGTTAGTCATGTTAGTCATTAAAGGAAATACAGAAGCCAACTTCCCAATCCTTGTGTAGCCATATAAAAGGACCTTTAAGAACTATACCGCTCATATAGGTTTCATTAAATATAATGTGATCTTAATGTTATTAGAATATTAGAATAATAAAACAAACAAGAACTGCATATGAGCAACAGAATTAAAATTACAGTCATAGTATCTTATAATATATGAAATCTGAATATTTTCTGATAACTTACTTTTTTTTTTTCTTCTTACTCCTATTAACAAGTTTAAAAGCAAAAAGAGTACAAGAAAGATAAATATTTTCTAATGTCTTTAGACTGTATGGGTCATATTCAATTGAGGTTTTGGGAGATCCAGTAAGTGAGGTTGCAAGTTAAATTGCTATTTAATTTGTGTCTTTTTGCAGGCTCCAAACGGCTTCTGAGTTACGACCTTGAAAAAATGTGGATGGTTAACCTCGTAACTTACAGCCTCCAGAAGCCTTTGATCTGTCACATTCGCAAGGCTAAAATCGCAAATCACTATTCAATTGCTCAATTTCCCCAAACCCGCAAATGTTTTCACACCCATAAATGGCAAATGAAGGAGAAAATCCTATGAGTGCTTGAGAGGCCCTGCAGGGGGGTTACACACCTATTCGTATCACTGTAAATGCAAATAAAAAATCACTACTGCACTGTAAATAACGGGAAAGCGATGACAGACATTAGAATTAATTGCACAAAGCTTGCGAACCGGCAGGAAATTAAATGTATATTTATGTTTAATTACGGGGTTTAATGAATCTCAGGTATCATTAAGTTAATACAGATCAGGCCACCCACATGGACTAGAACAGTATTGACATTCATTTACATAAATCTTTATTTTAAAGGGTTTACGAGTCTGGTCGCAGATCAGACCCCTGAACCTAATTGATTGACACGTAACCTCCATGTTTTTCTATTTTCTACTGCAACGAACCAGTGCATGATTTACGCTTTCTGCTTTGGGACAGTAACTTGTGGGCTTGAGCAATTGAATAGTATCGCAATTGGAGAAGAACAGGAACCCGCAACACACCCGCAGACATACGGCCGTCTGCGATCGAGTTGCGGGTTTGAAATTGAATATGGTCCTATGTTTGTGAGGTTTCGATCTTGTAAGGTGCTTTAGAGAAAGCACTGTGTATGTTTGATTTTAAGCTCAAAGAGAGGACCCTCCATTCTTTTGCATTGTGTTAATATTATTTTCGCCCTGTATAGCGCTACGGAATATGTTATAAATAAATGTAATAATAATAATAATGCATTGATTTCTTAAAACTGGATAAATGGTGTGTAATCTTGTTGCAGAGATGCTAGTCCCACATAATGCTCAGTGTAATAATTATCAAGCTTTCTAGCAAAGATGCCTTTGGTGGGAATTAGCACTGGCTTCTTGTGCCGCTTTTGGTAGCAATTTTGTTTTGCCCTTGGCCATGTAATCAGTCCCAAGGCCCAGATTAAGGCTGTCAGGTTGTGTCAGGAGTTCCCAGTGAGTGTTCACTAGACTACCTTTTATCCCACAAGGTTTACTCAAATGTCACATAACGTCTCCAGGGAAAGCCGACTTCCCACTGGGAGCCAATGATTGCGAAACGCCATCAAAAGGAGATGGGAAACAATGAAAAGCATTTGATAAATGTGTGATTTTTATTTTACAAAATGCAGACTCAACGTCTTCCAGAGTTGGCAGCATGTATGTACTTGTCTTTGTTAAATAGAAAAAAAACACTTATGTTGTGTGGGCCGTCATTTTGTGGGGTTAAATAAAGCTTTTATTTGACTTGTGGCCTTATTTCAGATGTTGTGAATTACTGTAAATACTAAACAATAAACAAAAGGATAAACATGTTATTTTCCTGAAGATTTTTGCTTTTAGATATTTTAATTTCAGGTCAACAAAACAACATATACAAAGGTATTTTACCAGCATATTAGTCATACTTGAAACTGCCCCTTTAAAAGGTAATAGGACATAACTGGAAATGACCCTAATTATTTTGTAGATTTTGTATTCTTTTGTTTATTCTAATGGAATTCTTTCAATATTTAATCCAGGTTAAATATTGTTTGTAAGTGGAAATGATATCTCTTATCAATAGAAACATTGTATGCACGAGCTATAAGGCAGATCTTTGCAGGGACTGTTTGGGAGATTTGAGTAAGTGAGAGCTTTTAAGCACTTGCAGCCTTATTAAATTGCGATTTGGCCAATTGAATAAGGCTCTATTTAAGCACAGAGCATATTTTTTTTACAGAAGTTTTTAGTTAGTGAAGACCTTGCTTTTGGATAGAAGTTCACTAACTAAAAACTTCTGTAAAAAAATATGCTCTGTGCTTATATAGAGCCCCATTCAATTGGCCATCGCAATTTAATAAGGCTGTTGATGTTCAGATATGCAAACACTTAAGTAGTTTATTTTAATATTGAAAACAGGGAAACTTCCATATACCTTTGCCTCATCATGCACATAGAGTGGCGTAACCATGTGGGAGCATTACGATGCTACAAAATATTATTATTATGGTTTAATTTATTCCATAGTAGTATGAAAATATACCAGAGACTTTTAGAAAATATGGCAATATTGCAAACTCTTAATCCTCTCATTTATCATGTGACACATTTTTGCAGAGCCCAGACAAGACAAGGAATTCCAGTGTATTCTCAGTACTTCCTGTGTATGTTTATTGACTGAGCAAGCATTGGGTACTGTACAGAGTGCTCACTCCCACGGTGGAGCTACATTCCTTACTGCCATACTGTACAATATTTGTTTTACGGATTAGTAATAAATATTATGTAAGCTCTAAACAATTCTGCTAAAAAAACTAACACGCATTGCAATGTAAAGCAGATCTCTCCAGTGCTGTATGTATTTGTAATACTGATCATTAATCATGGATGAATGGAAACACCTTCAAGGGAAATTACCAACAAAGTCCAAAGCCAAAAATGCCAACTCCACTCACTCTCTGACCTTGACTAATATAGTGCAAGAATGTGCAAAGAGAAAGTTTTACAGATGTCTGCCAATTAAATATTTAAATAAATAAAAAATAAAATATATATATATATATATATATATATATATTCATTACATTTTTTTTAAATTATGAACTTGAATAGAAAAATATTCTCACTCTCAGTCTCACTCCCACCAAATATATTATTTAAAGTAAAGTAACATATATAAAGTGTCACTATAGTGCCATATTTAGATTACATTATTTTGAAGAGCTACACTCCATAATGGGTAAAAAGTTTTTAGAAAAGTATTGAAATCAAACATTTTAATACAGCGTATAAATTATTAACAATAGCATGCAATTATTCTGTAGTTAAAGACATTTTTCTCTCCTTTTAATCTTAACAGGTGGTAGGTGAACCTGAATGAAGAAACATTTGCGGCTTCTTTTATTGACAGACACCTTAGGTGAAAATCCTTAGAGCAACAGATTATCAGCCTTATTAAATTGCAATTCGGCAAATACTAAAGGGCTCTATATAAGCACATAGCATATTTTTTTTACAGAAGTTTTTAGTGTAAAAAAATATTCTATGTGCGTATATAGAGCCTTTTAGAATTTGCGGAATTGCAATTTAATAAGGCTGTATGTATTGACAGCCTCATTAAATGATATATCATATAATAGTTTAAAAAATAAATAAATTTAATTTTGTCAGATATAATTTCCCATTCTGCAAAAGCAGATGTAGTAAATATTAGATTTCAGTGGTTCTTTAACATCTTTTGTTATCTATTTAGTAATATACTGATTTGTTTACCTATCTAGTAATATTGATTTATCGAAGAGGATGAATTTTAACATATATAAGTGTAACATTTAGGTTTACTATAAGATTTCCTGCATACTCCAGGAGGTTACACATGCTGTTGAAGCTCTAATTCTTACATATTGCCTTTTTTTCTTAACTATTTTCTTCTGTGCTGTGTTACAATGTAATTAAATGACTTCATTTTGCTTTCCGTAATTTGTTCTCATTAGTACGGCTCAGATTCATTCCCCAGAGCATATCATGTGAAGTATTAAGTAGGGAAAACAGCACTATAGCAGATTCATCAGCACATTGTTTTCTACACTTGTTAAAATGTCTGGCATTCCATTCATTTCTCCAATCTATTGATGTCAATGCAACATTTCATGCTTGAGGAATCAATAGAGAGTGCAAAAAGTGTTTGATGGTGCTCAATTTCTTAACAGCAATATGATTAGGATAACTCCACAAAACATACTGTTTTTTAATTCCAGTCACTATTCATTGATACGGCATGACTGCTATTCATTATGGGAGGATCAGAAAATATTTCCTATAGAAGAAGCATGTATTCAAATCTTAAGAACAAAGCAATCGAAATGTAGCGATACGGATTATGTTGGCGCATTACAAATAGACCATAATAACGATAATAATTATGTTTTCTCATTCGTAAAACTAGGAGAACTGTCATTGGACCTAAGTCACCAATACCCTTTAACCAGAATATCCTAATAATCATATATTATGACACTTAAGCTTGTGAAGTTTCATTCTTGTGAGGTGCTTTGGGGAATCCCAAGTCAAAAATAATATTTTATCCATGTATATCACTATGGAATATGCTGGCACGTTACAAATAAATTAAATTATTTTGTAATGTGTTAAAATTTGTTTTTGCCTTTAAAGAGCTATAGAATATGTTGGTGCTTTAATAATGATAAAACAAAGTAACTATAAACATAGTAACACCATTCTATAACCAAATCCAGATAATTTAGAAAGAAAGTATAAAAAGAAAAAGAACCAAAAAAGAACCAAAGTGATTGAACAGGGAAACTATTTTCCCGTGAATATCAACAAGTGTAACCTTTACTTTCTCAGTACTTGTCCTCAAATCAATTCTTTGCTCATCTGTATGTTCAGCGGATCTGGTATAAAAGGCATGTCTGTAATATAAGGCATAAATCCCCAGATTTAGAAAGGTCAGGAGGTTATTCAGTAGGCAGCAGTCACAAAATCTTATTGTATTGATTAAAACTTTCCATTGAAATGATGGAAGTACCATCCAAAACGTCATCATTTGTAATTATTTTGAATGTACAACAGACTATTCGATGTGTTGGCATCCTTGAAAATCTATATATATGACCAAAATATTAAAAATATTTTAAAAAAAAATTAAGAAATATATTTTTTAAATTAGTAAAAATATAAACAAGTAATAAAAAAAATCTCCATGCTAGTGTCAAATAAATGCCACTATCCTATTATGAAGAACTCTATTTCTTGCATCAGCTTGCACTTCAAAACCACAAAATAATAAGTTATGGGATTTAAATCAGAGAAAATTTGCTTACACTTATTCTTTACATGGCGTTTAAGAGTTTGGGAGTCTAGATGAAAGCCGTTGTGAAACATGATATACCATAATGTGATAACATCTTATCCCTAAATCTACTTTAGTAAATGGGCTTTTGTATGTGGCACCAACAGTCTAAGACATAAAATGCACCTTTTTTTCTCAGCTCAACAACTTGCTGTTGATTGGTTCATTGTAGAGGAAATGTTGATGTGTGTCTTCTAATATTCTAAATTGCTGTGCACAAAAATAATGAAATTACAAAAAAAATAAAAAATAGGTAACATTTGTAAAGAGATCAGGAAAATGGAGAAAGTAAGGGAAGTTTAGAAATAAAAAAGTAAAATAAAATGTTATCCTGAGATACAATTTAAAAATGTATATCATAACATTTTTTTATTACAGATACCTTATGAAAAAATTCTGAAAAAACATATAGTAGTGACATTCAATCCACTGTTAAAACAATTCACAAATTAGAGTATTTCTGTCTGTGTAGGTAAGTGATAACGGTATTGTTAAGCTCATTTATCTGGTGTTTATTATAACCCACAAAGTAAAACACAGTCACGAGGGAACGTGGATCGGAGAGGGCATTTGTGTTTATGCACTTTGATAAATGTAGCACTGGTCCTTCTTACTTTATGGTGAACACTAATGAACCACTCCTTCTATCTCCTTGCCATCAGTTGACCCCTCAAAAAGTAATGTGTACACCTGATATATTTATATGTTCCACAAAAAAGGAATGAGTGAGACCAATGAAAGGTAGAAGAACCTCAATGTAGCTCAACATCAAAAGACCTAACTAAATAAATTGTGTTCTACACTAAAATGCCTGTTAAAGGGAATCAGAATCATTCACTCATTGTGACGTCTACTTGTTGATGGATTGAAGGACATGTCCCATTCACTGGAGGAGCTAGGATTTGAAAGATATGGACGGCTGTCGATCAATTTTCACTGTTCTCGATAAAGAGAGTTGATTGACCCTGTTAACAAGTTAGGCAGAACTGTTGTAAAGAATCCTGCCTAGAGCATTTCATGCCAGAGGTTTCGAGAATTGAGACACTCTGGAGTCTATCAAACTACAATGTACACAAATGTTGTAGATATTGCACATTATTTTCATTGAGCTTTAGTACAAAAAGTTTCTTCATTCTCTGCTTTAAAGGTGTTTTATAAATGACAATACTACCTCTTTAATTTAACGTAAATGTAATTCTCTTGCTTGGATTTATTCTTATTGTCAATACCTTTGTCTGATGTCATAAATCTCATTCAAAACTATGACTGAGACTTTCCCAGACTAGTTTATTAGAGATGAGCAGATCTGACTGCTTTCACAGGAATCCTAACACCCTATGTCTGCGGGTACTCAAGCAAGCAAACAAAAATAACTGAGGAGTCTTATTCCGAAATGTGAAATTCTAACTAAATAGAGATTGTTTTTTTAAACATGGTTGAAATTCTTCTATGCAACAAAAAAATTATCCTATAAGACTATATTTTAATTAATGTGCACACACTGTAGCCAGGGAAAAGAAGGGTCTTGGTGTGCACACAATAGAGATGTGTGATCTCTACACGGCTCTGACATTTTGCCAGGAGATACTTAGAGATGTTAAACATGCAGAAACAGATGCATGTCATTCCAAACCGGAGAAGAGAAATTGAAAGATCCCTCTTATAATAGCCCTACCATGCAATGGTTTAATGCCATTAGTAATATACTAAACATTAGAGGTATTTGTTTAGTATTTGTGTGGAGAGATTTGTCAAAGACTTAAAATGATATCCCCGGAAACAAAAATGGAAAATTTTAGTCAAAGCATTTCTATCATGCATTTAAAAAGACATGTTAAAACATTACAATATATATTGTATTGTTGAGTTATTTAAAAAATTAGCTAAATCTGTGTGCTTGGCCAGCCGTGCATTCAAAACGATGGTAAAAAATAGAAAAATTGAATAGTTTGGATTTACAGTTATTGGCTGGTATTTTCTCCAACTTCATATCATTTAGCGAGAGAAAACAACTCCATGCACCTTAATTACTTTCTTTTCTAATTTATAGATCCTTCAGCTTTATTTATGTATGTATTTGTTATAATGTAGGTTTGCGAGTTTTCAATCTTGCATGGTGCTTTGGGAAAAGCACTATGGACACCAAATTCTAAGCTCAAAGACAGGGGCCACCATCTTTGTAATGTGTTAATATTGTTTTGCCTGGATCACAGCTTATGTATAGTGCTACGGAATATGTTGGCGCGTTAGAAATAAACTATAATAACAATAATAAAATTATACTCATGTGTTTAACGATCAACTGACAAACAAAACACAGCTAATTGATCATATTCTCACATTTTTGCTCCGACCAGAAGAGAGTAAGGCCTTCTTCCAATTTTTGCGTTGGTATTTCTATGTATTATTTCTAATTATTGAATCATCCAACTTTCTTGCATAAAGAGTAATGTTTAAGCACCGTCTACCAATTGCAACATAACCATTGCGTTTTTGTTCTATTGTGGTGTGACCATTTAATTTCCTCTGATGTGCCCACTAAAAGGAACAGCTTGGCAACCATACAACTCTATATATGCATGCAATAGCACAAATTTTGTTTATGTTAAACAGAATTAATTTTCCCACACTGCTATTCTTAAAAACAAGTGCCAATACCAGAATTAGTTAAGCCAGATTGATCATTTCTACTCAAATGTTCTGAAAAAAAAAACCAACTAAATATTTTCTCTCTAATGGACTATCATTACACTGAAAGGATTGTCTATTATTCATTTTTTTGAAAACTTTAGGGACTCTGGGACCGAAACAGCAGGTGTTAACTTTATAAGATTCCTTATGACATCACTGCCCATCTGAATTGTTTTGCATTTTTCCAATCTCCAAGGAGAAGTTTACAATGTTCTCCAGTAATATGCAAGCATTTAGATTTTTTGAAATGTGAAAATCATATTTAAAAGTGGATGCAAATAATGTTTTTTTTGTTTTTAGAGGGCAAGCAAAAATGTTTCCAGTTAGAGTCATAATTAGCGGGTGAAAAAGGTCTTGAATATCTGCCTGGTGGAAGGATTGTGTGATAATTAGTGGTCTGAATCGTGCAACATTAAATGCTAATAGTTTAAAAAAATTAAAGTCTCATACACAAACACATCTAGTTCTCTCGCCAGCATGGTATGTGCTCTCTTTTTGGTGCCTGCACTCTTTTTTCGATTCACACTTGCTTTTATCAACCCTGTACTTTTGTTTTTCATCCGTGAGCTCTCTTTCACACACACAAGGTCACTCTCTCAAATGTAATCTTTCTTCTGCACTTACAGTCCTTGAATTAATTCTAAATTGTACACTCTTAGGCCATACATGTTCTCTCCTCACTCGGACACACATCTCTCCAGTCCTATATGGTCGTTTCTCCTCTATCACACTACTAAATCTCCTCATAAATTCCCTATCTTTTGTGTCCTACAATCGTTAGCTTGCAAATATTGAAAATCCCAGTTGGTTAGGTTCAATGTAAAGTCCTGGTGTGGCCCTTAGAGGCTACAAAATCATGTACACTTCTATTTTTTACTTCAGAAAACAACCATTTTACCGCATAAACACTATATGTCACATTTGTCTGTCTTCATTTAACGTAAATAATCCACCAACACAATAATCTGAACCCAAAAAAAACTATAAGGGTAATATGTATCCATTTAAAGTACTCATGGAACACAAAAGTGACTTTTTCAAGCAAAAACTTTACCCAGTACTGATGTGTACACTATTTCATTGTATTCCTTTTCCAACTACTATGACTCTATTTGTTCACTCTCTCTATTTCTATGATTTTCCACTTTCCTTTTATGAATATATTTATTTTATATTTTTTTAAATCCTTTCACTTGAACAATCCTGATAGAAAAAGCACATGGTACATGAACTAGTAGTAAACTCTCTTAAATCTTTCTGTTGTTTCTGTACAAACATCTGACATTGATACTGTGTACTGTGTACAAATGCAGTGTGACAGCCATATCCTTTCAAACCTTCTCTTATCTGATTGCAGCGGTTAGATCAACCCACATTATGAACGGTAATAGATCTAGACACCATCAAACTATTAATTTTTCTAAACAAACTCAAATGAAGCGTATCCATTTCAGTGGGCAAACGGAAATTTACTTTAAGAGTTAATTGAAACCAACGTGTATCAGTTCCAGTGTGTACATTATCGGAAGGTCTTTGGCCAAAGAAAGCATATTTTCATAACAGATTTGGTAAGCAGTTTTTTATTTTATTTCTTACAATTCTACATTTCACAATTTAAGAAAATAGCAGTAACATTTTTTTTTTTTTTACACAAAAAAATGATTATTCTAGTATTTTAATTAAAAATGTGTTAAAAAAAATATTTGCTCTAACCAGTATTGAGTTGTCACATCCAATGCTTTTTAATTACTGCTTAATTTTGCTAAAGATTAGATGCATATTCATTATGTTTTAGGTTTGCGTTATTTATATTAGTTTACCATAAAATACATTAATAATAATAATCACAATGCCTGTACATTTTGGAAGCAATCTGCAAGAACCAGCCATTTATTTCCAATGGAATTGTGATGGAAAGGTAGCAACTTTAATAAACAATTGCCCACATTTAATAATTGGTTATGTGTTGTAAAAATCTTGGAAAAACTCTTTATTACTGCCCTGTGTAATCCTATGAGTATCTTAGTATTCATCAATACCAACAGTTCTCTAACACTTCACCCTTTATTATATATGGCCCAATCAACATATTTTATTTTTTTAGTTTGAAAGCACAGACATTAAAACAATATGTTAAGAAAAAAAAAAAGGCAGCAAACTATTAAGTAAAAAACATATAATGGAAACATTACTTTATTGTACGAAAATGTAATTAAAATGTCATACAATAACAATTCTCATTTCTATTTTAATCTAATTTTCCAGTTTTTATTAATACATATTCCATGTATCTCTATATAATAGTTTCTGACTACCTGTAGTCTGTATACGGTTTACTGATCTGAGCTGTTTAATTTTAGCCTAGAGTAGTGTAACTTTTGGCCTGCTTGGTTTGTGGCGTCTGTCTTCATTTCCTGAAATCAAAAACCTACAAAGAATCCAGCACCCGTGAAAGTGCTCTGGAAAGAGTTGTCAACGTCAAGGCCCCGGTCACGTGTCTGGGTACAATAAAGACAGAGGCCTACACTTATTAAATAGTGACATTTTAACATGTGAGCAAATATCACTAAATATGTTCCAAGCAGTGATTTCTTTAACACTATGATAAATCGCTCTAATAATACCATGTAAGATACGCATATTGTTATATAAGATACAAATCCTCATATGATACATCTAGGAAATCATTTTATTAGGGATCAAAAATCATCACATTTTAAATACTGCATGTATTTCTTATTCAAAAACAACATACATATGAGTTATAATAGAAGTTACTTTTCAATTAATAATACACTGCAATATAAAATAAAATAAATGTGGTGTGAAGTTTGTTAACTGTAACACTTTACAAAGCAACCATTGTAAAAATGGCAATAGATTAAGATATTAAACTCTTAAAATACACATTTAGGAAACACTGTGCTGCATATTGAAAATGCATCCATAGATCCCATTTGTAATGAGACTTAGGGCACGGTTTGACAAAATTATAACAAATTTGGAAGCTACAAAAACGTTTTCTGGAAGCCAGGGAATATAGGTAAATGTTGGGTAATCAAAATGTAAAAGACAGCAGTAAACCTATAGTAACCATTGCACCAATTTGTTAGGTTATCGAGGCAAATGCTTGTCAAAATCTTAGTGATATTACCCTGCCAATCAGGACATATATATATATATAGTAATTTAGTAATTATTAATCCATATATATATATATATATATATATATATATATATATATATATATATAGATTAATAATGAGTATTGCAATATAATTTGATACCTTTTGTATTGGACAAACGTTATATTTATAATGACGAGCTTTCGAGAGGCTTAACCTCCCTTTATCAAGTATCAAGCAATACTACAATACTATATATATATAGCAATTATTTCACATATGGTGGGCTAAGTGTGATAGAAGCCCTCCACCATACAAAATACACTAGTACAAATAAGGAATAGTAGATTAGTGATTCCATTTGAATGTCTAAAAAATAAGTTAATAAAAACGTATTTCCTGCTTAAATTTCTCAGAAATACAGTTTATGTAGTGCACTCTGGGAAAACTGGGCGGGACATGCAAATGAGACCACATAATGAACCCTCACTCTGTCAATCCAATCCATTTAAAACATGGCTCCTTTTAAGCATATGTTTACTGTATTTCACAGTTTTAGGCATATATATATATATATATATATATATATATATATATATATATATATATATATATATATATATATATATATATATATACACCTCTTTTTTTTACCATATTTGCCGGAGTTTAAATGTCTTTCGAATATAAAGGCACATATTTTTTTCCAGCACAGTATAGGTGGTATTCTAAAGGACACATTATAGAAATATAAATAACAACGGAGCCATAGAGACAGAACACAATTTATATAAGGATATGGAAATGTAAGAGATAACCATCAATTTAAGTCTGAAGAAAGACTTAAACTTCATACTGTCCCATTATATTTGCGTAAATGGGAAACCATAATAACTCCAAATGAAAAAAATAATAATAATATCCTTTAATATACATAGAAAACCTTTACTATACTGTATTTCACAATACATATAACATGTATGTTGCATAAAATATTCAGATACCCAAATTATTTCTTATGTAAAATCGACCTGAACCTATGGTCTACATAATTGGTCATTTCCTTATCTAAGGAAATGATTTAAAGCACTTTATGTGCATTTTAACTACAATAATATTCTCCTGGGTTTCAGGTATTTTGGAATGTAAAACCTGTGCTCCTGTCAACGTGTGAGGTTAAGACACCGTTTACCACCTATGTGTAGCTCGGAGCAGACTTTCTTTGGTCAATCAGAACGTAGCACAGAGCTGAAAGAAGAAAGTCATAATTTAACAGGTACTAGAACTGACATGCTTGAATGTTGGGTAATTTCAGTGGCATTTTGCACTACATTTATCTTGATAGCTAGTCACCCTTCATATTAACACCTGCATAACTCAGTCCGTTTCAGTATTTGCGTCCACAGGTGTTTGCAATTTAGCTTCTGCTTTAGAGGCTGCTTATGGTTCATATCTTGGTTCTGTACCAGTACGCCGGGATCTATACTCATTTATTTAACATTTTAGAACTAGCACAATGCCTATGATGATTAAATATAATAATAATAATTCAAATCTCTACTTCACCACACTATTTCTACACTATTATCCAATCACAGCATTCGACAATATTACAGGAAAGGTTAAGAAAATAGTACATATCCATCAACATTTGCTTACACAATTCCTACAAATCACAGTAAGCCCCTTGAATTTATTGGAATATGTGCAAATATGTCACATAATACATTCTGTGTTTGCGCTGCGGAATATGTTGGCGCGTTATAAATAAAGGATAATAATAATAAATTCTGTGTCATATTCTGTGATGTCTAAATATTTACCGATATTTTTTGTAATAGCTAATATAATGTATAATTATAGAATCCCATAGCATTTGAAGTAAACAATATATTATAAGGGCATGCAACAGAAGACATATTCATTTTCCTGAACATTTATACAGTAAAGTATCATTACAAATAGATCCAGATGTTATTATCAGCACATCATATATAACGCTGCATTCTGGAAAATAATTTCAGCCTTATTAAATTGCAATTGGGCCAATTGAATAGGGCTCTATATAAGCACAGAGCATATTTTTTTTACAAAAGTTTTTAGTTGTTGAAGACCTTGCTTTTGGATAGATCACTAACTAAAATATTCTATGAGCTTATATAGAGCCCTATTCAATTGGCCGAATCGCAATTTAATAAGGCTGAAAATATGCATTTGTTGCAATGTCATTATATTAGGGAGAATAGAGATATGGTTGTCTTCTCTTAAGTCATTTCAACAAAACGGATAATTGACTCTTCTGCTCCATATGTCCAACATTAATTATTATTATGCGCTACGGAATATGTTGGCGCGTTATAAATAAAGGATAATAATAATAATTATAAGAAATATCATTATTGATTGTAAATTTCAATTCTACAGCCTTTACAGAAGTAAGATGCATGGTAGCTGCATACCATTGTAGTTTCTTAATGAACTCAGTTGTTTTAAATAATGTATTATTGATTTTCCATACATACTGTTGGCGAGGAATACAATAGCATTGTATTAAATCTCTATTCAACTGGAAGTATAGCTACTTTCAAGACCAAAATATTAGTGGATGTACCATTTATGTCAATTAACCCTATCCAACTGTTGAACAAGTCATGTACCTTATATTACGGTGGATTGTGTATTAACATATCTGTATTACTGAGCACTGCTAAGTTCTCTTGCTTTAAAAAGTCACCATTAATCCTTGATCCGCGATTCCCTAGGAAGCAATTGTTCTTAAGCCCCTTTAAAATACATTAATGGTTATGTCAGATGTGCTACTGTTTATACTGTTCACTAATTTACCTCTCTACTGAGATTTACTTTTGACACATGCATTTAAGGTCATCCGGCCTGAATTTTTAGTTTTTTTCTCACCTTCCAGTTTCACCGTGAACAAGTTGTTATGCGTTCCAGATGTAAAAGTATTACGTATGACATGCTAGAGTACAGCATTAGCGCAGTTTAGTCATTATACAACATCATACAATATAGTAGTCTTTCATTTGGATTCCCATAAAACTGATATTGCCTTTTCTTGCCTATGTATATTTATTTATATACACAGTGCATATACATTTGGAAAATAATGATAATTTTAGCTAATTATTAAAACTAAATGAATGCAGTGTTTGCCACTATCATCTAAGAGAGTGCAGGGACCAAGGAAATAAAAAACATTACGTGCATTTCCTTGTTGGGGAACAATCAGACTTTGGATAACCACAAGCCCTACATGTTCTAGGGTCATCTTTGTATCTACCATCAAAAAAGGAAGACATAAGCAAATATTCACTTGAAGGATGATATGAGATTCTTAAGCCATCAGAAGCACTGTACCATACTTCTAATTTTTGGTAAACCATGAGGATAGACAGTGTGGAGAGAAAAATAAATGTGCCGATGATATCAGATTCAAGAAAAAAATACTGGGGTGCATTGGAAGACTTTGCGAGCCACACAAGTCTAATGGGCTACAAGTTGCCAGTCATTGGAATAGACTCAAGGCACACCCTACCTTCTAGACTATAAACATGTTCCTATAGGTTTTTGGGAGATATGTAACCAACAAATGAAGACATCTAGCTGGGGATATTGGTTATAGTCACTCTCCGCATTCCAGAACTCAATAGTATGAATTCCCTTAAGTTAAGTAATCAGTATAGAAAAGTTCACATAAAAAAATCCATGATATGAGGCGGAAAATATATATGAAAGCCAAGGGTTAGAAGGAGACATTTCATTTGATATAATATACTTTCTGTTTAAAAAGGCACTAGGGTAAGGGTGTTTTAGGGCAATGGCAAATTAAAATAATTTGACAAACATAACTACATTCAGAGGTCTTGGCCATATTTAAATTTGTTTATGGAACCATCTACATAACTGCATTCTTTACAGTTTTCCGGTCAGCTATTAGAGATTGTATATTTCAGAGCCCTATAACCTCACCATGCCTCTAAATAACATTCCTTGGAATATTGCTGCAAAATTATACACAATGGCTAGAAAAATCTGGTGTTTAACCTGTTAATTGATTTTGGGGCATTCACAAGTTTTGCCAGTGGGATACTGCATTCCACCCAAGGTTTGATCTTCACCCAAAAGAATCATTTTGTGGATTATCACAGACTGAGTCACTTGGCTTCCTGTAATCTAGTACATAGCTGTGAAAGGATTTAAGTTACCAAAGACACATGCCAAATTCATGTTAGTACTCACATGTGTCACCCTAAATACTTTGCAATTAAACACTTAACCCTTTCCAAATAATTAATGTACTGTAGTACAAACTCCATATGTATCTTTCAGAAATATGTGAAAAAACTAAACAGTTAATAATATGATAGATTAATGGTATGGCCAACATAAATTAATAGAAAAAAATACAGTGCCAAAAAGTTTGTGCTCTCTTCTTGATTTTGATAAAATATGGCCCTATATTATCTATAACTCTACTGATACTGATATCCGTCACTGTGCTCTGCAGAAGTGTATAAAAATATATATTTTTTATATATTAGCTTATAAGCATGAGGCCCTTTCTCTGTTTACATACTTAAGGAGCAATGGTAGTGGCAGAGAGAAGAAATTAAAGTTTTGGTGAATATTGGTCTTGTCGTACTAATTATTACTTTTGGTATAAATATTTCATTGCATTCAGTGAAAATTCTGAGCCAATTAAACAGATGTTTTTTTGTAGAATACAGATATTAACAAGCGTATGTGATATATCTCTTTGACCAACCAACTGTTAACACTGTAAATGCTGGGGAAAAGTTCAATGAAGAAAATTAGCAGATAATCCCATATATAAAAACAGCATGGGAAACTCCAGTAGATGGATATGGGGCATAAATCATGGATATGGCAAATGGAAAATTACTAGGAGTATCTATCAGAAGATGCTGTGTTAAGAGATTTTTCACATTAAAGCAAGCATTCAAATAACATACTAATCTATCCAAAAAGTATAATGACTTCTTCATTGTTCATTATTGGATAATAATTCATAATTAATAATTTAGCAAAATAATTTATAATATGACTGAAAGCACAGAAGACTATTCTGTTTAGTTCTTTAGTTTGATTTAAGTTTGTCAAACCCTGTAATTTACCCTGTAGTTGTCTAAATTTGATATTTCCATCATAAATAGATATTTTGGTGTTCAGTTTCAGGACATGGAATATGAATTAGAAGGTTTCAAATAAACAACATTCTTACATCCACTAAAATAATGAGATCAGATCATGTTGAATAAAAAAAATGCTTTATTATTGCCAATGAATATTTCTCAGGACCTCAAAATTCTTGTTTTTAGATAGTGAGAGAACAAAAGCCCAAGCTTTGTTGGCATATTATTTATAATAGTTGACATTTTAATTTTTGTTAAAAAGGGTATTTGAAAAAATCAGAATCTACATTGATGCCAACTCACTGGAAATCATAACATATATTTAGGTGAAACAAATTCAATTTAAATTATTTATTTATGCTAGGGACCAAAATGGAAAGAAATGTGTTTATTTTTCAAATGATAGTGTGGAATAACATTACAGTTGTTGGTTTAGAGAGAAAAATGACAGTTTCCATATATTCAGATATAAATCCTCGGAATCCTTCAGTTTACTTAAATTGAAAAGAAAAGCGTTGAAACCTCAATCATAGATAGCAAATGCCAGTTCTGCTTTGCTGATATTTGAGTCAAGTATGAAAAACAGATCTATCTGAGCAATATTTTTCTGTAACAATAATAGAGAAGTGTTGTTATAGAGGATTAAGATGTAAAAATGCCAGGCATGTGATGTGAAGATTAACAGGAACACCCAAATTGCAAGCATGTAGGTAGGATATTGAAGCAAACGGACATAAAAGCATATAATGCAATAACCTAGATTACAGTATAAAAGGAAAAATATATTAAAACTTAACTTTTACTGATACTTAAAAACATGTATGATCAGTGAAATAGGTAAAAAGCTAATACAGCTCTGTAAATACCTTATGCACAATCAAGTAATAATACAATGCATTGTAACCCTTACACTGGTGATTATCAATACAGATGTTGTTTTATGACGTCAGATGATATTTAATTGTCCCTGGGTATTAAATAGAAACACATATTTCTTTCTTACACATACGGTATACTGCGGCAATATGTTTTACTATTCATTCAAGTATCAGTAAACATGTACTTGTACTACAAGGGTGCTAAATTATTTTATTTTATTTTATTAGACTTATTTTATATAAGGATCCACATAATTTATGAGGAAATTGTAAGGAGTACAGAGATACTTTGTGTATTAAAGAATCCTGAACAAAAAAAAAACATGGAAGAACACGTCCTACACCATTTAATACTGATACCTTATGAGCTACATAAAAAATAATAAAACCTCTAAGTAACAAAACTTAATATAAAGAACTCTGTGGCCCATTGTTGTTTGATATAAAAAGCAGATTATGAGATTTAGAAGAAAAGTGGTTGAAGTATGTAACAGCTGGATATGCAGCTTAATGAATTGGAAGGTGTTTAAGGAATGTGCGAAGATTGGAGACAGGTCAGGAAATGCATACCACTAGTTTACTGAAACAGGTATGGGTTCTTAAAATATTATTTTATTATGTATAACTTTTACTTTAATCCATTAATCATACACAATCTTACAGTCAGATAGTAGACAGGATTAAATTAGCCTGATTATTAAAAATGGATGCTGTAATGCTCTATTTTATCCATCGAAAGCAACAACGGCTTCCTAAAATATAAAGGATCTAATGTAGTTAAAAAGTCAAGCATGCTTTTAAGTTGCGATGAAGTGCATTTCTAATAGGGTACTGTTTTATTCCGAATTTCATGAGTAGACTACAATTATAAGATTATTCAGATAAAGTATATTTTCTTCATACAGTTATCCCCTGCCCAATAACATAGTAATCCAAATAATGATTTCATAAATTCCTTTTAGAATGTGAACAAATAAAAAAAGAAAAAAAGAAAAAAAAATCCTGTCCTATTTTAAGCTAAGTGATTCTGAATAACTGCAATAGCCAGAAAGGGACAAAGTAGTCATGGCTCATTTCACCAGTCAGAACACGCTGGTTCAGCAGAATGCATCATTCCATTAGAAGTAACTGAAAAGACTAAGCTCAGAGTATTGCCAATGACACAGTGTGGATAAGATAGATGATATATACAACAGTAATCATTGGTTTTTAGTATATAAAAAGGTAACAATACCGCTTAATGCTTTCACAAGCTTGTTCCTCAAAGAATAACCTCCAAAAACATCTAGATGACCCATAAAATAAGAAATGTTGCACTTTTATTTAAATTATAAGTTTGAGTCACATTGGGAAAGATTGTCCACCAAGAACTGATACAGATCACAGCCCTTCACATTAGTCACCAACAATAATTTATTCAAATGAGATCCCCAATATTCTCTCTAAATCTCCACCAACTTTCTTACTTCAGTTTAATGATTGCTTTTGTATGAGCTTTAATCAACATTGAAGAGTTATTGTTTATGGGTAGGCACAACTTCTAATACATTTAATTCTATTGACCCCTTTGGTATTGACCACAAGTTATGAATTTTTTTTGTACATAAGCTCATTATTTTATTATATTTCCCATTTTGATAGTATAAATATTTACCACTCAAGATTTCTGTTATAAAAGGAATCAGATGGCAAACATGCTTATAAAACTAATTATAATTATGGGAAAGGGCTCTTCACAGTGCTTCAGATTGTGATATTGGATAGGTGCTTGGTAGTAGTTAGAGAGAAGATATTGTTTTGGTCATGGTGATTGAGACTATTATATACAGCATACTAACATAGCCCAACAATGGCTTGCAATGGAATGAGTAGTTAGTAGGAAACATCTGGATCGCTACCTTGTTGTGGTGAAGAGGCTTGTGTCCTCAATGAAGCTGTAAAGCTATACCATGTACTGTATGGTCACCAAAGATGGGCTGGTTATAGCAGAGAGGTCAGATGGTCACTGAGGGTCGGACACAAGTGAAGGACTAAACAACAACAACAATTGAAACATAACTGTGTCAACGGATTTGAAAGGGCTGTGGTGCATTGAAGCCCTATGTGGCATGTTGCTATCCCTGCTACGGCTTAGTAAATCTATTCCACAATCATTTCACAGGCAGAAAATATCCTTACATTCCTTTAGACTGTAAGTTTGCGCGTTTTCAATCTTGCAAGGTGCTTTAGGGAAAGCACCTTGGACACTGGATTCTAAGCTCAAAGGCTGTGCCCTCCATCCCGTGCAACATGTTAATATTGCTATTGTTTTGCCTTGATTGTCACCCATGTATAACACTATATGTATATGTTGGCGCGTTACAAATAAACGATAATAATAATAATTATATCCATCGGGATTGTAGATAGCATGGCTTCTTACCATTTGGTTAACCATTTTATTGCATATAACACGTTGCTTTATTATTAATGAAATCGCTATTAAAAGAAATAATTTTCACTTAACCCCTTCCTTTCTGAAAAGGCATGTAACATACTACAAATAGCTGAATACCACTTAAACAACAATAGGGTTAAACATTTACATACTCTCTTTTTTTTCAACAAAAGTTCAAGTTACAGTTCAAGTAAAAAGAAAATTTGACAGAAAGTAAAAAAGTTAACAGAGGCAAAATTTACTGTTTGGTTGTAAACTATGTTATTACCCCTAGATTTTAAGTGCTTCCAGCTATTTCCCATCGAGAAAGACTCCTGCTGCTGGCCCATTCAACTCTGACACCAAAAAATATCCCTAAAAATAGCGAGCAGAACGGAATGCAGTAAATATTAATCATTCTTTGAACTTCAATTTTTACATTCATTGCTAAATGGGTAAGCATGCATATTTCATTTGAATAGTATAAGATTTTCTTTGTTAATATAATTGTTTCCAAATCAATTTATTCTGGAGCAAATAAAATAATAATAAAAAAAAAAAAAACATGTATTTGCTTTTCTTCTTTTACCTTTTACAAAGTAATTGGTTTCTACTTCCAGCTGAGTGCTTACATTGATGACAGATCTTTTATTTACCCAACAGGGCACCCTGTGGATAACTACAGTTTACGTTCAGTAAATACATTCCTGCCTTCTATGTTATTCCAATGTATGGCTGTTTATGGAAACACAGCACTACAACAAAAACCAGCTTGCTTTAACGGTTTTGCGACCAGAGTAACATACAACACACTGAAAGGATTGTCCTAATAGTGTGAATTACAATGCATTGCTATGGAGCCTGGGCCAAGTATCATAAGCTAAAGTATACATACGTTTCGAAGGAAGTTCATAACTAAAGTACCACAAAAAGTGCATATTTCTAGCTTGCTATTTTGAAGAACTTGACTTAATAATTTGCAAATGCTTTCAGTATGTACAAAAGATAGGCACAGCCTTTTCTTTGTAACTGTTGGATTCAGTGTTGCTTTATTGGGTGAGTTGTTCACTATTTCTCCTAGGAGCACTAGATACAGGGCTGGATTAAGACCATTAGAGACCCTAAGCACTTAAAAGATGTTGGTGCCTCCATATATATCTAATTCATAATATGGACAATAATAAACTGTTACAATGTATATCATTAAATGCTATTATTACTATTTTATTGTTATTTGTATTAATATGTATGTATATATATATATATATATATATATATATATATATATACATATATATACACATATATGTGTACAATAATACATATATATGTATGTGTTTTTTTTCATTTATTGTGTGTGCCCCTTTTTGTGGAACCAGGTTTATCGGCACCATTTGCCGTTTTTAACCATTTGGTCAACGATAAACCCAGAAATGAAAAATGTATATGGTACCCCCTTCCCTTGATGCCCCAAGCATGTGCTTATTTTGCTTAATGGTTAATACAGCCCTGACTAGAGACGTTGGAGGCAGTTAAGATATCTATTTGGTTTGACTAGATAGCATGGAACTTGATAACATGGTTAAATAGACGTGCATCTCACATTAGAATCAACCTCCCCTCAGGTTCCAGGCAGAACATGGGCTATAAAGTGTGTTACTGAGGGTTGCAAGGGCTCTTTACTGTTGGAACAAGCTACCATCATGAGCCATGTGATGGCTTTTTAAATTTCCCTTCAAGTCTGCTAAACATAAGATTTTCTCTAAAAGGTTTCTGTGCTCATGGCTAATATATCTTCTTTGATTGTTAGTTTCCTAAAATGGGAAGTTTTTCCTAAACTACAGTGGTCTTTATAAATGCACAAAGTATAAAATATTTTGAGATTTAGAGATCAGCTGTAAATTATATTAAGGCAAATTGTTACACTTTTAACAGTGGGACTTAAATGTTTCATGTAATTCCCAGAATACAATACTCTCATTATCATTGGAGACAGGATAAGTGGTGGAATCTGCTCAAATCCACTTATTTGTAAGACAGTTGAGTTTTCTCCTTGACCAAGCAGGAACTAATAATCCAGTGATATTTAACTTTAGGACCTTTGTTTTTCAGCCATGCTCAGTGGCTTTACATGGGAGAATTGCACAGAATGAATAACCAATGTTCTTAAAATGCTAGGACACTTATAATCTGCTTATCTTAAGTAAGGGTATATTATGAGTAAGAAAAATAACATACTTGAGTACCATACAATGACCTTTGGTCTATTTATAGTGTTCATTTTGACTGCAATTCACTAATACTAACGAAATAATACAAATGTCATGAAACGCGTTGATGTACACCAAATACTTTTAGTAGTTGTTTTCTGGTTTTACCATTAGTACAGATGGGTTAATGGCAAAGGTTGATGATTGTTTAAAAATGCGCATTACCAAAGCGGATTACATTGCATCTACTGAGGGGATCAACAATGTAAGCCTACACTGAGCCATTATTGGAGAAACAAAGCTTTCATTTTAAGCCTTTGATAACAAGCATAAAATGGACAAAAGAAAAAATTCTTCTGATGTAAGAACAAGGCAAACACTACATGCTTTTCATACAGACTCATTTCCAGAGCCATGCAACATGCACAGATATCGACAAACTGTCTCCGCCAAAGTGCCCATCATGAACTTTTGTAAGATCAGCAAGTTAGAAGAATGAACAAAATCAAGAGATTGCTGTGGGTTATTAGAGTGCATCAAACACAGCATCTTCTTGCTGTATGTTTTATAAATGTACGCCTTGTGATGTAAGAATGCAAGCTTTTGTTTCCTTCTTATGATAAATGAAAATGCCTTAGGGAGACTTGGAAGAAAAAAAGATCTCCTGCAACAGGTCATATCTTTTTTTTTTGCTATGACTTAAAGAAAAAATAAGCACTTCCACTACATAAATATCTGAAGAGAAATGTCAAGTGAAAGAAATCACATTATTAACAGTTATTAATAATAATTAAAAAAAAAAATACAACTTATATGCAGGCTAATTAAATGCATATTTAAGTTTAATGGATTATGAACGCATCTGATAGAGGAGAATCAGTAGTGTATGGAAAATAAAAAATCCCCAAATAAACATTAATAAACTTACCCTAAAGTTTGCACATTTCTTCAGTTTTCTGGCAGTTGATTTTGAGAAGGAATGACACAGAATTCATAATTCATTGTGGCCAATCAGAGGCAGCTACAACATTGTTGCAATCAGTCTTTTGTTCCCACTACAAGGAAGCAGCTCAGGCAGTGCTGGTTAGAATTTCTGCACTGTGCTACTTTTGGCTTGAAGGCTAGTAAAGGGTTAAAAGTTCAGTTTTTCTATTGGTTAGTACGAGATGCCTATGTAGGCACCTCTGGGGGCGTGGAAACGGATTGATTTTTAAATAAACCAAATGTGTATGTGTATAGAATGACTGCATGCAATGTGTGTTTCTGGTATACGCATCATGTGTTAGATTAGAGAACGGTACAAACAGGGAAACTTCCACATACCTTTAACACACTGAATATAAATAGTTTAACTATGTTAAATATAACACTTTTTGGAGAAAAAAAGGTAATGGCAGTTTACAATAAAGTTAATAGAAAAAAAATGAGTTCATAACTGATTTTTTACTACTTTATTTATTTTATGTTCTTAAACTACATTTAAATGTCCAAACCTATCATAACTCATATAAAACACATTGGAAAACAAGCAAACAAATGATCAGAACTTAACACACAATTAGAGGCAAACCAGATGCACACAAGTGTTTACGTATCCCTTCTAATTACTGTGCTATTGTAGTGGTGGTATCTGGTGTCAAGACCCTCGCAATGGAATAAAGGTTGGAAGCAAAGCTGGCAATAGGCGATAAACATGTGCCAACTTGATATTTACCGTGATGTTATACATAAAGAATAGGCAAAATGGTTCTGAACAAACGTGTTTCTAAACTTTACAGAAATGAGAGTCCTAAATAGGGTTTATGAGAAGGCACAGAAAGATTAAAGCATGTCATATAGGCTTAGAATAGAACAAATACAACTAAATTGAAAACAACACATCTTTTAAGCACTTTCGCTCTCATAAATCCAGGTCATCCGACTCCATAATAAGATATTTACTAATCAGTATTGTACATGCTTTATTTGGTATATTCTGACAAACTGACATTATATCTGAATTTTGTAGAATGATTACACTATTGTAGGAGTGACAAATAGCCATCAAGTGTCACTAAAAGGTCAAGCCAAAAGGACAGTAAAAAGACAAGTGTGTTTATGTAAAATAGCCTCTTAATCTTCCCTTATTACATTATCATGTTAAAGATCAGGACAAGGAAGTAGAGCAGGAGAAATCCCATAATGTAATTTTTCTACACTATAGACCACTTATTTTTCATACTACAAAACAAAACAGAAAAGTATGAATTTTTTTAAACCTGGTCTCTTAATACATGGTAGTACATTTGGAGCTACCGTGCCCCCTTACCCTCTGGCCATTGGAAAAGTTGAAGTTGACCGACCACATTCCAACGACCTACTACAGTATCATGACATTCCCCTACAATCACAAAGCTACAAAGTGACTGCAAAGCACTTATATGAATTACATTTCCCAGTGCAATTTTTTTAGTAAATCCACTCATTTTCAATGTTGAATTACATTTAAAAATGTAAAGGACCACTGTGGTTAATGTATTCATATATGGTGCTTTGTTTAGTGTTTGATAGTGAGCTAAATGTTATTAGTAATAAAAAAATGAACACAACCTTTACATTCTGCAACTTATATATGGAATTATTTTTATATTTTTTTCTTGCCTGCTGCTTGCCTGATGTGCCCAGATCACTGTCATCTGTTACTACCATATTCATATTGTGCAAACATAAACTTCCTTTACATTCAAAGTCTCCTCCCACTTCAGTAACTTGCTCTGCTAAAACCAAAATGGCAGATCCCACCACAGCATAAATGCATATAAAAACGTAATAAATTAGGGGCTGAAATATTTATCTTACATTATTGTTTTCAATCAAAGTTCTTCAAAGGAGTACATTTTTAAAATGTGCCCATAATGGCACTTTAAAATGAAAGTTTATAACTAGGAACTACAATAAAATGCATAAAAAAAAAAAAAGATATTATGCTGTGTGCTTATATAGAGGAAATGTCATCATAAAGTAAAAACATTATTCGGTTCTATCTATATACAGAAACTCAAAAGGGATATGACAGAATTATTGTTTTATTCCTAATTTTTATGCTTGCCTACAGCTAATAAATGAACAAACTTAAATGACAACTGTGGTCATTTTGTTCTTCTCTCAGCTGACGCTAGATTCCAAGGAGGGTGTGTCCTTGTAAACGAATGAGATTTTTATTAGGTTTGTAGAGAGCACTTGTAGTTATACATGCCACATTTCCGTACTACATTCAAAGTCTCCTCTGGAAGCAGAAAAAAATGGTAGATTCCACAGCAGCATAACTACACACAAAAATGACTTCATTAGAGGCTGTATTACTTTTTTTGTATTCTAAAAATATGTTGCCTGTATTGAAACGTAGTTCTTCAAATTAGTATATTTTAACCAAAGCGATCCTTTAACTGCCGTTTTATTAAATACATGAAATCTAATTTAATACTCTAATTTAATAACAGATTAATTTGTTGGATAGATTAATGCACAATTCCCTATTTATTCCCACGCAGTCAAGAATTGCTTCATGTGGTTTTCACCGAGATGTCTGCCACTGATAAGACAATTGTGTTTATGATTTCGGCATCTTCACCAAACACTGCAATAGTCATTTGCAAAGTTGTGGTAATTGATAGAATGTGTAGCATCGCCAGATAACAAATAACTACCACTTGGCTTATTACTAGTGTACAAATAACTACTACTTGGCTTATTAATAAATAGTGTATAAATAACTACTACTTGGCTTATTACTAGTGTACAAATAACTACTACTTGGCTTATTAATAAATAGTGTATAAATAACTACTACTTGGCTTATTACTAGTGTACAAATAACTACCACTTGGCTTACTACTGGTGTACAAATAACTTCTACTTGGCTTATTACTAGTGTACAAATAACTACTACTTGGCTTATTACTAGTGTACAAATAACTACCACTTGGCTTATTAATAAATAGTGTACAAATAACTACTACTTGGCTTATTACTAGTGTACAAATAACTACTACTTGGCTTATTAATAGTGTACAAATAACTACCACTTGGCTTACTACTATTGTACAAATAACTACTACTTGGCTTATTAATAGTGTACAAATAACTACTACTTGGCTTATTACTAGTGTACAAATAACTAACACTTGGCTTATTACTATTGTACAAATAACTACTACTTGGCTTATTACTATTGTACAAATAACTACTACTTGGCTTATTAATAGTGTACAAATAACTACCACTTGGCTTATTACTAGTGTACAAAAAACTACTACTTGGCTTATTAATAGTGTACAAATAACTACTACTTGGCTTATTACTATTGTACAAATAACTACTACTTGGCTTATTAATAGTGTACAAATAACTACTACTTGGCTTATTACTATTGTACAAATAACTACTACTTGGGTTACTTGGCTTATTACTAGTGTACAAATAACTACTACTTGGCTTATTACTAGTGTACAAATAACTACCACTTGCCTTATTACTAGTGTACAAATAACTACTACTTGGCTTATTACTAGTGTACAAATAACTACCACTTGGCTTATTACTATTGTACAAATAACTACTACTTGGCTGATTACTATTGTACAAATAACTACTACTTGGCTGATTACTAGTGTACAAATAACTTCTAGTTGGCTTATTACTATTGTACAAATAACTACTACTTGGCTTACTTGGCTTATTACTAGTGTACAAATAACTACCACTTGGCTTATTACTAGTGTACAAATAACTACTACTTGGCTTATTACTAGTGTACTAATAACTACCACTTGGCTTATTACTAGTGTACAAATAACTACTACTTGGCTTATTACTATTGTACAAATAACTACCACTTGGCTTATTACTAGTGTACAAATAACTACCACTTGCCTTATTACTAGTGTACAAATAACTACTACTTGGCTTATTACTAGTGTACCTCTATTTAAAATAGAAATAAATTCAGTTAAACAATTCAGAGACTGCTAGAATAATGTGCTACATTTACGGTGGTAGAAGTAGTAGGAGTAGTAGTAGTAGTAGTAGTAGTAGTAGTAGTAGTAATAGTAGTAGTAGACACAAATGGTGCAGTGTGAAGTTAATTATTTTTTAATTACATTTGAAAAATATGTTATAATAGAAAAGAACAGTATTAAGAACTTTTCATTTTATTGTGATTAAAAAAAAGCTGATTTTCTGTGAGAAAACTGACACTGAAAACCACTGGTTTACCTCTGATCTTTACACTATAGCTTTCTGCCTTTTTCAAAATGCAGGGAGCGCCATATTTCCCCAGGTTATGTGCAGTAAATTGTTGCAGTGAAACTACCTGCATGTAGAGCCACAGTTTGAAAAAGGTTTGAGGAGCCAGAGCCTAAAGATGGGGGCAAAAGAAGCTACTTTCAATGTCAGTGTTCTCATAAATCAGCAAAATTCACACTAAATTGAGATACTGTTTATATTGCTCTTTGCTAAATAAAAGTTACAGTACCCTGTACGTCAAATTGTTATTGATGATCAGTTGTTCAGTTGTGACCGGCTCTCAGTGATCCTATGGACCATAGCACGCCAAGAGCATCTTGTGTCTGGTGTGCTTATCCATAAGGTTTTCATGGCAAAGATGCTGGAGTGTTTTGCCAGTTCCTTCTTCACTGGACAGCAATTTCTCCAAAGGGTAACCCTACATGGTACAGCTCACAGCTTCATTGAGGTACACAAGCCCCTTCACCACGACAAGGTAGAGATCCAGAAGGAGAATTGTTATTAGTTAGTGTCCGCTTCTCAGTCTCACCACAGTCTACTTTTTCCTAATTTGCCAACTACCAATGAGTAGGTTTGTTCTGTCGGAATTCATAAGCTGGCTTCCATTTTTGAATCTTTCCAATGGGTCATTGTATGTATGGATGCAGGTCTCCTTTGAAATATTATACAATCCAGTTCCAACGGTGGTGCAACAGAGCCAAAAAATAAATAAAGTGCTCATAAAACTCCATAACTCAACTGGAAAACTCTCTCTTACGAAGACCTGATTAGAGTATATCAGAAGGAGGTGAATGAGGTTACACATTTGATTATGTGCAGTTACAGAAAAACATATTTTTCATGCACAAACACATTTAGTGACATGTCCAGCCTACTATATCTATTCAGAAGAGTAGGTTGGGCATGCTAATGTGTTTCTGCATGCGAAACAAATGGAGCAACAGTAAAAAAAAGTCCTCCATAGAACCCCATAACTCAACATGCCCTAGAGTATTTCAGAAGAAGGTGCAAACTTTGTTGCAATATAGTTTGCAAAAACGCATGAAACGCCTAATTTAAAAACAAAAACACTTTTGATACTAATTCTCAAACATAGATTAATGTCCAAAGAATAACCACCTTTAAAAATTGCAAGGTTTAGAAAATGGTTCTATCAATCAATTAGGGACCAGAATTTAGATTTTTTTACCCAAACAGGTATAAAACACTTGATAGTACAGAGGGTTTACATAATTTGTTTTTCTACAGAACCAATGTGACAAGCGGCTTGCTTTTGCATTCCTTGAGTATAAAATAAATCTCATCTCCAGATTAAGAATTAAGGATAAAGTGCCTGTGTCTCAAGCTTTTAGGTCAGCGCATGATTTCCAAACGGATATAGCGCTGAGACTCTCAAATACTATCTACTACATTGGTTCGCCAAACCTAGATTCACATGCAGATCTTCTTCAACATTTCACTTTATCCTACACACAAGTGTTAAGATTCAGTAGTTCCTAAATTATCGCTGAAAACAGAGCTGATGATTACATATAGACATTATTTCTATATGATTAAAGGCATGGATGGTGTTATTTGTCACACTCGAACTCAATACAAAACATGTAACCCAGAATAGATAAAATATATTGACACCTATGCAATTTTCTAGTATAAAAACCTGCTACACTGACATGGATGTCTATTAATAAGGTATCAAAAAATCAACTTATTAATATAAATAGCAAAATACAAAATATGTATTCGGACTAACATACAATGAATTGGGATATAAGGGTCTTGTCACTACTTGCCTCAATATTCTCTAATATTATTTAATAATGACCAGACAGTGGATACCTGACGCTTGTCTTCATATTGCAATACTATACCATATACCATACCATATACCTTATTGCATCTAACTTAATTTTAATTTCAAAGACAGCACCCTTTATTTTTTGCAACGAGTTAATAGTTTTTGACTTGTACATAACACATGTATAGCTCAACAGAATATGTTGTCGCGTTACAAATAAAGGGTAATAATATATACTTCCCTACTGCACGGTAATAACAGATTTGCAGCATATGAAGATTATACACATTTGATTATAATAAAAAATCATGATACTACCGGAATATAATCTAACAATTCTATTTTTGAATGAAAGACTACAAAAGGTCCTTCAGCTGCTAGACACCCATTTTCCATTGCCCATTAATAAATGATGACCATGACATAATATATCTATTAATTTAGACACAAATTAAATTTCCCAGTCTGATTAATCTAGAACTACTGATTTTGTGTATTTTCTACCAAAACCATTAGTACATTTGTACTGTCAGTCTCTCGAACCCTTAAGGTACACAGAGTGCTGCTTGTCTAACTTTTCAAAAATAGCTGACATTTACAACATAACTTGTCTAACAGAGATTTATTTAACATTTTGTGTGCCATTTGATGGTTAAAAAAACACAAGGCGCCTCAAGTATAAGGGAGCTGAACTATTTGTACATGAAACTATACTGGATGAGTGACAGTGACAGTTATTTCAATGCTATTTGTAATAGTTTTTTAAGCTTATTTAATAGGCTGTCTAGCCTCACATTCACAAAAAAGATTATTAATAATATCTATGTTTAGAAAAAAGTATGTGTATTCGTGCTGAGAATTATTTTTGGCAGCCCCCACACTGCAATGATTATTGTACCATTACATTTATTTTTACAGCACCAGTATATTCTACAAGACTAGTGAATACATGTCCAAGAATGGCCAAAAACAATTGTCAAGCAAAGCAAAAGATGCCAAAACTTAAATTCAGACATAATTATCATTTGAGTCAACTAAAATGTTATTTTTTTTCTCTCATATATAGATATAAAATGTTCCTGTGCCGTTGAGCCTGCAATTTTAGGGCTGCAGAGATCAAGTGAAATAAAATAGTTTTTCTTCTAAAGCACATCTATGGTTCACTATATGCTAATGTTTCTTTTTAGTTGCTAGTAGAGTGAGAGCCAATATGCCATGAGCAAAACAGTTCAAATAAAAGTTAATTATATGTCTGTGTAATTGTGTTTAAATTACTCATGAGTATCAAGAGACACTTGGGTGTTTTAATGTCCAATAGCTAAAATCACTAGTGGTGAGAGAATGCAGCTGGTTTAGGGAAGCCCATTTGGTGATTTGACAGCCTAAGGATATCTTGGGCTATCCCACATGCCACAAACTAATTTAACTAAGCACAGCCAACTGTTTTTAACAAATTCCAGAAATGGTTCCAAAGTTTGCTTTTTATTTTTAATATGGCCCCAGGGAAGTATCTCTTTGCAGCTCTTCTGTTTAAACATACTATATTAAATTAACAAACGTCTGTATATATGCAACAAAAAAACATATATTTATGTATTAAAATGGAAGATAGCATGATATAGTATTGATATTCCTCAAAATGAGGAATTTTTACATCAACAAGAAAGTGGAAGTCCAAGCAATTAATTTATGTTTGGGCATGTGGGACAAGAGACGTGTCAGGAAACGTGCAGGTAATCTGTAGTCAGATCTGGATTAACCATTAAGCAAAATAAGCATGTGCTTAGGGCATCAAGGCAAGGGGGCACCACAGAAATTTTCCATTGCCACATTTACCATATGGTGCAAAACTGCAAATGGTGCAGCTGAACCAGGTTCCACAAACCGGCGCTTCTACAATAAATGAAAAAAATACATACATATAATGTATAATATATACAATAATACAAAATAATAATAAAATAGTAATAATAAAGGTTAATGATATACATTCTAATGGTTTATTATTGTTTATATTTTGAATTACATATATATGGAGGTGCCAAAATCTTTTAAGTGCTGACTGTAGTATTATATTGTAGAATTACAATTAATATAGCATTGCAGATATCATGTGAATAAGTTATTGATAGTTATATAAAAAACAAACAGATACTGATTAAATGGAAACATTTAAATACGTTTTGTGAGGGACTTGCGCATATAATGTAAGTAATTAAAGGCATATGCAAGTGAGCTGGGTTATTAATGCATCTGATAGAGGAAAATGTAGTGTCTGAAAAAAATAGTTTGCATGAAAAAATTCCAAAGTAACCAGTTAAACCGTTAGCCTGAAGTTTGCCGAATTTCTTGCATTTGCAAAAAGTTTTCTCTCGATGTTGACACCAACTGAAGTTACCAGGGAATATTAGCATAAGTAATACATTGTATTGTTTTGGCCTGGGGATTGTGCAGGCATGCTCAATTACCACTTAAAGTCTTCCCTACTGTGGGAAGTCACATGATTTCAGCCACTTTCCTTTAGCCAATCAGCAGCTTTTATATCGGGTACATTTTTTTAACGAAGTACCCGATATGCGCCGTACCATTGCTGAGGGTGTCTACATCACCCGAAGCACATTTTTTTTTGCAAAAAAATTTTGCATTTTCCCATGCAAAATTTTTTGCTAGATGGGTTATGATGCATTCTACAGGAAGCATTCATAACCCACCTCACTTGCATATACCTTTAAGGCACACAAGTAAATAAAAAACTAATGAAGATGCAGTCTGTGCAATCACAGCCAACATAGTAAAAGGATAAGAAAGTTATGTTAACTACACGTTTAAGTAGTATTATTTTAGGTTCTGTAACAATATCTTAGTGGCGTCTGTAATATGGTTCACTAGAGCCCTTAGTAGAGAGAGGATGCAGGTAGAAGATGTCTTAAAAAACAAGAGTGAGCGGAGAAGTACAATATTTAGGGGGAAGAGTAGGATTACTATGCTGTAGCCAGGATTCTGGAAGATATAGGAAGCCAAAAAAAGACAAATTGGTGTGGTTAAGTTTGGGAGCATAATACATTGAGTTGGCATTTTGATAGTTGGTAAGAGAACTGTGGAATATAAGATTGTGGTAGAGGCGGCATTAAAATGAGTGGATGAACATTTTTCTGCAACATGTTATCTGGGAAAGAGTGATTTAAATCAATATTTTGCATGTAGTAGTTGCAGAACTTGATGCAACGGACAAATAAGATGATCCCAATGACATATTGGAAAAAAAAAAGGTTATTTATATAGTACTAGTTTAATATATAAGGGAATGTCTTTATTCTGGGGCTGGAAAGTATTAACAGTTGTTTTTAAAAATACAGAAAATATATAATAGGAAGTAAGGAGACATTCAGGAATTTGAGATTTGGAAAAGGTATTCAAGTCAAGTAAAAATGGATGTTATGAGCATATAGTATAATGAGTATTAAAAACCAAATCTATTAGATTGCCAAGCTAGGAGGTGAAGAGATAGATGAGCATCTTGTTTACCAAGAGAGAAGAGCATGTGTTGCAAAATATGGTGATCTACAATATCAAAAGCAGGATAATCAGCAATGAGAAGTGACCTTTAGACTTGGCAGAGAGCAAGTCATTAGACACTTGTTAGTGCTGCTTCATAAGAGTGTAAGGGGAAGAATGCAAACAGAGTCAAGTAGGGAATCAGAGGAGTGCAAGATATATAAGAGGAGTGCTAAGGGAGAGCTCCAGTCAGGTAGTGGGAAGGATGGAGCTAGTATGGTAAAAGTTCAAATTCATTAGAGAAGGTTTGTTATTTATTTGAGGAGCATGCTTGAGTACTAGTATAATCAGGGTGCCAACATTTGGCTGTTTATGCACATTTATAATAAAATTAATTTGAAGATTTTTAAAACATTACCCAGGATTGGAAATGGATTTAAAAAAATGCCCCTGTGTTTTGCATTTCCATTTGACGTGTTTTGCCCTGATTAAGTATTACCAGACAAACTGAGAGAGAAGTGTACAATGCTACACATATGCAGCCTTATTAAATTGTGATTTGGCCAATTGAATAGGGCTCTATATAAGCACAGAGCATATTTTTTTACAGAAGTTTTTAGTTAGTGAAGACCTTGCTTTTGGATAGAAGTTCACTAACTAAAAACTTCTGTAAAAAAATATGCTCTGTGCTAATGTCGAGCCCTATTCAATTGGCCGAATCGCAATTTAATAAGGCTGATGGTATGGAACAGCTCCATTTCCAAATTTTAAAGGAACAAGAAGACCATGGAGTTGTTGATCCAGTGGTTTTAGAAGAGGTAAAATGTGTGTAGTTATTTCCTCTTCTATTCTATTCAGCTCTTTCCTACACAATATTGACTATTTTACCAGGCAAGAGAGAAATAAACATTTGAGGATAGCGTTGAGGCAAACTGCTAATATAAACATAAGAAGATCAGCAATCTTAAGATAAATGGGTATGTGTTATTTGAGAAAAACAAAAAACAAAATGTGTGGCAAAACTTTATGCTGTAAAAAGGCAAAAAGATAGTAAGCAAGTAAGGATTTAAAAAAATAAAAGAGTTGTAGGCACGCAACATGGACTTAATTACACAAATGTTCTACAGTGCCATATTTCCTAAATTGACATTCAGCAGCACAGGGACACTTCTGAAGGTAGTGAGTTAAGTTCAAGTGCCAGAGTTGTGGTCTCAAATGGCATATGTGTTGAATGGTGACAGGGGCTACTTTGTGTTGTGCTGGACTATGTGTATAGTTGTATATTTTTTTAAGTAATCCCATGCCAAACTAGTTTTAAAATGAACTTTTCGGTAGTAAGACTTATTAAGCCTTGCTGAATGGGAACCCAGGCTAGTTTTAAAATTGAAGTAATGGTTTTCCATTGCATCATGATTCACATTAGGGGAAAATAAGTACTTTTATTCAACTGGGGGAAATATGTAACATTTTATACAAAACCTACAAGAATTGTATCAGATAGAAATGTGTTAAAAAAGATCAGATGGTGACGTTATGGGAATCCAACGCAAAACAAAAAAAGCTACACATTGTATAACCATTCCTAAGACACTTCACAAAAAATAAGATGCTTGCAATACATGTACTTGAATGAGCAATTTTGAACAACGCAGGAAGTACCATACTTCTCAATGCGTAAAATAGCACATATAATTTTATGTATCACGCATACTTTACACTGTGACCATGCAGTGACCTTTAAATCAGGGTGCAGCTCCTGCTGAAACTTAACACAGCAGGGGTTACCTTTTGAAGTTTAGCACATGTTGTTGGTCACACACTGGCAGTGCGGATGTCGTAACACACAACTGCGCAATCAACATGTCATGAAATGCCAGATATATAGGAGATATATAGTTTCTATAGACATTTGCAAAGATATTACAATTCAGCTACTACATTTATCTCAAAGGAAACACAAAACAGTCTTTATATTGAATAGTCAATGCTATCATCAAAGGTTATTCCCCAAATAGATAAAAATGCCAACCTCACTATTGTGTCAAAAGTATACATTCAATTCATTTTAACATTTACATAACTTGACATTATCACATATATAGTTGTGAGCATGCGAGTTGTTGCTAACGCTCGCGGGCTGCGGGCGAGGGGCTCAGTTGCTGGCATGGAGCGCCAAAGGCGCTCCTTGCCAGCAACTGCGACCCTTGTTAACTTTACGTTGCAACGCAAACAACACGACACACCAACTACGACCCTCGCAAACTTTACCTCGCAACGCAAACAACATACGAGACACGTTAACACACATTACGACCTCGCAACACTCGGATGCAACTCGCGAACATTACAAAATTCAAAACACAATAAATACACACAGCACATACATAAAAAAGTTACCTACAGCAAGAGGAAGCATCCAGGACCTCAAAAAAACAACTTACACCTTGATTTCACTCAAAATAAAAGAGTTTAGACACTAAAAAATTCGCTAAGCGACAGAAAAAATGGCCGCCGAACAAAACGAAAACGAGGCTACAGCACTCTAAACACGCAAAACACCACAAAAGACCTACGGATATTCCGCTAAGGCGCATACCACACATTACCCGCCATTTTACGCCAATGCGGAAGTACACGACTACGCTAACGGTTTGGTCTCGCGCACGCACAGTATTACACTGCACACATTCATCACGCTTACACAGCAGCTCCACACCACTAATGCTGCATCAAAACACATTGACAGCTCTTCAACACAATGCTTCAAAATAGGTAAAGTATATTCATTTATTAATGTATTACATATTTCATTATTACACATCAAACAGCATTAGCTACCTTACAATTTCATTGCCGTCATTTTTTGACGGGCAATTCGCTAGTTTTTATATCATTTGCTGTATAAATAAAAGAACTCTTCTTAACATTAGGAGCTCCCATATTATGTTTCATGTGATAGTAATTACAATTGTACAAAACGAACAATGCAAAAGTTCAAAATTACACAGGATTACAGTATATTGTGTCATCTTTTTATGGGACTAACATTTAATTTTAATCAAGGAGCTTCCTTATTTGGGAACTTTAAGTACGGTAGTTCTTGTATAATCCACTTAGACCCAGCTTGCAGTAACTTGTAAAATAATTTAGACAGGGATTAGTGTCTCCATATTTGTGCCTGGTGGGTGCTGCAATATTAATGATGCAGAGCTCGCTATCATAATAGAACTATATAAAAAAAACATAGAGGCACTTGAGAAACTTAAATATGTTTGACAGCTTGTCATGTGTCACTAAAATATAATTAATACTCAATTATGTGTCATTTTGGTATGTAGTCAGAAGATATTTTGTAATCACTGGCATTAAAACGACATAGAAATATTTGTTTCTTTGTTGCATCTGAAAGATGGTATTTGTTAATATGTCACAATGTGTTTAAAAATCAACTATCTGAGCACTATAAACCGACTCAACTGCTCTTGGGGGCTTTCCCCCTGTCAGCCAATGAGCAGTAAGACAGCTGTATGAGTCATACTTGTCTGCCAATTAAATCTACATAAACTATGTGCGCTTGTTTGTTTGCTAAACTTTACTTTAAACTAAAGACTTTTTCCTGCAAAATACAATACTTTTGTAATGTATCATTCTGTTCTAAATGTATGAAAAAACAGCTATAATCCATGTCCCTTTAAGTAATGTTCATAAAGATATAAAGCACGTCCGGAATAACATAAAACAATCACTTTAGATGCATGTACATTCTGATAAACAGTTGTAGTTGCCTATTTTGGTTTTATGCCAGTTTGTGACACGTATTGATTATATTTTTAACTTTTTTTAAAAAGCATCCAAGTAGTTAAGTAAAAAATATTTACATATGACGTGAAGCGCATGTGTAGTCACGTCATTAGCATATGCCGGGTCCCGACACAGCCGGAAGACACACGGAGGAGCGGAGGAGCAGCTGCTGATGGAAGGTAAGTGAGGGGAAAGCGAGGGGTAATTAGAGAGGGGTAAAGTGAGGAGGGGGTTGAGGAGGGGGTTGGGGAGGAGGGGGGTTGAGGTTGAGGAGGGGGGGTGAGGAGGGAGGATGAGGAGGATGATAAGGGAGGGGGAGGGAGGAACGAGGGAGAGGGGATGAAAGAGACACAGGGGAGGGAGAGGGGTTAAGAGACACAGGGGTGGAGAGACACAGGGGGGAAAGAGACACAGGGTGACTCGAGTATAAGCCGAGGGGGAATTTTTCAGCCGTAAAAAAGGGCTGAAAAAACATGTCTCATACTCGAGTATATACAGTATATCTATATCTAGATAGAAAAAGCAGAGCCAGAGAAAGAGTGAGAGCGATACACAGAAACAGAAAGAAATTTGAGCCTGATAAAGAGAGTCAGAGAGAGATAGAGAGAGTGAGACAGAGAGAATGAGAGAGAGGTGCAGAAAGAGATACAAATAGGGATATAAAGAAAATGAGAAAGCAAGAGAGATAAATAGAGTGTGATAGTCACTAAAATAGAGCAAGAGAAAGTGGAGATAGATATATTTAGTTGATATGAAGCATTATTCACATAAAAGGAACAATCCTTGTTTGAGATTATATACACGCTATTTTCTGAGCTTTTATAATTCTTTTGTTTTTATCATATCCAATAAAACATTTAATAATGAAATGAAACAATTGCAATCTGTGGTTTAGTTTTAGACTTTTAGACACTTCTATTTCATGTTATTTTACAATTTAAATATTAATGATCACAGTATGCTTCAATAACTCGAGATGCACAGGCTAGCTCATAGACATGTCTACACTTTGAACATTTACAGCGTACTTTAACACTAAAGCATCACTTATAGCAACTTTTGAAAGTGACCTTCAAAAGCTCCATAATAACAGAAATTCAGGGCTCCAGATTAAAGTATTAAGTAATAGCACATAAGTAACAACTGGTATTAGCCATAATGAAAAAAGATTGCTTCAATTTTCGCGAGCAGTTGTGCATTTATTCAAAATTAATGACTCACATTTGCAATTTGAGATCGTGCTGATTATACGGCTCAGTTAAATACTGTTACAAATGTGTAACGGGATACTATAGAGATGTCTGCATGTAAATGAACGTATTACTTCACGTCAGCATGTTTAATCCAGGTAAATCCTATTGTGTTGTTTAAGTAACCCCGGCCAAGTGACTTTTTCTTTTGTGTGATTGGAAAATATACAGGACAGGGACTTCAAATTGTGAAGTGTAAAGCGCAAGCTTGTGCTGACTCTTCAAGACATGTTTTCTCATAATTGTGTTTCAAGTTGCAGTGATTGCTATTTCCCCCAAGAAAGGAACTTTGAGTACACAAGACCTGCTAGGACATTGATACATGGAACACATTGGTTCTGCCTTTATTTCATTTCAGAAGTTCAATTATAGTTTGTTTCCTGGGATTATTTTCCTTCTGGACCACAATGTACAGGATAAGAAGACAGAGGGATGTTTTTGTGGACTATTTATTTTGTTGACATCAGCTTTATCAGGAGTAGCCAGCCCCTATTGTACCTTAAAGTCCTACATCTTCTATTGTGTATTTTTAAAAAAAAATCTATTTTAAATATTACATGTTATTTTTTGAAGTGGTCTAATGTTTTTCATGTTCTTCTCCTGGAGCACAGCACTGCTCCGCCTCAATCCAAGCTCTCAACGGGGGCTGGTTCTGTTCTGATGTTATCCTGAACAGGACAAACCAGTTTGACAGATAAAAGGATAGTTGATTGATTAAAAAAAAAAAAAGTAATGTTTCAAGCATATTTTACATCCATGATACAACACTTTTTTTTTACCGTTTATTTAAGTGAAGCCTGGTGCATTATGGAGAGTACAATATGGATGTTCCTTGTGTCTTTAAATAAATATGGTTGATTAGACTTAAAAAACAAAAGTAAGTACAGTTGAACCTCTGTATGCGTCAGCCCCTATATTTCATAAAACTCATTATTCGGCAGAAAAATGCTCCGATATTCATTCAAAAGTCCAATGTTTGTTACGAAAAATCCAATATTCGCCACGAAAAATCCAATATTCGCCATGAAAAATCCAATATTCGTCTAAAAATCCAATGTCACGGAAATTAGCATAAATTAATTCAATGATAATCTGATTCCATATCCGTCCGATTCAGTATCCGTCTGTCCCTCAGAAGCGGATTAATGACAAATACAGAGGCTCAACTGTATTGAATATTGGCCCTAGTCAAATATATTTTGCTGATGGAAACACATTACTATTTTATATTAACAAGATCTAGTAAGCTTCATTTTGCTTGCAAGAATGCATTGCCAATTGTCAAATAATGCTATGTTCTTTTCTGAAAACATCAATCAATAGTTTGAAAACCATATAGGACCTTGTAAAATAATGGATATCCTCTTTACAATATATAGTTTTGTTCTATAGAATATAGGTCTGGATGAGGTGACCTACTGGGCTAGTGTTATTTTGTACTCTATTTCTTAAATTAGACAACGTGACAGGGTAACGATTTAATGAAAGACGAAAACAACCTAACCAACATATCCATCTGCCTTTGAGGTTCATTACTTGAAAGGACAGATCCCCTCTCAACACCACATCAGATAGTGAAATGGTGAACTTTCTTCCTCTCGAATGTAAGTTTCCTGTAAAACTTTCTTATTTACTTTTTTACATTATAAATTCCTTGTGTGACAATTCAAGGAAGTAGTAACTCAAGTCATCACATATTCAGTTGTATGTTTATATATATTGCAAAGCTTTTATAATAATGACTTTTCAAAATTGATCAATGATGAAAAATTTATGATTTTTCTTCCTGAAACTGCAAATAAATCAACTGTAGAAAAAATATCTAGTCAATAAAACTAAATAATGCTACATAAATAATAAAATGATGCGTAAAAATATATTTTGACCTTATGGGCCAGAACTGAGCAGTGCATGATCCTGTAACACTGAAAGTGATTAAATTAACTAAAAAGCCTATGGGCACTTGGTATAATTTTACTTTCTCTGCTTGCAGGAATAGCACAAAGTGGTGACGTAGTGATATAATAAAGCCTTTCACCATTAGGCTTGCTCTATCAGTTTACAGTGGTGCTAGAGCTATAAGATCAAAGGCAGTGTACATATCAAAGAAATGGCATAAACAAACACAAAGCGCCATAATTCTTTGAACATGTAATGTCACACTAATTCAGGAAACAGCAAAATTATAGTGTAATAAGCCAAAGTAAAAAAAAAAAGTTACTGGACACCATTGCTGTTATGAAACATAATAATATAGCTGCCCCTGTTTAGGTGTCTACAAAACAAGCCTGACTGCACTAGACTAGACACCTTCCTCATCAACAATAGCCATGGATTAGCTGGCATCTCAGTGCCAGATTGTAGTCCCTTTCTAATCACACTTCACATTTCCCTTCCCTTTTTATCTTATTATTTTAGTGCTTCTCCCATTCATTTTTTAATCTGATTTGGAACTGCTAGTTATTTGTTGATGTTTCCATGAAGGAAGCGGTTATCTGTATGTCTGCCATTACAACGCGTCCACATGAAAGAATAAGAGCTGCCAAATTCCTTCCTGCTAATTCTGCTCTGACAGCGGACACCAGGGTGTTGGCACTCACATCTCACTAGACCTACAACAGCAGACAAGCATCATCATGAAGTCATTATCACATTGTCTTTTGTGGCACTCTGCTGCAGAGTCTTTCAGGAAACTCCCATGTGTCCTCGGCCCTGTCTTTGCCTTGCTTCATGTCATTAATTATGTATAAATTATTTATTGCAAATCAATGTGTATTATATTTTCTTTGGTAGTGCATCCTGGAAATGTTTTTATTTATACAATAAATGCAACATAAAAAATTAAACTCTATATGAAGGTATATAACATTATTTGTATTTTTATCCTATATAAAATACTGGTCACACTGGGATAATTCAGTATATATTAAGATTTTTATGTATATATTAAGATTTCATTATTTTATTAATGTTTAATATAATTAGGACAGTAAACACAGAGCAAAACTGATCATACCGCTCACCCAAACTGATTTTTATTTAATATTAAACCTAACTAAATGCTCAAAACATTAAGAATAGAAAGATGCCTACTTGAAAGAACCAATGCGTCATATACAGATATTCCATAAAAAGACAGAGCATTGTTTTATATTCCAGTATTGTCTATATCAAACTGTGTTTAATGGGACTCATATGTTCCATTTTGTGTGATCAGATATTCCACCATAAAATTGTTACAGAATGTTTATCTCTGTAATAATCTTTGTTGTGTCTTTGAGAGGGTCCTGCAGAAGGGTTATGAGATGCTGGGTCTTATTTTGACATCCTTAGAGCCATTATAAGGTCCTTTGGATTGGCTTTGGACCATTTGAAGCCCCTTTTAGATTATCCATATTTTTTTGGAGTCCAAAGTATGTTATATTATATAAGTCTTGAGATTTCTTTGGAAATAAAATATCAATTTAATTGCTACTTCAGTACCTGTTTAGTACCTCAGTACTCCTAAGCAGAAGCTGAGAAACACATTTGGCTGTTGATATTTCTCCCATACCATCTCATAGGCTTTAATGTTGGTTAACTATAGATTCAGTATAAGTTATTATTATTGAAGATGGCAGACAAGTTCTATTATTCTCTATGGATCAGCTCAAGACTAATGTTACCTAGACTAGAGCTCTCCGTGAAGCATGGTACTACTTTACTCAAGTTTCCTAATCACAACAAAGTTTTTTTTAATAAGGTTCTGTTAATAAACTATTATGTGTAACACAACTGCAGCAGTCTCTGAGAAAATGTGGATGAAATAAAACTTGAAGAATCATTTATGTTCATAGCAGAGACACTTAAAAGCAAGAGAGTTAATGGCCTTAAATGTAAAAAAAAGTTTTTATTGATAAATGAATACAATTACTGATTTTATAATTTAAGTATTTTATCAGTTTGATTAAAAATAGTCAACTGTTAAAAATTAGATATAGACATTTTCTAATTAATAAATTCAACTTTTAATGGACTTAAATTTGTCTTCCCAGTGGAAATCCCCCACTCTTACTTTACAATCAGTCATCAATAAGATGAATTACATTGCAATAAATGAAAGGCTGACCCATGTACTGGAGGACTGTATGCCTACTTTTCTCCAGATATGGAATCCCTGGATTCATTCTCCCTATAGCCCCCTTATCTTGTGAAATCCCCTTAATCAACATTGTGCTATCTCTTGCTATGCTTACATTGGAGCTGCGGACCGGGGGCTGGAGGAGGCGGGACGAGCGGTGGATTCGAGTTGGTAACCATCAGGACTTATACTTCAATACCCTTGAGACAAAATTATGTTTTTTGAATTTAAACTTATTATGTAGTCAACAGTGTTTTTTATTTTTCTCTTTTATTATATGGTTTTAGCTCAGTTAGAGCTATATTGTGTCTATAAATCATAGTTTGTTTTTTTTGTTTTTCTTTTCTGTTCTTTTCTTATTAAGGCACTAGATGTTTGTTCTGCTAGACCGAGCCCACCTAACTGTTTTATTTTAGGTAAACTTTTTCCCTCGAAAATTGGAAAAATGTAGGTAACCTGGCTCCCTTAGACTTTCCCACAAGAGGGGATAGATCTTTTTGGTTAAATTTAGTTCTATGTTTATATGGTATTTTCTTATAGGTGTAATGTAATGTTAACCTTTTCTTCTTCCCTTTTTCCTATAACTGGGTATGATTGTATGTGAATAATGTCAAATTGCTACTTTGCTTTTATGTTATCCTCTGGTTTATTTGGTTACCTAATAAAAAACTTTGGAAAAAAAATAAAATAATTTGTCTTCCAACATAGGAAGATGTTGGGTGAATGTCAAATTTTAACCCTTACCCTTTTGTCTTTCAACATAGCAATATGTTCTACAGACAGACATGCAAGATCTATTGTCTATCTGCCACTGGAGACTGCACACAGACCATGTAAGGAGGGTTCACAGGTAATTGCACTGGTCACGGCAACCTCAATCCTTCAGTGTGTACAGGAAGTCAATGTATTACTGACTATTGAAACAATCTACAGACGTCTTTATTTCATGTTCTTAATAGTGCTTCTCAGTCTCAAAATGTTTTTGATTTCAAAACCAGTGAATATTTTTTTATTTAATTGAAAACAATTAAACTTCAAGGCATAAAATACAGAAGTACCACAGTTTCAGTTTTATCTATGTAAGTTGCAATGGACTTTTCTCCATATTCCCTTGAAGAGTAGCTAAACCAAAAAGCCATTTTTCAGTATTTATATGTAGGTCCAAAGAGACAAATGGGTCTACCATTATGTAGGGCGTATGTAAAAGCTGCACACTTATATGGACTATCTGATGTGAACAATCACTTAAACTAACTTATAAAAAAAGAGAAGTCATGATGGAGGGCAGAATATTCAGGTGTTAATGTACAAACGTTCTACCTTACAGAGTGGTAGATAAGTACAACAGTTTACCAGTTTTAGTGCAGGGCTCGACAGACAAATTCCAGGCACCAGTTCGCCAGTGCGACTATATTGTCTGCTTGTTCTGGGTATTGTGGGGTAATTAAACCGCTGATGCATTGGCAGCTCCAATGACAGCTCATTGCTACGGGGCCTATCTCTGCCCCCTCAAGTTGAGCAGTGGAGCAGGGTAGGAGAGTGAAGGGAAATGTAATGCTGCTAGATCAGTGTGCAGTAAACAGACAGGCCGGCCATCCTGAGCAGTTGTGCAGCTAGGGGAAGAACACACAGCTCAAGAGAAGACAGGAAGAGTTAGCAACTCTGCCACACACTTCGCTGCGTAATATGTTGGTGCGTTATAAATAAAGGATAATAATAATAATAGGAGTAAATAGGGCAGACGGGTAGGAGTGAGAGGCTGAGAAAATATTGCATAATTGCGGGTTAAAACACTAGATATAAAAAGACCTCCGGAGCGAACATTTGTGTATTACATATACACCACAACTGTGTTGTGTAGATTAAAAATGGAGGTGTACTGGAAAAACATAGCCACAGACCTAATATACATATTTAATGATTCTTTGACGAAATGGGTGCTATACTATTATTCTATATGATGGAACTGTTAATACCTGTTAATTAACTGTTAATATTGCTATTATTCTTACCTTGAACCTACCCATGTATAGCGCTACGGAATATGTTGGAGCGTTACAAATAAATAATAATAATAAGCATGACTGTGATGGGAATGTGTACCCTAACAATTTATTAAGCCAAGCCTTTTTTTGTAGTAGAAGGAGCAGAGTATATGGATCTACTTGTTATTTTCTGCGGTCAAGTTATAATCATTGAAATCATTTTCATATGCCGTAATTAGTCTACATTTTCGATTGTGTATTTTAAAGTAACATAGACTTTTAAGTCATAGTTGAAGCATCAGAAATTTAAAAGTTGTTTCTCATTAGATGTCAACTATATGATTCTGATGAAATAAATCAAAGTGGGCATTCCTATATTCTAATGCTTATTATGAAAAAAATAACCTCAACCCACCAGTATGTGCTTTGTAGAGGGCTGAGAAATCTCTTTAAGAATCACTTTTGTTTGACTGGAAAACCTATATATTAATGACATTAACACTGACATTTGTTATGTGAAAAAAATATTGATGAAGCTTAAAATACATTATTTAGCTGCTAATTTATTATTCTGACAGTCCGGCCATGGGCAAACACAAGGGAGTTTGCTAAAGTGGGTTAGCAAAGACCAAGTTATTAGTTAATTTTGGACAGTTTCAATAACTGAAATAAATAACATATCTTCAAACAGCATGAGCTATTGTATATAAATAATGCATTGTTGTGAATGAAATATGAGCGTGTCTAGCAAAATGCATTAAGAGCTCATAAGCACAGCATTGAGCATTCCTCATAGGAGCATGCCACTATGTACCGTACTTACAATGCCCTCATGTAAAACACTTGCTAATGACTAAAGGAAATGGTATCACTTATGTTGATCTATATAATTTAAGACAAAATAGTTGGTTGATATTCTCTATTGCATGAGTGACATGCAGGTGATTTCTGTAGTACAGTAAGGCCTTGTATGGTGGATTTATTGGTTGTAGTGGTAGCACCAAACTATGACTCTTAAAACAATTCTGAGCTTCATTGTAAAGTTAGATACATGTTAGATACAAAGCAGAAAGCCGCTCTTCTCTTAGGTACCATGCACAAAGTTGAATACATCTTCTGGACTTCCAAGCAGACTTTAAGTACCTGGCCGGCACGGAGGCACCCCCGGGCACGGCGTGACCTGGGGGATCCTGGGCGCTTCTGATTGGCTGGAGGAGGAGGAGGGACTTGCGCCCGTTTCGCGGGCTCACTCCGTGCTGGCCATTGAGCTGATTCCCTCCCTCCCCTTTGAGTTGGTGGTTAGTTTAAAAAAAAAAAAGTTATGGATAGATTAATAAGGTATAGTCGAAGGGAGTAAGGTTTGTGAGCTCAGCTCAGGTGGCTTAAAAAAAAAAAAAAGAAAAGGGGGAAAGAGTAGAAGGATAAGGAATTTAGGATTCCTAGGTTAGGTCGGAAGTTAGGAATAACTTTGGTTGGCGGGAGGTGAGTCACCTGGCCCACGGGCTTAAGTGGGCGTTGACCTTCCTAATGGGCATGCTTAGCAAAGCCCTGGGAGGCTCTGGGCGTGGGCCCAGGGCGTGAGGTTACTGACCAGGCTGGGCTCCTCCTCCGGGATGTTTAATTGAGCTGTGATGTAACAACGTTAATTATGTTAATTGGTTATTGGATTATGGTTGCTTTAATAAAGCTGTGGCCCGTAATTTTCCCAAGAAACACTTGGTCAGTGTGTTTATTTATCTAAACGCCTAATGAATCTTGCCAGGGTCAAGTGAGACCAAACGTATTCTCCTCAAACAAGGAGAACACCAATAGAGGCAGCTACATTGACGAAAAGAAGCCATAATTTATATAAAATAGAGTTCAGTCAAAAGGAGGAGGTGCTGAGTTCATTCATAAAATATTTGACAATATAAATTTGCAGTTAGTAATGATACAAAATAATAGCATTCATCATGGCATTATTTTAAATCTCACTGTGACTAGCTGTTGTATTGCATACATTTTTGGTTTGCTATGTGATGAAAAAATACACATTTCTTAAATTATCCTTCTGCACAGCAGTTGTCCTGATTTTGCCAAGTGAAGCATATTTAATTTGGCTTTCTATGTTGATCCTTAAACCAGTTAAAGTATATCTGCATCATTACAGACATTATTATTGAAAGGGCAGAAAAGGATTAAAGCTTTCTCATGGCCTTGAACTATATCATCCACAATGGGAAACCTCAATGGAAAAGCTGTAGTTCACTTGCGTTTGCCTCATGTTTTCCAGCTAAATACCATTCTATTTTCCAATCTTCACATGGTGCCATGGCAGTCTGCATGACCAAGTTTAGAACTACATACACATGATTGATATGTGCTCAAAATATTAGCTTGAATGTATAGAGGTGTCATTTGAGGACATATATATGTAAAATGTGTTAGACAGATTTGTATACAATGCTCATAAAGTTGAGAAATGTTCACCAAATTCACATGTTGTATATAATAACCAGGCTAAGATAGATTAAATGACAAAATGGAAACCTGAATGTCCCTAACAGATAAGGCTACATTTTCGGAAAATATATTATTAAGGTCCAGAAGAGTAGAATGTCTGAAGAGGTCCATGGTGGTTCTAGTGGGTCTCATAGGAGTTCTGACACAGCAGACTGAACAACTTTGAAAGCAAGTAGCCTAGCATCCAAAGATTAGGAGTGTTTTATTATATCTTCAATACATTTTATACAGCTTGCAATTTTACCCAAGTTCTGGGTGAACAAAATATAATTCTAATAATAATATCATCTAGTTTTCATCTAGAAGATGGACTTATATATGTTTAATCATTATCTTAATTGTATAGCATGGGTTGGAAATCCCTAGTCTGCAAATCTGCTCACAGACAGCTGTTTTGACCTTTGGGTCTGGTTAGTATAACTCTAGTTAATTGTTTATCCAGACTACAGATGGTAAAATGTTTTTTGTTTTTTTTCTTCAATAATTTTTATTAACTCACACATTTGAATATCACCAAACAGTATTTTGTACAAATGTTTAAATTTAGCAGCCATGAAATAAAGATTATTATGTGTACACAGAAACATTCAAGTGTGATATACTACTGTATATGTCCTGTTTTTTTATAGATAATGGTTGCTTTTGAGGACACTAGAAGTATATTAAAGTTGATGAAATGTAAAATAAAACCCTTCATGGGGGGGATAGCATAATTCCAATTGTTCAATTATTTCAAGTTCCTTTGAGAATGGAGGAGAGTCTCATTACTTCCATCATTGCATTCACACAGGAAACGCAATGTTTTTAGTGCCAAAGAGACTATGTACAGGTTACAAACACATAGAGACTTTTGACAAATATAAGCATTAGTGAAACTTTGACAGACGTGACAATCACGGTATAGAACAAAAGCCTACCTCATAATGACCAAAGTTTGCAGTTTTAGATTCCTTAAATGCTCTAAACTTACAATTCAATGGGAATTGACAGAACAGATCAACAAGAGTTGAAGGGTTTGTCTTTTTACTATTTTGCAGAGTACATAAATTCCTTTTGCAAGGCCCATAAAGGAAATTTCCGACAACTAGGATATTAAAACTCCCAGGATACCAACAATAAAAGCTACTAAGGATTTCACAAGTTTTTCGTGGTGTTAATTAAATGATCATTTAACACCAAAATGTAAACAGAGCTATTCCCTTTACTGACAGCATAGGCTATTATAGGTTCGACGCAATAAAAGACATGGTGTTAATTCTCTGCATCAAGTTCCCACAACACTTTAAGATGCCTTATCGTGTCTAAGGTTAAGCATCTAGACACAAAACAAAGATAGTGCCTACTCAACTTCCAGTTCAGCTTTCCCATCGTTCAGTGACCTAGGTAACACTTTGAGAGAGAAAGAATAAATTTAATTTCTCCAGCATTTTGTGAGGATTAGGAACAATTGTCGGCCTACAATGACTTTTCACCTCCTTTCTTTATTTCTCCAGTGTGGCATTCCCCTAGTTCTAAGTAGAGACTCTGTTGGTTTAAGACAGAACAAACAGAACTTTAAAATGGGGGACTTTCAATCATCAATGGTAGAGGGGAAGCAATCAAACTCTCTTTTGGGATTTTCACAGCTATTCAATTAAACCAAGCAGCTTAAATCTTTAACCGTGATATGGTGAAACACTGCGTTTGTCCATCCTAATTTTAATCATATAAATTGTATTATTTCTCTCTCTTTGCATTTTCAATCAAGACCACAAAATTGCATTTCTCTGAACACTTTTTATGAGAAGTATTTGTTCCTAGAGTATTATACTAGATTCATAGAGAAATATACTAGATTAATACACTTGACATGTCCCATCTCTCTTATTACTATTGCTAATAAGATTAAGTTTCCTAAGTCACTTAAATGCAGTAGTTTCCGATATCATACAAAAGACAAAACCTTATGCCTGAAGTCTTTTGCAGTGTGCAGGTCCTTACATGTCAAGATTACATTAAAAACATATATGAATGCTACCAAATGAATGCATTTAGAATGCAGAATAAAATATTTGTGCTAAAAGTAAAATACATTTCTCTAAAATCATTCTCTAACATATATACACAAATACCAATTTGTTTGTGTGCGGTATTTATTAAAAGGTTGATGTCAGTCTCCAACTACAGTACTTGAAAGACTTGGCAATGGAGCATGGTCACATCGGTTTATATATTAGACTGGTATGCATAATATTTAAATGAACATATGAAAGAAGAGATACACAGTTGTGTTCAATGTGATTATAATCATATAACTATTATAGCCATTATAAAAAATGTAGTAATATTTCACTTGTTTAAAATTATTTGGGTCAAGGTTTATGGAAGGTTCCTTATTTTTCATATCAAAATAAAACTACCAAACTGTGTGCTTGCATATCTAAACCTCGTTTTTTTTTTAACTGCTTAAAAGCCCTGTTTTCACTCACTGAAACCTTACAAACAGTCCCTACAAAGGGCTGCCCCGACAGCTCATGCACATAGTGTTTCTGTTGGTACTATATGTACTAGACAATTGCAGACTGTTTATACTACTGAGAGACAATCTGTTATTGGTTAGTACATATAGTACTACAGTGCGCATGAGATACAGGGTGTGGACATTTTTGGAATGTACAAATATATTCAATACCAGAGATCTGGTACATATACTGTATATGTGTGCGTATATATATATATATATATATATATATATATATATATATATACACACGAATATACACTATATGTATCATATCTCTGGTATTTAAATTAAAGGAACAAAACAATAAAACTTAGAAACTTTCAGTTCCAAGCCTGATCATATGTGACATTCACAAGCGAGTCCCTTATCACAAAATAAGGCAAAGAGAAGAGAAAATGATCTACAGTTTACTGGTTTCTCACAACAATGAGGCTTAAAACACATGCTCAGAAACGTACAAGGCCTGTAAATTACTGCTTGTTTGAACAGTTCAGATTTAAAAAATGTAAATTCTGCCACAATCATAAAGTGTACTCATGCATAGAGTGAGAAAAAAACAAAAACACTTATTTTTGAATCCAAATAAAATATTATATATTCTGCCATTGAAGCTAGGAAAAACACTAATTGAACAATACTTTATAAATATAGTTACATGGATCATTTATCATGCTAAATAATTGTATTTGTACTTGCAATTTTTTTTAGTTTGTTCATATCAGACAAAAAAAGCAACTAACGGAAATTCAGCATCAGAAGTAGAATTAGTCATGGAGAAAGTGTTGACGCTGTTCAAATGTGAATAAAGTAAAAGTTGAATCAGTACGAAGGTCAACAGCCATTTTAATTTATCAAGGAAATAAAATGGACTAGTACTTTGACAGGGTAGTTAATACCACAATGACTCTTCATAGTCGTTCCACAGTGCAGCTGCTTCCCTCTTTATATATTAGTCAAGGGACTCTCTTTATTCCTTCGTCAGCATCTCAAATTCTTTCTGGAAAGAAAGTTGTTTTTCCAATGCTGATTGGCAGTTGATCGTGAAACAACTCCTTTCTATAGCAGAGGATTAATATTACTTCAGAAATAAACACTGTGCTATTGTGTTCAAGCCTATAGGCTGTAATACACCATCAGATGTCCTTGTTAGGCTTTTAAGCCCTTTTATTTTTTGCCTATGCCAGGGCAAGTGATAACATACTGCTGAAACTACAATGCATTTATTGTGTGAATGTAGACATTCCATAAGTTAGTACTGAAACAAAAAATAAATAATACATTTTTCACTTTAAAGTACCAAAAAAAAATCTTCCCTCTTCATATACATATAAATAAATCAATATATATATATATATATATATATATATATATATATATATATATATACATACACACACATGTGCCTGTATGTGCATAATTATCTGTGTTGGTCTACCCTATAACAACTGCATCTGTAATTTAAGGGCCATATTCAATTCAAAGCCCGCAACTCGATCGCAGACAGCCGATTGTCTGCTTGTGTGTTTGCGGGCTCCCGTTCGTCTCCGATTGTGATGGTATTCAATTGCTCACACCCGGAAGTTACGGGCCCAAAGCCAAGACCGTAAACCATGCACTGGGTCGTAGCAGTTCAGGGCGGGAACATGATCAATTCAGCAAGCCTGTAACCGCCTGTTTCGAATCAGCCAATAGAAAATGAGACTACCATTATTAAGGCGGTAAAATATGGAGGTAACATGTGAATCAATTAGGTTCGAGGTATGCGATCAGACTCGCAAACCTTCAAAGTAAAGAATTATGAAAATGAATGCCAATGCTGTTCTAGTCCATATGGGTGGCCTGATATGTATTAACTCATTGATCCCCGAGGTTGATTTAACCCGGAAATTAAACATAAAAATAAATCTCAAATCTTGCCGATTTGCGATCTTGAGACTGTTGTGATATTAATTCTAATGTCTGTCATCGCTTTCCCTGTTATTTACAGTGCAGTAGTGTTTTTATATTTGCATTTACAGTGATACGAATAGGTGTGTAACCCCCTTGTGGGTCCTCTCTAGTACTCATTGGATTTTTTCCTTCATTTGCCGTTTACGGGTGTGAAAACATTTGCGGGCTTGGGGAAATTTAAATTGAATAGTGATTTGCGATTTTAGCTTTGCAAAAGTGAAAGATTAACCAAACGCCATTTTTTCAAACTCGTAACTCAGAAGCCGATCAGAGCCCGCAAAAAGACACCAATTAAATAGCAAATTAGCTTGCAACCTCACTTACGGGCTTCTGGATCTCCCGAAGCTCAATTGAATGTGGCTCTAAGTTTGTATGTGTGATATAATTGTGTCTATTTCTTCATGCATTCTTTTATGTATGCTCCAGAGATCTGGTCTTGGAAACCACAGAAGTAAAATATTAATTATTTTTGTGTGTGAATGATCAATTTGGTGGTTTTTAAATTCACACTCAAACAAACCAGGCTTTGTACACAGTGTCACTGACTATTCTAACATATTATTATTATACTAGATGCTTATTATAGTACCTAAGCCCTTAAGTTTCACAGTTCTCACTTGACAGTAAGAAAAAGTAATCTTCTGTAAACTGTTATCTCACCAAGTATTTCTTTGCTAATGTCCTTGGGAAAAAACTTCCTATATAATTACAAATTAAAATAAGTAAATAATGGAATTGTATATTCAGTCAGTATATTTGTATGTTCTAAATGTCCCTTAGCACATTAAATAGTTAAATTAACTTTTCCTGCATTATTATCATTTACATAGAAACACAGATATTGAGGGTATCTAAAATACAAGAGGTCCATTTAGTCTATTGAATCTACCCACCAAAAGAAGCTTTGGCATATGCATATCCAAGTAATCTGAGGGTTGGATGTCGGTAGCGAGGTCATCTTAATACATTTAGCAGGGGCATAGGAACCGCGGATGATGAGGGGGACAAACACCCCCCCCCCAGATTAAATGAATAGGGGATACAAAAAATAGCAAAAATAAACTTAATCATGCATTATCTGATTTGGCCACTAGAGGATGGTATGAGGCAGTACGTCTTTCCCCTGAAAGATTTGACTAATAATTTATCATATATATATAACTTTACTCCTTTACTGGGAGTAAAGTTGAATTATCCCCACAGATTTTTTTGGCTCCTATGCCCATGACGTTTAGTATAAGTGATTCTTATCCAGATGTTAAAAAATTAATTACTCAGACAGATCACACAAGCTGCTTTAGTCAGAGCTTCAGTCATTTTCCTGCGTCAGCAAGGTGTCTAATAATTTACATCACCGGTGTGCAAATATGTCCATTTGGCTGTCATTCATGGATGATATTTGTGCTTAATTAATTAGGATCGTCCTGAGACTACAGCTTGTAAATATCTGCCCAAATACACTTTCCACGGTGTAATCAAAACATTACAAATCCCACTGGCAGCTAAAGGATTGATGCTTCACAACATCATAATTCAACTAAACCAAGGCTTGACAAATCCAGGGAGTGACGGCTCAAAAGTTGTTCTTTATTCTACCTATATTTCTATATATAATCCATAAAATAGATCCAAAAAAATGGACTAAGTAAGCAGGCTGACGCCTAATTTTCCGATCAATTTGCCAACCCCTGAACTAAAAGCTGAAGCACGCCATCAGGTAGAATCATGGCCTGATCATCATTTTAATTCTGTGAAAGGCAGAATTCAAATGTATTAAATAAATTTAGCAGGAAAACAAGAACATTGGGTGTGTTTCATTGCATTTTACCTATCATAACTGTGTTTTATTACCTATTATCCAATAACAGCATAATTTATTCATTTTGATATATATATATATTTAGAATTCTGAGCAGCTAAGGGGTACAAATGGTTTCTATACCATATGAGATTGCTACATAATTCTACTCCCATACAATAAGAATGGTTCTCTCCTAATTACAATTATTGAACAGATTAGTACCAGAGCTAATGTATTCCTGAGTTTATTAAGTACAGGAGAAACATTTTCTTTAATTATATAAAAAATAATGCATCACACTAAGAATGTCATAGTGCCGCCGCATGAAAGGTCTTTAGTGTACTCTTCAGAACAAATCAGCGGTAGCTATCATGGCTGATCACTGTATGAGTAATGATGTCAATCTGTCCGGACAACAGTAACCGTGGCAACAGTAACCTGCAATTCCTATGTTAACGTTGTTGAATTTATTGTGGCAGGGGCCAAACAGGCGCACAGAATAATGAAGCAGAATGCTATGTATCTGACACATCCATTTCCTCATACTTTAATCAGAAATGGCAGAATTCATTCAGGAGAGTTTGTATTTCATAGAAGCTCTACATAATGATTTATGTCAAAAAGAAAATTCATGAATTTAAAGTCACTGTAGGGTTTTGTTGTACGCAGCTATGTGTCTATTTATACTCCATATTAATATAAAGAAACAAATCTGATTAAGGAAATGCATACAAATGGGAAAAAAAACACAAAGCAAGTAACTGAAAAGTGTGCGGTATTCTTCTTAGTTGATTCAATAAAGACATTAGAAGATGGGTTGGATTTTTCATAGCGAAGAAGGTTTCTTTCTATCTATCTATCTATCTATCTATCTATCTATCTATCTATCTATCTATCTATCTATCTATCTATCTATATGTCTATCTATTTGTCTATCTATCTATCTATCTATCTATCTATTTGTCTATCTATCTATCTATCTATCTATCTATCTATCTATCTATCTATCTATCTATCTATCTAGCTATCTATCTACAGTATCTATCTGTCTGTCTGTCTGTCTGTCTATCTATCTATCTGTCTATCTATCTATCTATCTATCTATCTATCTATCTATCTATCTATCTATCTATCTATCTATCTATCTATCTATCTGTCTGTCTATCTATCTCTCAGTACAGGGGTATTACACTGTTTTAATATTACCACATATGAGACATTATAGTATTGTTATTTTATTATTATTACTATTATTTTTCATCAAGGATCCATCAGCCTTATTAAATTGCGATTCGGCAAATTTAAAAGGGCTTTATTTAAGCCCACAGCATATTTTTCTTTACAGAAGTTTTTAGTTAGTGAAGACCATGCTTTTGGATAGAAGTTCATTAACTAAAAACTTCTGTAAAAATAATATGCTATGTGCTTAAATAGAGCCCTTATAAATTTGCCGAATCGCAATTTAATAAGGCTGTATGTTTGTAGAAATCCAATCTAAAGATGGTCTACGGAATTTACCGTGTCCATAACCGTGGACGGCCTGTATATATCGTTTTTTACTTGATAAAGAGAGGCATTATCTCTCGAAAGCTCGTCGCTATATTATGAATACATTTGTCCAATAAAAAAGGTATCACTATTCACTGCAATACTCTGATTATTAAACTGGATTACTGGACATTCACTCTTTATATATATATATATATATATATATATATATATATATATATACACGCATACATTATTTCAGAAACTATTTCAGGAATGTTTTTATAAACAAATATAGGAATGATAAAATAATATATTATGAGTCTATATACAACTTCCTTTCTGGCAATACATTTTTTTTTAAACTCATTTAAAGATATGAAGTCTGTTACCATTAAAATTCCTTTCTTCAGGAAATACTAGAGGCAGAATAGAGAAGATAGATGTAGGGTGGACGCAGCATGCAAGTGTATGTACTCTGTAGATCCATCAGCATTGACGACTACCTCAACCACTGATTATATCTTAGCTTCTGGTTAAAGTGTGGTACTAATATACACAATGGCATGCAAGTAGTTTACCAGCTTCCAATCCACAGCTATGCAATGTGCTACCTACTCTTTGTGTACAGATGGTCAATGAACCTGCAGCAAGACAAATATAGAACTTTCCCATGACTTAATTTTTAATTAAAAAATAACTACTTTTTTACTACGTAGTTTTCTAAAAGTAAAAGGACACAATCCCTTCAGAAAAATTTAAGAATGGAGTAAATGTGTGCTACTACATCAGCATCTCTTCAATTAGTAGGGTACAAAATGTGGTGGCTGTAAGGTTATACATTTAGGGGTCATGTAAAATATCAAGCTTTTTTTCTAGAGTTGCTTTTCATTAATGCACACACAAGAAAAATAAGATGTTTTATTAAGCTATATAGTATCTTCTCATCCCTACCCCAAGCACCAAGCACCAAGGACAAGTCTCTCACAAACTTGAATTTAATCGTGTTGAATATTTAACTCATAGCTCTGATTAATATATTTTAAGCAACATATAATAATACTATTAATAATATCATTTTATCAACTGATCTGAAATAATATGTCAGATAATAGAATGAATACTTCATCCAACACATTTTATAAGTTTGCAAAAGAGAATAAATATGAGGTAAACATTAAAATGATTTGTATCAATAAAAATACTTCCAGGCTATTCTTCTCGTCTCATAGGATCCCAAAAATATTGTGTTTTGTTAAACATTTTCATATAGTGTTATAAGCATTAGTGTTTCTATCAAATATTATTACACAGAAGAGTTAATGCCCCGTGTTTCTGGAACGCAGTGGGCTAACAGGCAAATTGATTTTTCCCGATATATACACTGAGCAGTCAAAAGCTGTTTGTATCACAAAGGCACTCACCAGGCCACCGGTTTTCTCTCCATTAAAGTTACTATTGTTGGACAAACCTGTCATGAGCATATAGGTCAGAAAAAATAGAGAATCTTATCCAGGCAAGCTAGACACAGTGTAGATTAATTTAATGCATTTTAATCAAGCATATCATATTTATGCTATTCAAATTTGAGACTAATAACATTTTTAAAATGCAAACAAAGGAAAATGTGTGCATGTATATATATATATATATATATATATATATATATATATATAAATAAAAATATATATATATATATATATATATATATATATATATATATATATATATATATATATTAAAGAATTATATATTTTTTACACCAGTCATAATTCTTCTCCACCTATAAAATATCACTTATTTAGTATCTGGCTAAACAGAATGTTAAATATTAATTTGGTCAATGGTGAACAAATCACTATTCATTATAAAGTGACACATACCCTCCTCCAACAAGGCTGGATAACATTACCTACAGGTTTTATACACTAAAGTATTTTCTTAGCCAACTATTATCTTTAAATGAGAAAATTAGTAACTGAAATGAGTCATTGTTGTAATGATTAACATACAAACAACCACTAAGTCCGCTTTAAAATTGAGAAGTTTGCTTATTACTCAAGGTAGTTCTTTAAATTATTGTACAAGCCGTTATTATCTTAAGCATTAATGAGCCCTGAATAAATGTTTTGCTTTTCCTTGTATATGTTAGTGATTAGTTGAAGAGTTACAATAACTCGTAGAGAAAGAACTGCTCTTTAATTCTACATGTAGATCATAATATGGAAATGATTATGCCCATTAGTAACAAAGTTAAGAACGATACTTAAAGTACATCTACTCAAACCAGTCAACTTGGCAACACATTATAGTTCAATAATTATTTTTAAACAAAAAAAAAAGTTGCCTGTATAAACATGGAAAGGTTTGCAGACTGCTTTCCAAAAATGTTTATTTCTTTGCACAAATTAGATGCGTAATTAGGTATAAAATACCTTTAAGGCACATTTATCCAGGCTTGGAAAAAAAAAATGACCCACTGTCTGATTTAAACTCAAAACATATCACTTCTCTTTTACTTACGCTCTCCATCTGTCAACAAGTGCTTGTAATTTTATTACACTGTCCTGTAGTTTATGCAGAGTTGGTATTATTTTACAGAGTTCTGTTAATGGACTGGATAAATGGAAATGCTATTTAAACTAGTCTCCAGCTCCAACAAACACAGCTGCAACTGTACTACTATTTCTAAGCAAGCTTCTTGACCTGGCCATGCGGTGCTCTATAAGCCAGTCCAAAGAGAAACCGGAGCAGACAGCAAAGGGAAAGTATAGTAGACCGCTGGCGGCAATCAACCGTGGCTAATCATAATTCATATACACTGAACCCTCTTTTTCTTTCATATTGCTTTTAGGCTACAAAATAAGCATGTGGCCCCTTTCACCTGGCATCTCATTTACAACTAGAGGTCAAATGCTGATTATTATGCACAGAAGCTTGGGGGAGTCGGGCTGCACTCAGTATCCATTAGGGCAAACAACATTTAATAATGCAGTTCAGCATAGAAATAATAGGGCACTCTTTTTCACAAGATCACAAAAAGTCCTGCTTAAATTTCCTTGTACGTGAACAAAACAAGGTTTTCATTGCTGGTTATGGCTCTCATTTGAGATCTTAAAATATTATGACATATTACACAAGTGTTAACAATAACATACACATATAGATAGTATTCTGTTAATGCATACCTAGCGCAAAACATTATCATATTATCATAGTAGGTGGAAGAGTCATAAAGCTAGAGACACAGAAACTCTCCGAGTTTAATCCAGAGCCTCTGGCTTCCATAAAATCTCTTTACTAAAGGGTCCCTTAAGTCACATATTTACAGTATTATCCTTGACAATGGCAACAATATGTATAGGCAGTAACAAAAATAATCCATAAATGCAAGTGCATGTTAAATATTATATGTAACTATATAGTAGTGGGCGGCCATTGTATTTTGTTAACCTGATTTGCTACCTGGGAGGGGATATTAGATGCAGATTAAATTCTATTCAGTTCCACTAAAAGAGTGCAAGCTTTCATAGGAAACAATAGAAGGCTTAACAGAATTATAGGTCCCCTTCCCAGTGGCAAAGTAGCTAAATAAACATGGGTCTATATGCCCCCTGCACTGTATAATTGGATATGATTATTAAGAAATGAAATGCTGGTTTTTATTTTGATTTTAGAGTATTTTTTTTGCTCATTATCCAAAATTGTTATTTTAAAGAATAGATTGTAAATTGAGCAGTGCTTTAATTAGCTGATGTTTAGGTTTAATGGCCATCTGAACAGGGGATTCTGGACTTTAAAGTGCCATTATTGGTTTGGTGCCATAGTTTTGGCAGATAAGAAGTTCCAAAACCTCAATGGAAGAAAGCAAAAATAATATTAAATGGCTTAAAAAACACCTTATACGGTACATGCAATAATTATTTCAAGAAAAGTTTACATTTTCTAGTGGTCTTAGAGTGGGCTGAACAGGTATTATCATGACCACAGCCAATAGTTACTGAAACAGGACCGTACCAAGATATAACTAACTGTGCTAATTCATTTTATTTGACATGTTCTATGTCTAGATATTCTACATACTAACAATACCAATGCACAGAGTATGTAAACTTAATATCATTTACAGTAAGTAAATATACTAGGTAGATGCTTTTTTAATGGTTTGTTGACAGCAGTGGAAACGCATTAAAAAGCATAAGAACCGTAAATCAGATAGATTGGTTTTAAGTTTATAATCTGTGATGGCGGAATGAAACATTTTGTTACTGCTTATTTACCTGTTTGATTAACAAAAAAATATCAATTTGAACTTTTCATAAAAATATCAGTAAATGGCGTGGAAAAGAATCTTCTGTAAGTCTAGCGTGTTTCTGTGCTTCTTAAGAGTTTATTAGATTTAACAATCTGGAATGTAAACTGTAATGAGTGATCGTGTATTCGATGCTGAAATTTAAGCTTGAATCATTACACCCATTACACTGCTCGGCTCTTCAGGAAGATCAATCAATGTCAGTGTGCGTCCACATGAAAATATAAAGCAAGATCTAAGGAAAAGCACTCCTTAAGTTGTTTCTTTTTTTTATAGGTATTGTGTGTGGCATGTTATACAGCATTGATTCAACTAAATTTGAAACTTAATGCATTTTTAAAAGCTCGGATGTGCTATTAGCAGATATTCTTTTTTATGGTCTGATCAGCAATAAGCCCTAGGCAGAGGAAATGTAATACCGCAGATACTGAAGTTCTTTGCCCTCCTCCAGATACAACATTTTCTTTAGTGTGCTATATTGTACACCAGTGGAAAACATTATGAAATTTAATATGGAGGACCAGTCACACCTGATGTCAGCACATTGGAAGCCAATTACTAAGTGCATATTTCAACCCAGTTATGAGAGTTTGCCTGAATTTCATGCTCCCCATGATTCTGCCTGAATGTAGACTATGTTACCCTGAGGGTGCAATTGAGTATGGGAAATGCAATGGTTTTATTTCATCCCCAGTGCATAGCTTGGAAAAAAAAAATCTTTCTGTACGTAAGACACATTTACTAAGGCTATTTTTGTATTACTTTAGAGAGCATGGATATCTAAAAGCAAATAAAACTAAAGAAATATGCATATTGTCCTTTGGCTGTACAACAATATGGTGGTTTTGTCCATGCAAACCTGTGAGCACTAATGTTACTATATAAGCTTGCCCCACCAGCCATTGAGCATTGGCCCAATGAGTTGGGAGAGACTGACATTTACTGCAAATTATAACCATATCTAAAAAGTTTTACTTCATATTTTCCGTGGAAATTAGTTTTACAACTGAAATGCAGTTAATCATGATCAAAATGGCACTACAAATATATTTTCACCTTCTTAAAGGTACTTACTAATGTCCAACTTCTGGATGTTAACCTTTGTCCTATATTTTCAATTGTCACAGAATGGAATGCAGATAAGGATCGGTGAAAAGACATCTGGGGATTCGGAGGTGCTCATAGCTCACTACTGGTTTTATCTAGCACTCAAATTATAAAAACCTTATTAACTGTTAAATATTTTAACTGTATAGTAAAATGTTTAATGTAAAAGAAGCAAAATTCAGAACGCTGCCTTTGTTACTATTCTATAAAAATTCTTCATTGAATAGAGACAACATAGTACAAAAATGCAACGCAAATCGACTTCTCCACAGGACCAGTGATGACTTGGCAATGCACAATCTACTTTATCTTTAACAACTTCACATATTAATTTGCTTATTTCTATCTATATTATGGACAGAAAGTCAAAATATTCTTCTTGCCAGTGGCCACGTCTTCGCCATCTAGAGCCACAAAGAGTTTAGTGCTAAGATTAAGTGTACTGATGATGCACTTTCACAATGTGTGTTACAGAGAGAAACTTAGGGGATTCTCCCCTTAAAGGGATATGTAAGTGAGCTGGATTATGAGTGCATCTGATACAGGAGAATTAGTAGTGTATGAGAAAATTTCTTGCATGAAAAAAATACCAAAATAAGCATTTATACATTTACCATGAAGTTAGCAAAATATCTTTTAATTTCTGTCAGTTGAAACTTATTGTTAACACCCTCCAAACTCAGGCTAAACTGGTATACAATTTGAAAAACAAATTGGCCAATCAAGAGGAAGTAAAGACTGAAACATTTGTATCACAATCTGGCAGTTGCTGTCTGTTTTTTTCTCTCTGCCTGTACACTTATAGACAATTTCAGCGGTGACCCCAGCAGCCATCATTTCCTTTAGAGGTCACACACTGTACGTTGGCTTCCTAGGGGTGTCCACATCCAGATATCAGTACTAGCATATAAATATGTAAGTACATTCAACTTTTCAATATAATACATATTTTTCTACTAATCAGTTGCTGTTTATCAGGAAACATTTGAAATCCAGCTCACTTACATATCCCTTTAACAATAATGAAAGGTGAAAGAAAGCTTTTTGTTTTGTTGTCAATCATTTTCCACCCAGTAAATTTGTCACAGAAATAAGATTGCGAAGATTACCATTAAATACCAATACATGAAAAAGTGGTGGTAACACTAAAAGAAGACAAAGAGAGACTTTTGTAAGTCTACCATAACATTTTTACACTGCCTTGTGATGAATAATTGATAAAATATCTGTATGAAGATTAATTTAGACAAGCAAAATACCAGGGAATGATCAGTAATGTTAAGAGTACTTCAGTCCTGCTTCAGGGTAAAAAATTATATAAACTACAAAAAAATATCCATTTTGCAACTGTGAACATTTTTTATCCAGGGGCAGAATAGTCATCTTTGAACAAGCTGTCTGTCATCAGAGAGAAATCAGGACAATTATTTACTTGTAACAAGCACTGCACTGGATTTGCCTGGAAAGCACTTAAATATACCTACGTGCAAAGTACAATAAAATGTAAAATCACCTTTACTTTTGTTATGATAATAAAAAAAAATGGTGAACATGATTTTGAGATAAATCCATACAGCTGACTTACTCCAAAACTAAAGAAGACAGAAAATGCATGCTATAATGCAACCACAATATAAGAACATGTCCATGGTTACTTACAGTCTGTAGAGTTTTGGATTTCCAAGGAAAAGCAACTCAGGAAATACTTGTAGATTATTTCTGTTTAGGCGCCTTGAAAGACAAAAACAAAATTATTGTTATAACTTTGTTCCTAGTTGAAGCTCTCATAAAAAAACACAACATTGGTTAATATTTTACAAAATCAGTGGATCTTACAATTTATTATTGTGCATACAAAACAATACAGTTATATTGTCCGATTGCATAGATTTATTATGCATTAACTGAAAAAAACATTTTTTTCCTTTTTTAAATTTATTAAATTGTTAACCACTCCAGTAATCATTAAGGGCATCATTCAATTGCTACTTTTTAGAGATCCAGGCTTGCAAGTGGAGATTGCTAGTTACTTAGCTATTCAAATGCCTTCTGTTTGCGGGCTCTGATAGGGTTACTTGCTGCGATTCATTGCGATTCTTACAATCGGCTTTTACTTCCCTCCAAGCCCTTGATCTTTCACGGTCGCAAGAGTTGAGGCCGATAAAATCACAAATCACTATTCAATTGCTCCGATTTCCCCTCTGTCAAGCCCGCGAATGGCAAAAATCGAACCACAGGTTACTGGGACCAAGGAGGTCTTGCAAAGAGTTACTGACAAATTGGTGCACTTTAAAATCAAATATAAAATCAATCCAGCACTGTAAATGAGGGGGAACACAATGGGTGACATTAGAATTAAAAGCACAACATTCTCAAGCTTGCACATCGCCAAAATAAAATACTTTATTTCATGTTTATTTTCCGTCCAAAGTCCTACGGGCTTCAACCTCCAAGCCCATATGACTTTGGAATGCAACCTGTTTATTTCATTGAAGTCCTACGGGCTTGAATAACGTGTTTGGGCTTGGAGGTCATTCAAGCCCGTAGGACTTTGGACGGAAATTAAACATTAAATAAAGTATTATATATTGGTGATGGTTGAGCTTGAGAATGTTGTGCTTTTACCTCTAATGTTACCCATTATCAGCCTTATTAAATTGCGATTCGGCCGATTGAAAAGGGCTCTATATAAGCACATAGCATATATTTTAGAGAAGTTTTTAGTTGGTGAACTTCTATCCAAAAGCAAGGTAATCACTAACTAAAAACTTCTGTAAAAAAAATATGCTCTGTGCTTATATAGAGCCCTTTTCAATTGGCCAAATCACAATTTAATAAGGCTGTATGTTCCCAATCATTTACAGCTTGCGTCTGCGATCATGTTCCGATCATGTGCCAATAGCATGGTTTCTGATTCTCGCGACCGGTGCCTAACTTGCGGGCCTGGCCAACTGAATAGCAGAGTAAAAGTAGAGCAACAGGAGCACGCAACTCAATCGCAGGAAATCGGCTACTTGCAATCGAGTTATGGCCCCGAATTAAAGCACAACAATTCTCCACAAGTCACAATGACCAATATTCTGGATATTAATTAACGGGTCTGTTCCTTTACTTGCATTTGAACACTCAATATGGCACTTAGCAAGAACAATTCATGGGGAAAAAAGCCCCAAATTATATCATAACAATAGTTGATGAACATTTTGAGCAAAAATACGCCATATATCAATAGAATTCTAGAGCTGATTAGTTTATACTTTGTCTTTTCTATGAAATAACAGAGCATCCAGCAACCGCAGTTAGGAAAGGATGAGCACAAATAGACATGGGAAAAATAAACAGCCTTTCTGCCTTGTGAAAAGGTCTGGAAAGTATTTCTCACCATAATTTAAAATTAGCATCAATGGGAGTTCTAGGAGTCTCCATGGTATAATGTACTATACTGTGAGACTTAATATAATGATTCTGATTGATGCTAAGCTGTAAGTAAAAGGTTTTACACCTCATTTAATCAGTCAAATGTGTTAATATACTGACATAAGCATTTACATACTTAAATATAAGAACCACTTGTCCTAACTCATACATAAAGTTGACAACATTAGAAACGTGGACTTTGATAAAAAATAATACAGTCAGCTATCTTACTATGAAACTTTAGCTCAATTAATTCCCAGGATACACTTATGCACAGCTCAAGGGTTATTGAATTCCTTTACTGTATTTGTCTCTACAATTATATATACTAAAGGGTAACATGTTGGAGATGTTTGGTGATGTGTTGGAAAAAATCTTAATTCCTGTGTTACCCCATGACATACAGTGTCTTGCAAAATTATTCACCCCCCTTGACTTTTTACCTATTTTGTAACATTACATCCTTAAGTTCAATGTTTTGTTAATCTGAATTGTTATGTGATGGATCAGAACACAATATATATATAAAACTATTTTTTAGAAAGAGAAAACAGAAAATTGGCATGTGTGTATGTATTCACCCCCTTTGTTATGAAGCCTATAAAAAGCTCTGTTGCAACCAATTACCTTCAGAAGTCACTTAATTGGGGAAACAATGTCCACCTGTGTCACATGATCTGTCATCACATATACACACCTTTTCTGAAAGGCCCCAGATGCTGCAACACCTAAGAAGGAGGCACCACTAACCAAACACTGCCATGAAGACCAAGGAACTCTCCAAACAAGTAAGGGACAATGTTGTTGAGAAGTACAAGTCAGGGTTAGGTTATAAAAAATATCCAAATCTTTGATGATCCCCAGGAGCACCATCAAATCTATCACAACCAAATGGAAAGAACATGGCACAACAGCAAACCTGTCAAGATACGGCCGCCCACCAAAACTCAGGGACCGGGCAAGGAGGACATTAATCAGAGAGGCAGCACAGAGACCTAAGGTAACCCTGGAGGAGCGTCAGAGTTCCACAGCAGAGACTGGAGTATCTGTACATAGGATGACAATAAGCTGTACCCTCCATAGAGTTGGGCCAGCAGAAAGCCATTACTCTCAGCAAAAAACAAAATGGCACGTTTTGAGTTTGCGAAAAGGCATGTGGGAGACTCCCAAAATGTATGGAGGAGGGTGCTCTGGTCTGATGAGACTAAAATTGAACCTTTCGGCCGTCAAAGAAAACGTTATGTCTGGCGCAAACCCAACACATCACATCACCCAAAGAGCACCATCCCCACAGCGAAACATGGTGGTGGCAGCATCATGCTGTGAGGATGTATTTCAGCAGCCAGGACTGGGAAACTGGTCAGAGTTGAGGGAAAGATGGATGGTGCTAAATACAGGGATATTCTTGAGCAAAACCTGTACCACTCTGTGCGTGATTTGAGGCTAGGACAGAGGTTCACCTTCCAGCGGGACAATGACCCCAAACACACTGCTAAAGCAACACTTGAGTGGTTTAAGGGGAAACGTATAAATGTGTTGGATTGGCCTAGTCAAAGCCCAGACCTCAATCCAATAGAAAATCTGTGGTCAGACTTAAAGATTGCTGTTCACAAACTCGAACTATCCAACTTGAAGGAGCTGGAGCAGTTTTGCAATGAGAAATGGGCAAAAATCCCAGTGGTAAGATGTGGCAAGCTCCTAGAGACTTATCCAAAGCGACTTGGAGCTGTGATTGCCGCTAAAGGTGGCTCTACAAATTATTGACTTTAGGGGGGTGAATAGTTATGCACATGTGACTTTTTCTGTTACTTTGTCCTATTTGTTGTTTGCTTCACAATAAAAAAAAAAACATTTTCAAAGTTGTGGGCATGTTCTGTAAATTAAATGATACAAATCCTTAAACAATCCATGTTAATTCCAGGTTGTGAGGCAACAAAACACGAAAAATGCCAAGGGGGGTGAATACTTTTGCAAGGCAGTGTATGCACTAACATATTTAAGATATCTCTAGACATCTTCAGTACTTTACCCTTTAGTACGTAAATCTCCATTCATTTTATTAAATCTCCACATAAATTAGTTAGCAGTAGTCAGTGATAAGCAGATTATTTTTCCCAAATCTAAATTTTCATTACATAGGACCATAAACTATTTTACAGTATATATCGCTAAAAATAACCAATGTCTTCACACTTAGTTGTAAATATTTAAGTTACTGAATGAAAAACGTTCAGTTCTATGTTTTATTAAATTGTATTTGTTCCAGATTACATTTACATGTAAACAAGCCTTTCCTGTTAAACATGATAGTGGAGGTTAGTCTATAAGTAAGAGCGTTCTAGCACAAAACTTGTAAACTTTTTATTGTTCCATTCTACCGATTTTTGGTCTAACTTGACCCTGTCAATGTTAAAAAATAATAAACTATATTTTTTAAATGTGGTCACTGCTGGGATTTAGCATTGAAGTGTTCTGAGTTACAATTTCATGATCTTTAAACATAATAACTCCAAAGTGAATAATACAAATACACACCAAAAATAGTTAGATTCAGTGTCAGTTATACAACAATAGGGTTTGATTTTTTGACACAATAAAATCTTTGAATTTAGGTGAATTCATATAATCTAAGCCCAACAGGTATAACGATGGGATTCAAATAGAATATTAATATAAACACTGTTGATCATTGGGTTTTTGTTGCTATTTGGATATAAGGATGAATGGAAAATAAGTACAACTTGCTCTTTGGGCATGCTTTAAGTGGCTAATAGTCTACTGGTATGATTGGAGTCTAGACTGGGCATTTATTTTCAGGTATTGTTTCAAGCATACCACTTTAACCTAACATATTCAGTTAATTTTATACTAACGCTAAACATTAGCTAATGTTTAATAGACTCTTCCCACATATTTAATTTATTAGGTTTAGAAATGGGATGTATCGGAATTGATCTCAGCACTAGCTTTTGTTCATGACATTTGGTTATAATTTGTTAAAATAAAGTTAAGATTTGCTTGTCTTTCACTTGGGAACATTACCCAGTTTACTTCCCCAGCTTTTACACTGTCTGTGTTAGATTGGATATAAAAAGAAGTATATTTGTACTGTATCTCTAGGTTGCCTTAGAAATAGAACTGAATTCCAGGGTCCCACGGAGATGAATTGGATGTCAAGTAACAATGTCCCTCCATCAGATGGTCTTGGCAGTTGTAAACAAAAGGGATCCTCTCGGCTTTTCCTCACAAATATGAAATATTTACTTTCAGACAACAGCTGGGGACTGGTATAAAAGAACTGTGTATATATATCTTGGTTTTCATTCAAAATCAAAATCTTCTGTCCTTTCTTGAGTTTTCAGACACTGGGTTTGGAAAAAGATCTAAGTGGAACCTAGCACAAAGGAAATGACGACCCCATTACATTAAATTCTGGTAAAATGGAAATTGCAATATTAACCCATATTGAAATCTTTTCCGTGAAGAATTCTCGATTACATATAAATATAGGGTTTTAGGTATATTTAAGAGAATTAAAAAACAAATGCTTAAAAATGATTTAGCCCACATTTTACATATAAATGTCACAAATTTCTCTTTTTTCTTAATTTGTCCGATAAATATTATTGAAGCTCAATTCCGTCAACTGCAATCGAACTAATAAATGTTTATCCCAATAGTCCTTCATACAGATATTCTTTTTCACATCACTTTGGCTTCTTCCACTCCTAGTTTGTACATTTATTTTATCTTTTAATCGTTGTGGTTATTATTGCATATTAAGATGTTAACTTTTAAATCAATATCAATTTAAGTCAAATTTAAAATGTATCAATTGCTCCTTTTTTTCTGTGTCAGATCCTGCTTGGGATTTGGATTTACGTCCATTGAACCATTTATATTCTTTTTTTGGTATCATTACTATTATTCCTATTCATGGGCACAAGCTCTTGGTTCACATTCTTAGGTGTGAAAATGGATACTGGTTTATTTAAGTGTGATTTCCTTTGTATACTAGATATAATTTGGTCATTGAGCATCTCACAAAAGTCAGTACACCCCTCACATTTTTGTAAATATTTTATTATTAACTTTTCATGTGACAACACAGAAGAAATGACACTCTGCTACAATGTGAAGTAGTAAGTGTACAGCCTGTATAACAGTGTAAATGTGTTGGAGATGTCCAAATTGGCCCAAAGTGTCAATATTTTGTGTGGCCACCATTATTTTCCAGCACTGCCTTAACCCTCATGGGCATGGAGTTCACCAGAGCTTCACAGGTTGCCACGGGAGTCCTCTTCCACTCCTCCATCATGGCATCATGGAGCTGGTGGATGTTAGAGACCCTACATGCCCCCAGCTTCCATTTGAGGATGCCCCACAGATGCTCAATAGGGTTTAGGTCTGGAGACATGCTTGGCCAGTCTATCACCTTTACCTTCAGCTTCTTTAGTGGCCATTTTTGTGGCCAACGGTTTTGACATTAATGGCTGTGTGTTGAGTAATTTTGAGGGGACAGCAAATTTACACTGTTATACAGGCTGTACACTTACTACTTTACATTGTAGCTGTCATTTCTTCAGTGTTGTTACATGAAAAGATTTAATAAAATATATACAAAAATGTGAGGGGTGTACTTATTTTTGTGAGATACTGTATATTTAAACTATATTTTTTTGAAGAACTAGATAACTAAACTTGAAAATGTAGAAAATGTTTTAAGAATGGAAAATAATATAGCCTCTAATATACTACAGTTTCTATGCAATTATGCTGATATGAAATCAACTATTTTGTTTTCTACTATTCTACTTCCTGAAGTGGGAGGAGACTTTGAATACAGAGGAATTTCCTGTCAGAACAATGGGAATGTAACATTTATATATGCCAGTGCATTAATATGATCTAATGGAAAGCTTGCTAGGTTACAAATAGACATCCTCCTGAGAAAGAAAAAGTCAGGGTCAGCTGATAAGACAAAATGGATATCTGTAGTAATTAATAATTGTGTATAAAACATAAGTGTAAGCCTGTTCAGTAAAAAAATGCTTTCTAAAAAAAGTTTGCCAATATCAAGTTTACATGTTAAAAAAAAATTAGAAAAAAAATTGACGATAGTGGTTCTTTAAAAATATCCAGTTCAAAGTAAGAGCAATCCAGGCAATGTGTGGAAGGACAAATACTGGGAAATGGTCACCTGGGCTCAAATTGTATTTGGTAGTGATATACGGTATGTTAAATGTTTAATATAAATGATATGTTTAATTTAGTATTTAATGTAAACCAAATAAATGTATATATGTTGTGGGTTGCTCATATTATCTGTGACTGGAAGTAGGACAAGCACATATTGATCCAAAGTGAGAACCTATAGCAGACATTTGTAGATTCGGCCAATTGAATAGGGCTCTATATAAGCACAGAGCATATTTTTTTACAGAGGTTTTTAGTTAGTGAAGACCTTGCTTTTGGATAGAAGTTCACTAACTAAAAACATCTTCTAAATATGCTCTGTGCTTATATAGAGCCCTATTCAATTGGCAGAATCACAATTTAATAAGGCTGTATATTAACACTTCTAGTTATGTATATTGGGGGTGTATAGAAAGCCTCAATAAATAGCATCTCAATCTTTTTGTAGCTCTGCGCATATTCTAGAAATTATGTCTAGTATAAATATATATAAGGCACATCTGTCAGTCACTGCCACTCTGAGCTCCATCAAGTTCATGTTCATTGCTTCAATGATCTCATCTTTCCATCTCCACCCCTGTCATCCCCTTTTTCGAGTGCCTTCAATCTTTTTCAGTATCAGAGTCATCTCTCGGGAATCCTGTCTTATCATGACATGGACAAAATATTTGAGCTTTAGCCTCATGATCAAACATTTCAGTTAACAGGTTGGCTTTATTTCCGTTAGTATTGATTTATTTGACCTTCTTGCAGTCTGAGAGACTCTAAGTAGTTGTCTCCAGCAGCAAACTTGAAATGCATCAATTCTACAGCTCTTAGTCTTCTTTATGGTCCAGCTCTCACATCTGTAGGTTACTACTAGGAACACCATAGCTCTAACTATGTGGACCTTTGTTGATACTGTAATAGCTTTAATTTTAAATAGCTTGTCCAAGCTTGCCATAGCATTCAAAGCAAACATCTTAATTTCATGGTTGCAGTCACCATCTGCAGATATCAAGTCCAGGAAAAGAAAATCTGTCACTGCCTCCATTTCTTTTCCAACTTTTCGCCAGGAACTGAAGAAATTTGCAGTTTGCCATTATCTTTAACTTTTTAACATTTACATAATGTGACACAGACTGTGTATATTTAATTTTTATTACATTTTACTTTTCAATAACTTCCTCATATGATTGACAGAGTGATATTCTATTACCTTGGCGCTGATAACAGCTCACAGGCATGTTATAATTTTGCAAGGTTTGTTGTCATTGTGTATCATTCGTAATGTAATGCCAACCATTGCATCTTTGCCAACTACAGTTGCAACTTTCATGGCACATACATGGAAAATAAACACATCTAAATTTAGCATTGCATTTAGATGCGATTGTGCCCACAGAAACAACTGTTGAACTACTCATATTTGACCCCTAAAACATGAATGCACTACTCTGTATGTAACATGTGAAGGTATAGATATATAATGCTATCACATCGCATCACAAACCTAATTATCATACCTGAGATTCAGTAAATCACATGTAAACATAAGTAGAGCCAATGGGTTATGTGCCATGGTACATTGCCGATTATAGAACCACTGTACTGCATTTACAAATAAGGCTCATATATTTGTTTCCACTATCAAAAAAGTATGCAGTCTAAAGCTAATAAAAGTTAAACAATTCTTAGATTTTAATCTGTTTTCTCCTCAAGCACAGCTGTTTATCTCCTCCTACCTGTGTCACCATACTGTTTGCTAGACTAAAAATAAAGTCTGACTAATATAGGTACCTCTTCAGACTGAGCATGCTCAGTAAAGCAGGGCAGTGTTATGATAGCTCATCCAGTGTCATTAGGTGGGGCCTGGGCGGCAGCTGCAAGTTTGTTACAATAGAGCTGTTACCTCTATAGTCAGTATGGGCAGGGTTAATGATATAATGGGGCAGGGTTAATGACATCAGACACAGTTAGGAAGAGATGCAGCTATGCTTGAGGAGAAAACAGGCAGCTTAAAAGCTAAACAAAGTTAACTTATTTATTTTAAACTCCATACTGTTTTTAATAGCCAATGGACATCAAACATCTGAAATTGTCTTGTAAATACACTACAGAGGTCATTTAATTCCCCTTTAGTTCCGGTGAGAAAGTGCTTAGCAAATCCCGCCACGTCATCTCAGGTGAAAAAGTACTTAGACAATTCCAGACCATATGAATTTGTACAGTTTTCTATATAAACACAGGTAAACATCTGACAGCAACACTGAAATACAAGAACAGATGGATCTGACAGGCAGATCAGTCACATAATAAAGACATTTATGAAAGAATTGTGCGTGTTGCAGAAGTTGGCAGACAGGATCCAGGCCCCCTTAAAGCTGCGTGCAGTTAAGCTCTGCCTCTGACCTCCATATGTGTGAAATACATGAGAAACTACTGAAAAAGCTGAACACTGGACAGTACAATATGAAGTAGCAGGGGCGGTGCAGATAAATTATTTGCAAAAATGTCTTATTTTGCATTGTAATGTTTTGAAATAAATAAAAAAATCCTAACAGTTTGTGAACAACCTGAAAGCAGAGATCATGGCCCTTATTTCTTAACATTCAATAAAAGTAGAAATTAAATTAGGCTAATAAATAATAATTTGCAGTGTCATAGATTCACACACATTACACTGATCGGAATACCTTTGTCACTTCCAAAAAGGGGCCAGATTTGCATGTTTTATCTTGCCTAGAGGAACCTGTCCAAACAGGCTATCTTCTGTGGGGCAAGGTCTCAAAGGCTTGTAGTGACCTTAAATCACCTTTATGAATGGAAGAACGTGTTTAAATGGCAATTAAGGACTCAACCTACAGTGATAAATTATCAAATGCAATTAGGGAGCAATACATTATGTGCATATAATGTTAGTATTATACATTTAATATCTATACAAGTAAACCGGTTTTATGCAAAATGTCTTCCTAGTAACTGTATAGTTATATTTTATATATATTATATATTATATATTATTATATATAAGGCAGATGTTTGATTATAAAGACTGAGCTGAAGATCTGAACAACCTGAAGGGATGTTTTTTTTCATTAAAATCAAGATAGCCCTGTCATTTGCAGCCTTATTCAATGCAATAATTGTTTGCATAAAAAAATAGTATATGGAAATTAATAGATTAGTAAAGAAACTGACATTTAATCTGAATTCTGTACTTTATAATCAACATGAGAGTCTTTACCACTAGTATAGTTTTTTTGTAAAAGATCCTATTGAGTTGCAAAAGCTGTTAAATGCATCCTATTAGAAATAATATAAATGGAAAATATTCAAGTGATAAATAGTCATGAGAATTATTTTATGCAGAGAAATTTAGCTAAATGTTTAACCTATCTAAACTATGAGCATAAATGTATTAATAGAGAACCCCTTAGATTCAGACGACTCTGCTTTTATCTTGGGGTTTTTTTTTCATGAAGAATTAGGGGCTGTATCAAAGTGTAGTCTGTGCCTAAAAGTATCAAAGTGCAACCTGTGCCTATAAGAATCAAAGTGTAGCCTGTGCCTATAAGAATCAAAGTGTAGCCTGTGCTTATAAGAATCAAAGTGCAAGTCTCAGTATACACTGAAAAAAAGCCTGTAGTCCTACAATGTCACAATATACATATTTTTGCAATAAGTATGTTGGTGCTATTGGTAGCAGGAACATTTAATGTATTTTCATGGTGAGTTTTTATAAAAAGTTCCCAGGTTTTGTTGGCTCACAGTTTACTGCCTATATTTTGTACAATTCTTAGTAGGTTACTTATCTAGAGCCACATTCAATTCCAAGCTCGCAACTCGATCGCAGACGGCTGTATGTCTGCAGGTGAGTTGCGGGCTTCTGTTCTGTTCCATTCATCTTCGATTACAATGCTATTCAATTACTCAAGCCCGCAAGTTACTGGCCCAAAGTCAAAACTGTAAACCATGCACTCGTATGTAGCAGTTCAGGGCGGAAACATGATCAATAAAGCAAGACCATAACCTCCCATTTCGATCAGCCAATAGAAAATGAGACCATCATTATTACGGCAGCAAAACATGGAAGTTACATGTCAATCAAATTGGTTCGGGGGCTCGATATGCGATCAGCAAAAACGAAAAATAAAGAATTAATGAAAATAAATGCCGATACTGTTCTAGTCCATATGGGTGGCCTGATATGTATTAACTCATTAATACCCAAGATCGATTTAACCCCAAAATGACACATTAAAATAATTTTCATTTTCTGTCGATTTGCGGGCTTGAGACTGTTGTGCAATTCATTTCTATTAATTTCCCCCGGTATTTACCGTGCAGTATTGATTTTTTATTTGCATTTACAGTGCTACGAATAGGTGCTTAACCCCCTTGCGGGTCCTCTCTAGCACTCCTAGGATTTTCTCCTTCTTTTGCCATTTACGGGTGTGAAAATATTTGCGGGCTTGGGGAAATGGAGCAATTGAATAGCGATTTGCAATTTTAGCCATCGTAACTCTTGCAAGAGTGAAAGATCAAAGGCTTTGGGAGGCTGTAAGTTACGGGTTTAACCATTGCAATTTTTTCTAGGCCGCAAGCCATTTGGAGCCTGCACAAAGACGCCAATTGAATAGCAAATTGACTTTTAACCTCACTGGCTACCGGATCGCCCGATACCTCAATTGAATACGGCCCCTAGTTTTTTAGCCCTGACTACCGTAAATATTAAGAATACATACAAAAGGAAACAAACAACACCTACACAGTAACTTTTATCCCATATGCATTACAGTACATGACCCTTTTTGTGATCGATGTGGTACCTCTAACAATATTTAGAAGTTGTAATTTTGCAGATATCTCCAAAATTGCTTCTGATTTGTTAGGTTAAACACTTTTGTATTGTGATGCATTTATTGAAATGTGATACTCCATGCTTGGCAGTTTACATATACCGTGAGCCAGATTTGTTATTTTAAACAGAAAAAAATAAATTAAATTGTGCTATAACCAGACACGGCTCATAACAATTTTTGTCTGGAAACCTACATTCATGGCAATATATAATTTACATTCATATTTCTAAACACAGTGTACTTATGTATCTGATTGCTCTATGTTATAATTAGTTGCTAACAAATATATGTTATAGCTTTACAACCTGCTTAGTCCCTGTCCCAGTTCAAGGTGTATAGTGTGTACCGAAATCCTTCATTGTCAAAGTAAAACATCTAACTAGAATACAAATACCCTACAAAAGTAAGCATGCTTTTAAAATACAGGAATTTAGATATTATTACATAGAAATGTAACTGTATGTTGAAATAATAAAACAGACATAATGCTAAAAAAATTATTACTGGCCAAGGTAATAATACAAAGTGTGGCTCATCTGCTAATGGTGTTTTGAGGCAAACAATGGTGCAAACTTGCTTTTTCAAGGCAAAATTACTCTGTGATATAAATGACCCACTGACCCATATTGTAATTAATATGTTTCTAACATATATACATTAATAGCAAATACTCTCATCCTTTAATTTGTAACACATGGCCATGACATAGAGCATAATGGTAAATCCAAACATTTTTTATACACAAGAATCACTTTTGCAAGGAAAGATTTGCCACATGCACATACAAAAATAATTTCATAGAAACACTTTGTCCTACAGGAGTAACTACTGAAAAATAGGTAATGAACTGTCCAAGCACTGTCATAAGGTCTTCAGCCACCGACAAGAAGGGCATGATTACTGCCACAAATAATATCAAAGATGTGCTAATGACATGGGATAGTAAAGGGACTTGGTTTCGGTGGCTATGCCTCAAAACTATTTAGAGATTTATTAATTTTATATTTTTATATAAATACAATGTTTTAAAAGCATATACATTTGCTGGAAAAAAGCAAGGTCTAAACACTGCATTAACACTGCAAGCATAAATTGTTGCCATTCAGCTTAAACATGCATACAGTAGTTTATTATATTTACTCATATAATAATTTTAATTTTTTCTCACAAAACAGTGTGTCTTCCTCACTTCAACTTCTCATATAATTCTCCCAGCTGAGAGGATAGACATATATGGCAACGATTCATTCTGTACACATACAGATTTATTTTACTTAAAAATAAAATTGGTTTCCACACCCCCAGAGCTGCCTACATAGGCACCCTGTACTAACCAATAGAAAAAGTGCATTCAAGTAAATTTTTTAAACCTATACTAACTTTTCAGCCTAAAGCTGCACAGTGCAGAGATCCAGTTGCAGCACTGCCTGACTTGCATTATTCACAGAGAGAGAGAGGTGTGTGGTGGGAATATGACTACAAATCCCATGATGCTTTGCTGCAGAGACTAACTCCCCATACTGCTATAATGTTGTAGCGGCCTCCAATTGGCCACACTGAATTATGAATTTTATGTTAATTTAGCTTGGATTTTCAGGGGCATTCCTTCTCAATATCAACTGCCAAAGAGAAATTTTGCAAACTCTAGGGTAAGGTCATTAAGGTTTATTTTGGTATTTTTTCATGCAAATAAATGTTTCCATACACTACTGATTCTCCTCTATCAGGTCAATTCATAATCCATGAAACTTCCATATGCCTTTAAACAACATTTTAATGTAACTTGCTTATAAGAAAATACCAAACACATATACAGTATCTGCATCACTTTTAAACCGAATAACCATTGCCACAAACTGTACTCGAAGAAATCAATTTAATGAAGCCCCATGAGTCACAGATAAACATAATTAGGTTCAAACAAAGACACAACTGCTTGTTGATTAGGCAATTAACAAACTGTCAAAAAACAATTAATAAAGATTGTAAATACTATGCAAATGATCAGAAACTTAATGGATTTAAAATATTCCAATAATATCAAAAATGTACACAGTTTCGCAAATAAATTTACTTTTATATTCAAAGGAGCAATCAAATAACTGCTTGATTGCTTAGCTCTCTCTCTTCCTGAGATAGGGAAAGAGTGTCCTGGATCAATGCATTGTGGCCTGAAGGCCCCGGATCAACACAGTGACAACAGAAGAAAACAAACTCTTTCCCAGAGCTACATGTTTACAAAATGTAATTAAACTTTTATAATATAATCCCTTGAATGCAATTCATCATTCAGGTTCTAAGACAAATTTAGTTTTAAATAACTTCTATTATTTAAGTTTTAAATTAAAACTTATACACAGCATACATCACAGTGAGAGTTATAATTAAAAATACTTACAGTCTCTCCAGTTCTTTCATATCCTGAAATGCTCCCCTTTCAATGGTACTAATCTTGTTCTCCATAAGTTGCCTGAAATGCAGAATATATAAGTGTGTCTTAATACAATCATTAATCATGCAGCCATTATACCTGTCATTGCTGAGCTCTGATACCCACCAACTTTCAAGTTTTGTCACCTTTATTAACTTTGTCATTTAAAATCCAGATTGAAATTCCCCTACAGGTTAAATCATTTAAAAAAGACTTTCCAAGCACATAACACAAAACAAAAAAAGAACAAGAGGAAAGTAACTCATTTTTTTGTTAATATCTGTGTAAATATATAGTGATTTGATATGTTTCTCAAAGAGTATTTGCCTTAGAATATTAAACACACTAAACTCCCAAAGGAAACATTTTGGATTTAGAAAATAAAGTTGTTATGTTATGTATACTAAAGTATTATTATTTCAAGTATATAAACAAAAAATCTGTTAAGGAATATATAAATACATATATATATATATATATATATATATATATATATATATATATATATATATATATATATATATAAATAAATAAATATATATATATATATATATATACACACACATATATATATATATATATATATATATATATACACACATATATATATATATATACACACATATATATATATATATGTACACACACATATTTATATATATATATATTCACATATATATATATATATATATATATATATATAATTTCACCAAAAGAAGATATTAATGAAAGTGAAGGTTTAATAAAAAAATAAAAACTATAATATTCTTCCTTAATAGTAAAGCAATACAGTCTTGTTTCAGTAATAAAACATTCAACTTAGCAATAAATATGTCCAAGTTCGTAACAAAAAAAAGTTCTGTCAAACATAATTAGAAAGCAAGGAAAGTACAAATAATAATTACAAACCAAATCTGTGCATTATAGATAGGGCCTGGAATAGAATTCAATGTTTTTTTAATTTTCAGACTAAAAGTAAAAAAAATCAACAATTTATTTCTCAAATCTATTTTCTTCTATTTTAAGCAATTCCATGTAATTAAGAAGTGTGTTAAAAAAAATTAGACAATACTTGTCTGGGCTGAAACAAAACAGAACTGCCCTCCCCAATTTTACAAATGTGTTTGAAAACATTGAAAATTATTACTAATTACTTGCAGATGGCAGTGGTTACTTTAATAAAATGCATAACTAACTTTTTAAATTGTCAAGCTGGCTGGAAAAAAAAAGAAGCCATTTTTAATGATATATATTTCAATTGCAATCTTTTTGAAAGTAGTGCAGAAATCGACCTACAGGTCACATTTGTGATAAATTAAGATATATCTGAAAAAAATATATATTGTGTTTTAGATATCAAGCGAATTTGACATCACTCAGTATTCTGTTATCCATGTTTTACATCTGTTCAATGTTTAGATGCACTTGCGGTTACTTAAAAAAAAAAGTTTTCTATGCATTGTGAACAACATTAAAAACTACTTACAATACGCGAAGATGCCTTAAACCAGCAAAATCTGTCTTGGTGATTCTTGTAAGGTTATTGCCATTCAGGTCTCTGTGAAAAAGAAATTATTTAAAGTAAATCAAACATGTATGTATTATTTTCCTTGTAGGAAGATTTTTTTTTTTTAGCTCAAAAGCCAAGTAAGATGTGTCCCACAACAGATTAATGTTATCTTAAAAGATAACAGAGTTCCAAACTTCAATTGATAAAACAAATCTAGAAGGCTTATCTTAAGCATGGCTCTAAAAGAGTCTTACGGTTAATTTGAAAAAAATATATCATAAAATCATTTCAGTTAGACATTATATATCTCTATCTATCTATCTATCTATCTATCTATCTATCTATCTATCTATCTATCTATCTATCTATCTATATCTATCTATCTATATCTATATCTATATATATATATATATATATATAAATCTATATATCTATCTATCTATACATCTATATATCTATCTATACATCTTTATATATATATATATATATATATATATATATATATATATATATATATATATATACACACACATGAAGATATATGAAGATAGATAGATAGAGATATATAACATATGAGCACCATCTTTAAAGTACTCTAAAGCTATCTTAAAGGTGCTGTCATAATAGTTTCATGAATTTGTAAAATTTTATGACGTTATTTTGTTCATACAAAAAGTTCAGGGGCTATACAAAAAAAGTATTCAATATTGCAGTAGAAATATGTATTGCATATGTCAAAAATAAAATCTATTTTTAGTAAAAAGTGGAATTGTCCAAACATATTTTAGTTGAGTATCATGGCCTAATTTCCTAATACAAACAATGACGGGTCAGTAAGTAAAGTAAGTTTCAAAAGACTAGGAACTTCAAAAGAACCACATTAACCAACAATCTTAAATATGTAGAAGATATCTTAACTCTTCACAAAAAACAAATGGAAACCCTTTGGAGAATTTGTTTTTAAATGGAAACAACTGGAATGATAATCAGGACTAGCTATTTTTGTTTAGATTCCAGTACTACTTTTCCTTCTGAAACTACATCTATCTGCTATCAAGATCTAAAGTTAACAAACTCCTTATCAGAGCAGTATAACTGAGCAGAAGTCTGAATGAGATATAGTGGTACAGCAAACTGCTCATGAAGAAAGTTAGAAGAGTTCTCAGAAACTTTTTGGAAGCGAAAAAAATTCTTCAAGTGGTTTGATAGTACTTTTTCCTTGAACAGTAAAGACAAGCACAAGAAATACTGAAACTTTCCTTAAGATTAACCTACGCATGATTAGGGTGCCCTTTATATAATATTATAATGAAGAAAGTGCATTTGCTCTCATTAAATACAACCAAAGTTGCAGAGTTGCTCATTCTAAAAAAAATAATAATACTCAAATGTAGTAGCCAATGTATAATATAGCAAAGAATAAATGGTATAATTCAATATTATAATTACTCAGTACTTATTTAAACTTAACGTTACTCTCAAATCGTGCTGCAATGGAAAGGAAATATTGTCTCTCAAACTTTTTTAATTGTCATGCAATGTATAACAGTATTGACATATTAATGTATTATATAATTCTGGGAACTGTTAATTAAGTTCCAACTGCATGAGTCAAATAACACTTTTTTATAAAAATAATAATAATATGTTTTTTTTTCAATTTGCTATATATTAGACATGATGTTATAAAACACCTTGTGATTAATAGAAAATAAAAAAAGGATAAAACAGACTTCTAATTTAACAAGATATTTAAAAAACAGAGCTGAGATTCTAAACTTTGTTCCAACATTCCTTGTCTTTCCCACCTTGCATCCCCTTACAAGTGAATCTGCCAGTTTGCTTGAGATAAAATCAGAGACAAGACATGACTACTCTGTCCTGCAGCATTATCAGACAATCTCTAGAAGACTGCTCCCATATTTCTTTTTTTCTAACTAAAGATTAGTTTATCTCTGGATAGACAGCAACATGCCACACGTAGCAGTTGCCCAATGTCTAAGGTTACACAGACAAAAGCTAGGCATTCATTCCCACTACTGACTTTGTACACATTATTCACATTAGTGAGAACTGGCTATTGCAATAAAATGCTGTAGAATTAATATTCATACACACAAAGAAACAGTTTCAGCTAAAATGATCTTGCATCCCAAGGCTCCTGAAAGTAGTGTAATCATGAAGCTGACAGACATGGAGAAAGCAGTAGCATTATTTATTATGTCATATCATGCATAAATATTGATGATCGCTGTGCAAGAAAGGGCATTATGACTGTGCAGCTTCCAGAAGACAGCATGGTGTATTGAAGGGAAGAACCAAGATTTCATTCAGATCAATTCCTGTTTTGAATGGTGTGAATGCAAGAAAAATTTACATCGTAAGCACTTTGGTTTGTGCATTATGTTAATCCATTACGACTATATGGAATATTTCCATATTTTTGGATTGTATTAAAATCGTTATGTAGAAGACGTAATGAAGGTATTTAAAAATGTAGATGTGTATGCATAATGAGTAAATAATTAGTCTGGTTGGATAAAATCAGAATGGATGTAATAAGTCATTGTATGGTTGGATAAAATCAGAATGGATGTAATAAGTCATTGTATGGTTGGATAAAATCAGAATGTATGTAATAAGTCATTGTATGGTTGGATAAAATCAGAATGTATGTAATAAGTCATTGTATGGTTGGATACAATCAGAATGTATGTAATAAGTCATTGTATGGTTGACTTATTACATCCATCTGTACTAAGTCATTGTATAGTTGAATAGAATCGGAAGACGTTGATGAACATGCATACGTATGGATAGAATATACTTACAAGCGTTCTGTATTCCGGGGGATATTCCGAGGTATATTACGTAGAGCCAGCCCATGGCAGTCCACAGTGGTGCCAGTACAGGAGCATTGAGCAGGACACGGCTGAGGTGCCACCTCACTCAATATAACCAAGACTAACCCCACTGAAATGGACAGCTTCCAGAAGCCGATGCCGCACATTTTCTTCTTCACAAACCCGGCTAACATTCGGTAAAATCTACCACAACCCACCAAGCAAAAAGAAACCAACAAAAAACTAGCAAGATGTCACCAAAATGGAAAGGTAACGACTGGCCAATCTCCGTCGGATGTTCCAAAAACTTGTTTTATTTGCAAGTTTGGTATCTGACGGATACGAACACAGTACTTGCTTATCCGAAAAGCATGTTTCGTGCACAAAATGCAACTTCTCGTCTCTGTGATGAAGCTTTTATATTCCAGTCAGAGGACAGAGTTGAACGTGATTTTGCCTTCAGCAGCCAGAGCAATCCTTCAGGGCAGTGCATGAATATCTGTACCACAGGCTCTGTGATCTGCTTTTATATGACTGTGATATCCTTAGGCTTAGTTTATGCAGTGCATGTCAGTACAGCGAGCAGGTATATTACCAATAAGTGTGCTTTATCCACTGCATAGCATCACAATCCAGCCTTCTGTATATACAGAGAATGCACTTCACATGCTGCCTCTCAGAGCCTGTCTGCTAACTAACTGCACATTGCAGCCAGAAAAAGGAGGCGGTACCAAACAACACACTGCTCTTAAAGGGATAGCACCTTACACTTCTCGTTTTCCAAATCCAATAACATGGTCCCACTTAAACACACAAAACCACATTTCTTTTGAGCTGGATGCCTCCTACAGGGATGCAATGCAATCCGTCTCTAGCATGGGAAGATCCTCCCTATTCAAGGCACACTGAAAATCCTGATAGGGTGCAGACCTCTTAGTATTGAAGGCAGTCTCAGCCACTTTATTGTGCCTGAGTGATCACTACACTATCCATCTGCCACTCCAAAGTCAACAGAGTCTCCTTCTGCTTAGCACTTCTGCAGACCTGTGCTCTTTTTCACACTAATCAAGAAAACAATCTTTAAATGTCTGCTGATCAACAGACGACTGCAAACCAATGATATATCCAAGTGGGTGAAGATAAAGTGTCCTTTTGAACTCACAGAAATAGTAATTATTTTTAGAATTTTTACATTTTTAACTTTTTTTTGTTTTCTTATTAGTTTACGCTTGCAATGACTTTATATAAAGAGTTTATCTTTATTTATTTATTTATTTTTAAATATGCAAGAAAAAAACAACAACACTTATTCTGCCCCAGGGAACATTTTGTCCAGTTCTTAAGTATTTTATAATTACTACATTGATCCTAACAATGTATCGCAATTCAGTTCACAGAGAAGAAACACCGTTCCCTTAATTTGCAACAATTATGTCTATTTTTAATTCATGATAATTATATCTAAGCAAAGCTACAAAAAAAAAAAAAAAAAAAGCAGAGGACATTTGGCTAAAATATCCCTGCTGTTTCCCTCTCAACAGAGGAATACACCACCTGTGTTAGCTGTATGGTTAGTTCTTAAAGGGCCAGCTTATTCCCTGAGTAACACTATAAATTGTAGCAATGAATCATCCAACTTTGTCTACAGTGGTATATACATTAAAAAATATTAACACTTAAATGACTTAATATCTTTTTTCCACCCTTACACAGTAATTTTAATTATCTTCATGAGTTGATACATTTAATCTGTAAAAGTAAAATTAATCTAAATATTTCTTGTAACGTGAATAAGTAAAAGTCCACTTGACTAAGATTAAATATTTATGGCCTGTTTTTCACCTGCAAAGATAAAAATTACTACTAAATCATACACCCTTAGGAGCAAAATCTCAGTTACTTATTTGTCATTATGTTTCAATAATACTAATATTGATAATAATAATATTTTACTACAATATCCTTTTACTGTGATTCTTTGTTAAAATTGGAAAAAATAACATGCACCCATAACACTATAGTTCAGCTCTTACATGGCTTAGTTTTTACCTGAACCCTGACTCAGTTGTGTCCTTATTACTTCTCTCTCCACATAATACTCTTTTCCCTTTGTTTTATTTTGTTACTAAGTTAAAACTTTAAAACATATGCCCAATTAATCACATTGTTGACCTCTTGCATAAGTAGCCCCCAGGTGAGTCCCCTGCCCCTCTTGCATCAGTGCTAGGGTTACATGCCTACTTTCTCTTTGGAAGGCTTGTGGAATCTAAATGCCCTTGAGGGGCTTCTGGTTGTACTCAATGGGGAGAACAAAATCAAGTTTCGGGAAGCACCTACCAAAATTGCCTTGAAAGGAAAGGAAGATGGGATAACATTGCTCATGGTCTCTCATGTGCCCCCCTGATGACAGACTCCTCCTGAGTCTGTTTACTGTTTGTAAGAAAACAAATACAAAAAGAGGCAGGACACCGAGGGGGACTAGTTAAACAAAGAGGGCCCAGAAACCATAACTTCTCCTAGCTGCAGGGTGGCTTTGTTTTACGGATAGATCCACCAACATTCCTCTCTGGAAATGAGAGGCACAGTTTAGAGAAAAAAAAAGCAATCTCCCCCAGAGAGTGAGAAGGTAGAAAGCTTCCTTCCACCATGTAATTGATTAGTCCTGTTGATTTATGAGAAAATAAATCACATTCAACTATATTTTTAACCATGTTTCATAAAACCTAATGTAAACTGTTTAAGGAACCTAATAGAATAACATAGTTGCTTGTAAAGAAACACACTTACCGGACAGGTATGTTAGGTATGTGGAAATCCTAGCTAAAGGCCAACCCTGTGATTACAGTGAGGTAATTGTGAGTCACCACCATTTGTTGGATCATTAACACTTGGCTTGTTTACTATAATACTTACATTTCAATAATGGCGAAACTGAATACAAAGATAAAAACTATGATTATGTCACTATTGTCACCTGAATGTTGTTTAAAGTGTTTAATGCCTCTCTAATCATACTGTACTGTAAAGTGGTTTTCTCACATTACTTGCTTGTACTTCTTGGTCAATAAACAAACTGTAAAATAAACTGTACATTGGGCTGTCATCTGTATGCTAAATATCTGTCTATTAATAATGTACTATACAATAGCTATTTTGAATATGAATATATATATATATATATATATATATATATATATATATATATTTTTTTTTTTTGGTAATGTTAAGTTTGTACTTTTGTAAATTGCATTAGTGAAATGTTGGTGCTTTATTATTTTTATTTTTTTTATTTTTTTGGTAATGTCATTTTGTACTTTTGTAAACAGCATTAGTGAAATGTTGGTGTATTATAAATTGAGTAATAATAATAATAATAATAATAATATTAGTAATATTATTGCATATATTTTCTCCTATAAAAAAGAAAAAACATATTGACTAATTCTCTGTTTTTATCATTAAAATGTTTCAAAGGAAGATATTTAAAATAAAGACTTGCAAAAAATAAGTATAAGAAAAGAAAAAAGTTGAATTATATCATCCATACTTAGACTAAACTCATGTCATCCCACTAGTGGCTACAGTCTCTACATTACTTGTTATTTAACCCCTCACTTGCGTAATAAACAAGATCACATTTAAGATAATATAGAAAAATAGCTTGATATTATTAATATATTATTATAATTTTTCATATTTTGAGTCTGAATTTGACTTGTTACATACTAGTGGAAAACTTAGTATTGTGGATTTAGATTGCAATTATTTTAAAAACAGTTATTTCTAAAACATATTTAGTTTGCTGAAAACTATTCAGATTATAGTAGTAGTTTGAAAAGCAGTAGATAAATTACTTTGTTAACATGTTTTGCTACATAATTAAAAGCTAATTAATTAAAAAAATACACATGTATAGTTGGGAGTTTACATTATACATTCAAAAATATTATTTACCCAAAGCTGCATAAAAGGAATACTTAAGTCCAATTTCATGTATTTATAGGCTTTGTAAACATTGGATATATGCATTTTTTGTGTTTAAAACTCTTTATCTGGCATCCCATAACTAATTTTACACAATGTAAGATTCATATTTTCTATTTAATCACAGTCATACAAAGCACATTGATTTGACTAATTGTTCTATTTATGTGTATTTGCTTCTCGTGTATCCTGCTCAGAGGGGTGGAGCTAAAGCTTCTATCTGCAATCTGTAAGTGCAGATTTAGCAGTGTTGCCAAACCTTTTGCACTTTTCTGGGACTCTTTGAACAAATTACTTACAACCACGTTATTGCTGCTACTGCAAATCCTTACTGTACACAACCACATGTAATCTAAATTAAGTAGTAAGCACATGTAACTTCAGTGTAGTAGATTCTAATCCATATCAATTGCATTGTTATCTGTATATAATTAAAATATATATAATATGTTAAATTTATTTAAGTTTACCTATTGAACAAGTAAGTGCTCTACAATCTGTCATTGATAGACTAAAATTATATGTAATTGTTGCTTCAGTTTTCATTCTCAACAGTTTTTCATTATACAGTTTAGCCTCAAGGAATAAATGTCATTACAAGGAGGGGATGATTGGGTCTGACATGCTTCTTCAACTGGGACTGTAACTAACAAGAGAAAACCTTCAATTAGTCAATGACATAATGTTAGTTTTCTAAATCCAAGTCTTAGTAGTTCTTCATGTATTCTGGAATAAAGCACTGAATACCCACTATATTATTTTTGGTAATAATTGTAATTGTTTTCTTGCTTATCTTTTATACTGTAACTTTGTCAGTCTTTTGCAGCTAAAAACCTGAACTTTGTATATTAGAGAAGTCTGGTTTGTGCACCAATATTCTCAGCTCCAAATTACATAAATCCTTTAGATCCATTAAAATCCCCACAAAACATCCTTCTACTGTTATTTTGCATTTATGTATACAAATATTTAATTTAGGGAATTAACAAAAGAGGATTACATAGTACTTATTTATATAGTAAATAAATAGTACATTTGTGTTCACATTTGAATGTCTAAAACAAGTTAATAAAAAACTATTTCCAGCTCAGAATTCAGAGAAAAACAGTTATTACACTGCATTCTGGGAAGCTGAGCAGGGACATGCAAATGTGCCCACAAATGCCTGGCTCGTCAATCCATAGCCCATTATAAACATGGCTTGCTTTAAGCTTATACATGCTGTATTATACCGCTTTTATGCAAAGCCAAGGCTGGATTATTCACAAGCTGGGAATTCTATCCACGTACAGCTGTTTCAAGCTTACTGGCTATAATCAGCGTGGAGAGGGATCCCAGCTTGTGTTGTGGACCTAATGAGTAGGTAGTTCACCACAACAATCATTTATAATATGGTGGGCAAAAGAGCGATGGAAGCCCTCCTCCACTGTACAGTAGTACAGTAAATAAAATGTACATCTGTGTTCACATTTGATTGTCAAAAGCAAGTAAAAAAAAAAATGTATATATGTATCTAATAGGTATGTATATAATTTCCTGGCTTGTGCATAATCCAACCTATGCTTTGCTTAAAGCAAGATAAGACAGTAAGCATATGCCTAAAAAAGGAGCCATGTATATAGTGGTTTTTGGATTGTGTGAGATGCATTGTAGTATAATTGTTGCATATCGCCACCCAGTTTCACAGAGTGCAGTACAATAACTGTATTTCTAGGAAATCTGAGCAATAAATACGTTTTTTTAGACATTTAAATGGGATTAAAAATGTACTATTTATTTTCTGTACAACTAAATTAAAATATAATGTATAAATTAGTATTTTAGATTTAAAGAGTAAGAATCATCCTCATTTGCGTGTCCCATTTTGTGTTTATTATTATTTCAAACATATTTTTATTTTCACTGTGCCTTGGCCTTTAAACTGCACAAAATGTGTAAAACCTTACAAGAATAAGTGCAATGCATACCAAACCAGACACCCCAACCTTCTTCTTAGTCATCTTAATGGGAAAAAAATTTTTACTAAGGAAAAAATTGTTGATTTTAGAATCAAAGTTCACCTTCCTCTCTTGAAGACTGATAAGGTCTTAGGATTCGCCTTATAACACTGCAGCCCTTTACCAGGCAGGAGAAAATTGCCAATAACAGAAAATTGCAAACTAGGCATATAAAGGGCATCTGATGCCCATGGTACAGCATGGTATAGCTGATTAGTTTGCCAAGACAGGGAACAAATGATCATTCATTATCATAAAATTATAACCATTATCTGTATTGTTTGTTTCTGCCAAGGCCCATGAGGCCCAGGCCTAGGCCAGCACATTTCCAGGGTGCAAAAGACTGCCTGAAGATGCAGTGAATCATATTGAAATATGTCTGTATATGCACAGAAATGACTATAGGCAGTGATATTTCTATTGATAAGAGTACTTGACACTTTATGATATACACATACACATATATTCCTGGCTTGTGTATAATCCATCCTGAGCTTTGCAAAAAAGCTGTGTAATACAGCGGGAATATGCTTAAAGGAAGCCATGTTTAAAATGGTTATGGAATGCAAGAGCAAAGTCTTTGTGAGCACATTTGCATGTCCCTGCCTAGGCTCCCAGAATAGAGTGTAACAACTGTATTTCTTGGAATTCTGGGCAGGAAACAAGCTTTTTAACTTGTTTTAGACATTCAAATGTGAACACAATTGTGAGTTACACAAATATCTTAGGCCATCATAAAACCTAAATATGCCAATGGCCATTATTATACATTTACTTTTGTCCACTCAGATGTTTTGTAATGATCTCCCAAAGATAAAGCTGGGGAAGAGAATTGACCCAAAGTACTAATTTAAAAGCATTTAATCTGAAATCATTGGGCACTATTACCGTTTAAGATTTACGGCACCACACATATCAAATTTATCAACTTAGATACTTTTAGTGCCTCCCCATATATCCACTATCTTCAGATGTCAGGTAACTTTTTTAGGCATATTAATAATTTACAGTCCTATTACATTCGAAGCTCCAACGTGAAGCATGTAACGGCTATGTGCTTGAAACTTGGTGCCCTTAAATAAGAATGGGCTGTGAGCTACGGGCTTGAGACCCAAATCATAGCTCGTTCGTAGAACGTTGGATTTGCGGCCGTGCGGCCGATCAATTAGCGTAGACCGTAGTTACGGGTTTAGATGGAGCCAATGGAAAAAGAGATTGTCACCGTTACATCTCTGAAAAAGGGGAGGTTAGATTTCAAAGTCCTACGGGCTACAATTACAGTTTGCAATCGGACCCACATTCCAGAATAATGCAATATTAATAAATCCGTAAATATGATATTCTATTACATGCGAGTTACAGCATACGTCGTAATACATTGATTGCCGGAATCGATATAACACGGAAATCAAACATGAAATAAAGTATTATTTTGGGCCGATTTGCGGGCTTGAGAATGTTGTGCTATTAATTCTAAGACATAACATCACTTTCCCTTTTATATGAAGTATAGTAGTGTGTTTTTATTTGCATTTACGGGGCTACGTATTGGTCTTTAACCCCTTTGTGAGTCCTCTCCAGCACTAGTATGGCTTTGGGCTCCATTTGCGCGTTACGGGCTAGGTTGCGGGTGACTTTGTTTCAATTTAATAGCATGGTTGGATTTGTAGCTGTTATAGGCTTGACAGATCAAAGGATTTGCGGGGTGCAAAGTTCCACGATTACGTCCCATAGGCGTTTTTCGGCTGGCAAGTCGTTGGCGACCTACCTTATGGGGCTAATTTAATAGCTGTAAGTCCTAATATCAAGGTTATGGGCTACGTTTTAACACGTAGCCCGAATTTAATGAGGCTGTGAGTCATAGAGGTTCAACACCACTGAGGTTAGGTATTCTTCTTTGGCCCCTATTTAAACTAGTTCAGTGAGAAGCTGTCAACATTCAGATAATTCAATGACTTCCAGAGACTGAATGGAATTTAATTCATTGTTAGCCATGATACTCATGTGTGGGTATCTTGCATTAAAGCAACATTCTCCTGTCATGCAAACAAAAACATCATACTAAATTCTAGGAATGCAATCTTGCATCAAAAACAACCATATTTCATTGCAGTGTGCTTTAAACCAGTGGTTCTCAGCAGCTGGTCCTTGAGACCTTATCTGCCAGTGCTCAGAGATGAAGTGAGCCTAACACTTTATACATAGCATCACCATTAGTCATAGTATATAAGCCGTTAATATGTACGCTTTTCAAATTGGTGCAAAACTAGATGTACATTCGGGAAGTAACACAAAGTATCACCCTGTTAAACAAGTTCTGTTGTCCAGCTGGCTCCTAGACCAAAAAAGGTTGAGAACCACTGCTCTAAAACACATATATAATCTGGACCAAACTCACTTCTGGAATAACAACTTGATCAGCTTTTTTTTCTAACCGGATTTATAATCTTGTAAGATCTCCCTACAGCTTTATTTAATGGGTTACTAAACTGACGGGAAACTTACAAATGCATTAACTGGAATCACACAAAATGCACATGACAGTAGGTCACCCTCCCAGGTAACAAACAGGAATGCAAATACAGCAATGGCCACTCACAGTAAACAATAACTGAATAAAATAGTTACTCAGATGGAGGCTGCTTTTATTTTGTTTGTTTTTTAAGTTATTTTCCACAAATATTTTCCACATTTTTACAAATGGTTTTTCAGAGGAGCATACCGTAAGAAGTATTGTTAAATTGTTGGATTTTCTTGGTACAAGTTTTTGCACCATGCATATGTGATTAAATTGTATTTTTAATAGTTCTTAAACATACAAACATTACATTATTGCACATAGATTTTTGTCTTTCCCTTTATTCCCTTCTTCTATGAATGACGGAACAGAGTGGAACTAGAATCCTTGAGACTGGAATCAACCACATCATCTTCCTCTATAGGAGACATTTTTTTTTTCTATATTATTGAAGATCATTAATGTATTATTGCTTTGTTATTGATTCTATATGTAATGCATTTAAGAAAATTATACCAATAGTATTTTAATAAGTTCAGTATGCTAATTGATGACACAGATTCCATACCTATGAAGCATTGCTGTGTTTTCACTCAGTTAGATCTCAACACTAATTATTATTATTATTTATTATTAACTTTTATTTGTAATGCGCCAACATATTCCTTAGCGCTGTACATGGGATAAGAACAAGGAAATATACAATATTAACAACTGCAGAAAAGGGAGGGCCCTATTTGAGCTTCGAGTTTGTAAAAAGTGCTTTTTTCCAAAGCACCCTACAAGATTGGAAACTTGCTACTTACAATCTTACGGGAATGGAAGAGGCAGAAACCTGGGGAGGAGCAAATAAGGAATAGCAAGTTTTGGAAGGAAGTGAGAGTTTACATAGGTAGGAAGGTGTGAAAAGTTAGAAGGTTATTCATTAGTTGGAGAGGGAAGGGATCTGATGTAAAGTCAGTGTGAGGTGAATGGCACTAGTATGTAATAGGGTATCTGCCTCTAGTGGACAGATAATGTAACCTGCAGATGGGAATGTCAGGAGACTAATCAACTGAACTTGCCACTAGTTAGGATACTGAACCTCATTGAGACAACACTTTTCCAAATTAGTTTTTTTTGGGGTGACAGTTTCTAATTAAACATAATTCCTATATTTTCCTTGTATGTGCTTGTACAAACAGGCAGCCTCAAAAGCTGTTTCACTGAACAAAGGAGTACATAGGCAAAAAACACAACTTTTGAATGAGTACCTTTAAGGCTCTGAAGGGAAAATGTAATAGATATAGGCATTTATGGATTTGTGTTACATCCACAAGATAGTAAAATTGTCATAAAAATGTATTTTCAGAGTTCTTCTGTACATCTACAATACAGCAAAATGCAAAGACAATGAAGTTTGCACATCTAACATATGATAAAAGGCATTACATAATACAGATAAATCGTCACTGATACGCTGTCCCGTGTTCATGAATTAAAAAATATGATCACAAAAACATGCCAAAAAAATAAAATGTTTCTGGTCAAAACTTCATCCCCACTCCTCCATCCGCTGTATAGTAGATTAATACACAATCTCAAGAAGTGTTCAATTCAGGTAACAGGGAAATTAATACAAATTAATCTGTAAATGTGAGGATTTTCTCTAAAAAATTATTTGTGTTCATAGCTTACATAGCTGCTAATGTTGCAAGTTATATAGAGTATTTCACAAATGTGACATATTTTCTATAAGGACCTTTATGTTGAGAATGAGCAACTAACACAACAAGCAACAGCTCAATAAAAAGAGACATCTTCTCCTAGTCCATCCCTACAGAATGAAACCCATAGCCAGGCAAAGCTTTCTACCTATGTTCCAGAGAGATCTCACTCTTATTAAATAAAAAGTTGCCGATAAATGTTATATTTTAAAGTTCAAGTAGCTTGTTGAGATCTGGATCATTAAAAACACTAAGGGCGGATGCACCAGGGCCCTGCTCTAGGGAGCCCTCAGTACTTAAAAACATTTTTTTTAATTTCTATATTTTAATTTCAAATGCCTCTGGCCCCCTCACCCTGGCCCCCACTAAACCAATCCCTCCTGCCCCCCGCCCCTCTCCTTGGCCTTACCAGCTCTTGTAATATATATATATATATATATATATATATATATATATATATATATATATATATAAAACTCCGGGTTAGAAGGGTCCCAACACATTTTGTTACTATATTGAGCTTACACCAAAGTGGAAAAAGTTCTGAAATGATTTATTTGTCTCATTTTTTTACAGCACAGAAACCTGACATTTATCAGGGGTGTGTAGACTTTTTATATCCACTGTATATGTATGAATAATGTTTTGTAGCCATAGAAAACAAATAAAGTGGTTTATACATAAACATTGATAAAAAATGTGACAAAAACAAAATATGGATATTTTTTTCCTGCAATAAACACAATAACATTAATTTTATAGATTACTGTAAATATACCTTTATGTTTTTATTCCTTGCCTCCCATTTCAGACATCATATATTAAGTTATTGACTAAATTCTCACTTGTTTTTACTACCGCTCAACACCATAAAGAATCTGTAAGTATTAAATTGTAAAATAATTTCCCACAAGCTTGAAGAATGGTATTCCAATTAAACATTCAATGGGAACAAAAATGAGCTTAGAAGATGTCTTTTTTATACGGACAAATTACGTTTGCATCATCAATCTACTTAAATGTCTCTTCTGCATCAAACTGTGAAAATAAATAAGCTGAATAATAAAAGTCTGAGGGCAACACGCTGACTCTCTTCTTCCAGATCCAATTTGGAAAGTCATCTCCAATCAATTTGATTACCATCGGACCAAATAAAATAGACAATCAATGATGAGATTAGCCATTCAGTTTTATCTTTAGCATGCTAAGTACATACCCAATTATATAAATGTGAAGATGTTCCTGACATGATCTGTATTGCTTTCCATGCATCCCTGTAATTAGATTGATTATTTATCATACCCTGTTTTTATATTATTATAAGAAGTGGTTATGATGATTTTTGTTATGAACATTACATTTATTGTTAGGAGGAAGAATGAAAGCAAAACAAGCTTACATTACATACATGCCAAACAAAGTAAAAATAATCAAGAAGGAATTGTTTGAGGTTGAATATGGCTCTTGGGGACATTGCATGCTGGCCCCAGTCTGTTCTCTACAGTGGAAGAAAATGAGGCTCTTCAACAATACACAGTACATTACATTTCTCTAAAACTAACCAATAATATCCAATTGTACTTCTAAATACATCACTACAATTATCTATGCCTCTTTTACCAATCAGTTCACCTCTATCTTTTTCCCACAGTATGCCACCATTTGCTTTGTGTAAAATTAAATAGTTTAAAGCACTGTGAGGCATAATTAAGGATAAGGGGCCACATTTGAGACCCTTCAAGTGAAATAGGTTGCCCAACACTGTTCTAGATTATGATGAAGAGAGGAGATTTCTAGGTAATTATCACCCAATTAGAAAATATGGAATAACTGTGTGCATAGCATAGTTGTTACCAGTCTTGGGACCCTAACATTCTAACTGAAATCCTGAGTCTCAGGTTTAAACTCTGTTAGGCTTTGGGGTAGGACAAGGAAGGCCCTGCTGGTTTTGCCTGTCAATTTACAGACTGTAGTGACTTGCAGATTAAGTAGGCGCAAGAGAGACCTAGGAAAGATGAGTCCACTCCTGTGGGCCATAACTGACAGGTGATGGGGCTCACCCAGTCCACATCTAGTGAGTCCATTAATATCTGACTGAGGTCACTACGGTTATAACACTCTGTTCCTGCTGTGAGTCTTTGTCCAGCCTGGTTTGCTGCTGCAGTGTCCTGTGCTGCTGCTTCTGTTCCTGGCTGGCTGAAGTTCTGCTTGTGTTCAGCACTGCTGTTGTTCCTGCCTGGCAAGAGTTCTGCTGCATTTGCTCTTGTCTGGCAAGAGTTCTGCCTGTACCTTCTTCTCTGCTCTGCTCGCTTTCAGCTTTCAACCTCCATCTGTGTTCTGGTTCCTGCCTTCAGCAACTAGTCTGCTTCTGGAGACCCAGTTTCTGCTGCTGTATAGCTGTATGGCTTCCTGGATCATCTTTGCCAGTTTACTTTCATTGCTTGACTGTGATTTTACTATTGTTTCTGCACATGCTGATAGAAGCTTTGGACTTTTGATTTAATGGGATACTTACCAAGATTTGTGTATCCTGTTTTTTGTACATTAAATTAATTTGCAACCTCTCACCTGAAGGGTCTGAATATCTAGTACCCAGTTCCTGACACTTCCCAAGTTTTTATATGATTGCATTGGTAGGGTATAAATACTTTTAATTATGTTAGTATTTTTACATCAGAAGGGGTATAATATAATTTTTTTCTGAAATTTCAACCTTTTCTAAAAACGTGCTTATAAAAACCATCCCATCAATGTAAACGCATATAAAAGTGGCCCATGACAGGTTTTTCAGAGCCATAGGATTTTAGTGACTATTCTTGCACTTTCCTGGTACAGTGGAACTGCAGTATATATTTATCTTTGCTAAACTATTTTCTTTTTATCTCATACAGTATGCATCCACCAACTTATCTCTCAAACTAATGTCTTATCAGATCTCACCCCATTCACATTGACTTTTCACCTGACTAGTGTCAGCAGGCTTGGAGGGGTGGAGTCGCCACCTTGTCTTGTTCTCTACCAGTCCAGGTAGGACAGACCTTCTAGTCCACAAGGTTCTTCCCCACTTAAGAAGCCCTCTTTTTCCCAATATGTGAAATGGAATTTATGGAGGGAGCGGGATGAGATGTTAGAGCTAGGTATTTTCAAGCCATCATATAATCCTTGGGCATCTCCTGTGGTGTTGGTTCATAAGGAGGACTGGACCACCAAGTTTTGTGTGGACTGTAGGCGGCTAAATGACAAGATGACTACTGTAGTTTATCCTATGCCTTGAGTAGATGAACTGCTAGATAGGTTAAGACCAGCAACCTACGTGACCACTTTGGACCTGTCTAAGGGCTTCTAGCAGATCCCAATTGCTGAAACCGCTAGAGTCAGCAGTCAAGCTATATCAGTTTACAGTTATGCCTTTTGGGATGGAGAATGCCCTTTCCAAGTTCAAACAGCTTGCTGATCACCTACTACATGGTCATCAGGAGCTCACCTATGTATACCTGGGTGACATTGCAATATTCAGCCATAAAAGGCAGGAACAATTGATGGTTTGCTAGGGGGGCAGTCCATCCCAGTGAGTAAGAGAAAGGTGTTGGAATTTCTGGAAAACATAGAGTATTACCTCTGGTTTATTCCCCATTGCAGTACCCTGTAATAGCCACTGATGATCTTCACTAAAATGAAAATGCCCCGACTGGTACAGTGGATGCCCAAATGTGAGGAGGTCTTCCAGAGTCTATAGGCTGTCCTAATGTCCAGCCCTATCCTAGTTGTCACAGATTACCTACAGCCTTTCTCTGGTGCTTCCAACTATGCCATTGGTGCTGCTTTGAGTAAGGTGGATACACTTGAGCGGCAAGGTGCTTGCCCTGAGAGATTGACAAGGAATGCCTGGCAGTTGTCTGGGCCCTAAAGAAACTACAGCCCTAACTTTTCGGGTGAGCGTTTGTGGTTGTCACAGACCACAACCCATTGTGCTGGCTCAATAGGATGGCTAGGGAAAATGGTCGCCTGTTGAAATGGAGCCTAGCTCTGCAGGCTCATAACTTTACTATGTGATACAAGCATGGCAGAGCTCATCAGAACGCTGATGGTCTCTCCATGCAATTGGATACCTCAGATCTCCAGTTGCCCACCACCCATATGGGGTCTTGAATCCCCTGGTGACTGGAAGAGGAAATTATTGTGAGGATAGCCTTGAGAAACCTGAAGTGAAGTGCTATGGTGTTACACTTTGCCAGGCAACAGTGACCGTTGTATAGGAATCTCTAGCCCAATACAGAGAAACCAACAGAGGAGAGGACCTAACCAGTGGGATACATTCACTGGCCGGTCCAGCTGGTCCCTTCTCGTGATCTATATCACATGTGCTACAGATTAAACAACCTGATTGTCTGATGTAGGAAGACCTTTAATAGATAACAGGTGATTATGTTACTGATGTTGCAACATTAGGGAAGTATGAAATGCCGAAGTGCCACAATATTTATTTGAAACCATTAGACAGGTGGAGGGGAACTCGAGGTAAACATAAAACTAAATGAAAATAACTGATTGTACAGAAGATATATAGCAAAGTATTGTTTAAATGCTAAAACGTTAATAACAATCGATTCACGCTCTGTGCCCTTTGCATTTAACAGTAGGATAGCTACAGACGTATTCCCACAATTGAGCAGGGCTTTTAAAATAAAAATCACAAGGAACATGTTTATCTCTCTTAAATCAAACGCTATTTGACGTGTGACTATTATTCTATTTAAACATTCAATTAATTCAATGCATAGCAGATGGAAAGATGCTACTGGATTTGTAATGTTAGGGAAGAGTGCATTGGATCTACATCATGTACACGTTTGCTGGTATAATCTTTAGAGGCTGGCCTTCGAAAATACATTTCTCCTGATGTCTTTCCAAACCTTCACTTTTTATAGACTTCTAGTGACTACAATTACTGGCAGTTTAGTTTAATGTTTAGTTTTACTATCACTATTAAACTCTGAAGATTGCATATGGTTCTGTTTTATCGTTCTTTGATTTTCTCCTCAATGCTAGTTGGGTCAAATTGATAAAACAGCGCAGAACCATAAAACACTAAAAATGGCCATTTATATTTTGACATTCCTACTTTTATTGTGTATTGTATTTTTAACTTAAAAAATACTAACATTTTTATTGGACATGTGTCTATATTAATCTTGTCATGTCTATAATTAGGAAATAATTTCAACGAACATGTTGTAATTACCTTTTAGTTCCGAAAACTTTTACATTTTTTACACTTTTACAACAATTCAGATATTTAAACAATATTCATGAAAAAGTTTAAGGTCAATGTGACAGTCTAGCTTCCATCATTAAGCAGCAAACACGAGGATAAACAATATTTTACGTATTGTGATTTAATATGGTTTAGCTAACTAGTTTGTTCTTTGTTCTTCTTTCTTTCTTCTTTCTTGTTTACTGTTATAATAATATAATTATTAAATAAAAACGTTCATGTGATATTTTTTAATGTGAGCTGCCTACCCGGCTTGCTCTAGAGTGATTTAAAAAGAAGTTAAAAATAAAAGTTTATGAACCATCAACCCTAATAGTTGAAAATATATATAAGGTTGCTGCCAACTGACTGGACTATCTCTGGTAATGTGATATGTGCTTTGAGTGAGCGTGAATCTGGAGGTCTATTGACCAAGTGTATGGGATGTAATAATGTAAGGTATATGGATCTAAATTTGTTAATAGATATGTTGGTGAAAAATAGCCACTATAAGTGTCTAGGGAATACTAGTGGTGCAAAATGTCTAGCTGTAGCTGTGCATTTGTGTGTTGGTGACATATACCAGTGTCTAATGGTAGCTAAATTGGAGAAGAGGTGCTAATTAGGGTTGTGATATATAGCGTATATGGTATCAGAGATATGGTCCATATGCACTATTGGTGACCCATTGTAATTGGCAGTCTAAATTGTTGGGAATAGCCAGAAAAAATTGAATGATTGGAAGTTATCCTCATATAAACAAACATTTTTTGTAAATCATTGGATAAACAAAAAGTAAAAAATAATAACTATTGGGTAAGTTAAAAAACTTTTATGTTAAAAAAGCGTCAACCAGTGCCATAAGGGCTATTCAGTATGTGGACTAAGCCAATAAGCTGAGGACTTATAGTTGCAAATGTGTCAGTATATAAATGTAATCCTTAGTATATAGGCCACTTGGTCACTGCAGGGCTCTGATTTGCCCCTTGATTTACACCAAAAAATTGTGCAAACAAAATTGTGTCATGGGGGTATTGCCCTGGTGGAGTTACCAAGTTTGAGGGCCTTACAATAGAGGAGACTAAGGGAGAATAAATATATGTCTCCAAAATAATTTGATCAACCTAATATACAAAAAAGGGAGAGCCATAAAGGCTCTTACTTACTGTTCTACAGATGCAAAAACGCCTCTAAGTCCACAAACTTGTAATCTGGTTGTTCGCAGGAGTGATATGGCTCTTGCCGACCGGTTTCGTTACCAATATGGTAACTTCTTCAAAGGCTGCCACTTCTCTCATTTGCCCTTCGCGGGCTTTTTATTGAACGAAGGCCACGCCCCCCGAGAACGTCATTGGATGCGGCCGCTATGAGCGCCGCGTCATATGACGTCATGACGTGTGTAGAATAGAAACAAAGCAGACGTAAGTCTGCGTTTGTCTTGATTGGCCTATACTTGTTTTGAAATAGTGAGCGTGTCATAGGACGCTCTAATGCTGGAACTCAATGTCACTACTCGACCTCCCTGCATCTCGCTGCTCCGCCTAGGTGCGGCCAACAGACTTACATTGTCACTATCTGCACTACTGTCCTATCAAGCTTAAATGTAAGCTTGTGTCTAACTTGTCATACTATACTATATAATCGTTCCATGAATGGAATTATACTACATTCTATAGTTGATTTTTGTGTTCATAAAACAATATGTGATCATAGAATAGGTGTGATGATGACTTGAGACTGTTTACTGTTATCTTTAATTGAAACCCTAGTCTTGTTATAGATATATTAATAACCAAAAATGCTAAATAAGTCAGTTAATAATTGGTAAATGCTTTATTGAGAAAGTTTACGTGACTTAACTGACAAAACACAGTTGTTCATAATGTTTTATTTTTTTATGCATTCTAATAAAAATTATAATTAAAAAAAAAACACTGGCTCTTGCTTTCCCGCCATTTTTAGATTTAAGCTGCTCCCAAGTTTAATACTCTGTAGCAGAATCTAGAGCTCATTTCTCTGCCTAATGTAAGATGTGCTCCATGTTGTTTTATGAAAGCTTGATCATTATATTATATTATTACATTATTTATACACTTTATCACAACAAAATGGACTATAAAAAGGTATATTAGAATTAAAATGATAAATTGATACATTTTAATTGGGCAATCAAGAGATTTGCAAACCTACAACCACGCTCTGACGATAAAGGGATTATTAAATACCTCAATTTCCACTGATTGTTGCATATTTTACGTATAAGAGTGTTTAAAATCAGCTGTATATCTAATGCTATGTCAAATTATCTGTCGCCATGATTTATAAGGCCAAAATGTCACATGTGTATTTGGAAATTACATGCACCCACTATTCTATAGCCAATAAACAAGAAATTATCAGACTTTTACCCTTTTTAATTGACATATTTTTGATTATCTTCATGTCTAACCTGATGTGATCTACAAGACTGTGAGAGGGATACTGAGATGTCTGACCTGGGACAGAGTGCATGAAGGCTCTCTGCCTCCCCCTTGTGGTCATGATATATAAACAAATAAAGGGAGCAGAGAGGGAACTGTTAATGCTTTTTCAGTAGCACTATCAATTAATAATTTACTGTTTATATTTGGTGGACTGTCTAAGAAAACTTTTTGTTCAAGACTATGAGTGCAAAGAGAGTTGGTACATGTCCTTGAATCAGAACAGGACAATAATTGATGCTTGGTGAAAATCTGACTTTGGAGTACACAATTTAAAAGTGAAGATAGTAAACACTGGAAAAAAAGACTGATCATTTTGTGTCGCAAGTATTGTGTCTTGATATGATAGGGTCCAAAGGAGATGGATTAGGTTTGGATCCTCCTTTAGCCTTTAATATGCTGGGAGACTTGTTCTAGTTTTTGTTGATTTGCTACAGATGAGTAAAGATGGTTAATACACAGAAGCTTTCAGCTGCTGGAACTGATTATAGCACCAATGGAAATGTAATATTACAAATCTTCACCCTACTAAGAATGCATCTTTGCAAGCAGACTAAGCAATGCAATGACCATGAACGAATTATCCATTAGGCCAACTAGGCAGCCGCCTAGAGGCGCTTCCCTATGAGGGGAGCCACTTAAAAAAAAAAAAAAATGGTTCCTAGCTTAAAAAAATTAAAATGCTGCAGTTCATAGACTGGCTACCAGGGGGTAACCACCTAGAATAAGAGAGGTACAACAGGAACTGGAACTTGCACACAGAAATATTTGTCCGTGCATACCCTGTATACTCAATCTCCTCCTCCAGTTTACTGTCTAGGGGCTCCAAAAAGGTAGACCTGGCCGTGGCAATGGCTACCCACAGTAAATAATAATTTCATATTGTAGTGGATAACTTATATATATATACAAACTGTGAAGTTCAGTGTTTCTAATTAGCCTGTCAGTGACCTGCTCCAAGCAACATGTTGCAGAATGTGGCCACTGACTGGTTACTATGAGACACTGCACACACTATTCTTAAACGTATACTTCATGGACTGCAGAGGGCAGAAACCATTTAGCAACTGTTTGTAAAATAAAGTACAAAAAAGTAGAGGTACCGTATATACTCGAGTATAAGCCAAGTTTTTCAGCCCTTTTTTTAAAACCCGGTATATGCTAATGGCGTGGGTTGAGGATGGGGGTTGAGAATGGGGGGGTTGAGGAGGGAGGTTGAGGATGAGGAGGGAGGTTGAGGATGAGGAGGGAGGTTGAGGATGAGGAGGGGGTTGAGGAGCGAGGTTGAGGATGAGGAGGGGGGTTGAGGAGGGGGTTGAGGAAGGGGAGGTTGAGGATGGGGGGTGGTTGAGGATGGGGGGTTGAGGAGGCAGGTTAAGGATGAGGAGGGAGGATGAGGAGGAAGGATGAGGATTAGGAGGGGGGTTGAGGAGGGTGATAAGGGAGGGGGAAAGAGACACAGAGAAGGGAGAGGGGAGAAGAGACACGAGAGAGAGAGGGGGACACAAGAGGGGGACACAGAGGGCACAAGAGGGACACAGGGGGCAGCACATTTCCCACCCTCGGCTTATACTCGAGTCACTCATTTTACCCAGTATTTTGTGGTAAAATAGGTGCCTCGGCTTATACTCGGGTCGGCTTATACTCGAGTATATAAGGGTATATTATATTTCTAGTGAAATCCAGAAACCAGAAGTGTTGTTTTAAAAAAAAATTCATTGTAAAAACATTATCAGATGTCGTTTTTCAAAAGAGCTTATTGTAAATATAGAACTACAGTGTCATTTCATCCAAACTGCTTAAAATGTTAGGCATCAAGCAGCTTTAGGTGAATGGGGTAGGTACTATACATCACTCCAGGCGTGTGATGCACTTTTTTCTTGCAGTGTTGTCAATACCTTGATTCTGAGAGTCATCCCTTATCTGGACGCTCCTTTCTATATCTCAGATAGGATTGCATTATTTATAATGTGTTCTGTAGATAGCAATTTACCTGCTATATGCATATCTGATTTAGTATGGACAAGTAACGTAGCTTACCTCTGTTTTCCTCACTCATCTGTTTCTCCACTATCTTTCAACATAATATTGAGTATAATAGGCATAGATATATATTGTAAAAATAATTTTCTTTATCATGATTTAGTTTTTTGTACAGGCAATAAATAAAGTACTACTCAATGCATAGTTCAATATTGTATGGATAGATATGCCCTTTCTAATTGTGCTAAACTGGCCAACCTCTGTTTTTGGTTTACACACACACGCATGCACGTATACACATACACACACAGAGTGCAGGGGCAGATCTACCAGTGGTGCAGTGCACCAGGGCCCTCCTCTGGGAGGGGCCCAGTGCTGGGTAATTAAAAACATGTTTTGCATGTCCCTACTGGGACGCCCCTGTGCCTCCTTGACCTCACACCCAGCCTAAAATGTGTGTGTGTATGTTTAAAAATTAGCATTTCTACCTTAACTCCAACAGGTGGCTGTGGTTCAGCATGCTGGGGATGTGTATCAGGGAAGAAGGTAAGAGAGCAAGAGCTGCAAAGTGACGGGGGATGGGTTATGTGAGGGAGGAATAAAGGAGATAGAGATGGGTGCTATGTGAGGTGGGTGCCCAGAGGGGTTGGTTGCTGTGCGGGGATGGATGCTGAGAGAGGATGACTGCTGACAAGGACTGGGTGGGGATGGATGGTAACATAGGTGAGTGTGGTGTGGGGGTGATGTTTATATATGTGTATAAATGTGTCGCAGGATAATGGAGCGTGCATGCCCTGGAGCTGTGCTGCAGGCAGAGGAGCCTCGTACAGGCTGGAGCACCACGTGATTTGGTTCCGGTGGGGCCTATCGCAAAACACTTTTTGCATCCCCACTAGGGCCCTCCATGCTTTAGCTCCACCACTGCTCGGAGGAGTATGTTTGCTGTGAATACATGACCGCACTAACCACACTGCACAATGGACTGAACCATCATATTAACAGACACCGTTGATCTGAGCACACACTAAACATACACTGAGTGGAATGAGCAGTGAACTGTACGGAGCACACGCTAAGCATACATACTGCATAGTAAACTGACATAGTGCATACACAATAGGCTGATCTGAAAACATACACATGTAAAGTGGAATGAACTGAGCACACACTGGATATACTTCAAATTAACTGCATGTGTCTCGGATGAGTAATGATAGCAACAGCCTACATATAAGTTATCAGCTATTAAAGTGAGGTGGGTTATGAATGCATACTGTAGAGGGGAATTAGTAGTGTATGATTACATTTATTTGCATGCACTATGTTTTTTTTAGCCTTGCATTAAAAAAAAAACTGTTGCAGATGATGTTTACACCCCCAGGATTGAGCTAGGCTTCTCAGGGTACAATTTTCTAAAAATGTATCCTGTCCACGTGAGCATGCCCAGGTTTGAAGCCAATCAGCAATGCTGTATGCAGCCAGTATAGATGACTACTACACTGGGTCCTTAAAGGACCATAATCGACATTCAAGTAAAAATGCTTGAGTGGTTACACAGTTGTTCTTTAAACATACACAGATCTTTAAACAGACACAATGTATTATGTATGCTAATTTTCCCAGGGATTTTCAGGGGGTGTCAACATTGATAGAAAACAGTTTGCAAATGCAAGAAATTCAGCAAACTTTAGGGTAAATGTTTATTTTGGTATTTTTTCATGCAAACTATTTTTTTCATACACTATCAATTTCCCTTTATCAGATGCATTCATAATCCAGCTCACTTGCATATACATTTAAGTAAATCCCTTTGAGCCATTATCTAATTACATTGTAATGAGGTCCTGCTACATTGATTCACAGAGCAACTGTCATCACAGTGCACTCTATATCAATTCTAAAACTATGTAGTATGTACTTCTATTACCATCACAAAGATACATTTCTTGTGCATAATATAAAATGAACAGAGATAGGAAATTGCATGTTTGAATTGTAGTATTTCCCTTCTCCTTATTTCAGGATAGCTCGATTTATTATAGAACAGACATTCAAACTGATAGAAGTTTTGTGTGAATATGGTGCTGCTACTGCAGTTTTGAAACACAGAAGCATACATCTGATAGCAAAATAGAACAATGTTATCCACCTAAAGATTAGCTCCCAAACTAGCCTTAGGCTCATGCCAGGCACACTTAAAATCTGTGTTTGACAGTATAACTTCCACTAGAATGGTGTTTTCCTTATCTACTACCCTATCAGTAACATAGTACTGTCCCATATTACTTTTTACATCTTCCAACTTGATCCTGTTTCTTGTGTACTTCTTTTTTAATCACAGATGGGAAATCATATCCCTGCCTGTTGGCGGGGAAGATCAAACCACTGAACAGAGACCTGTAAAATACACAAAAAACTAGATAAGAAGCAGAGTTGAACAGAATCCAGATGGGGATACCGAGCAGAGTACTACATCTATTGCTCATTCGGAGGTAAACTCACACATGGCCATATACGGGAGAGCACATGTGTCCAAAACATGGCATCTGCCACATACTGCTGCTTGGACTTATAAAGAGCCAGTTTGGCGATTGCCAATAGAACTGGACACTGTGTTCTAAGTGAGGGTTAACTATGGATATACATTTCCAGGGTTAATAATTAATGGGATGCTTAACTTTTATGTAAGAAGTAATACATTTTCTCCTTCTCAGTCTTGGATGAGCAAAGAAGACTGGTAAGACTATTTTCTGGTATCTAAAAAAATCCCAAAACACCTTCAGTTTGAATTCTGAGAAAGTCTCATCCATACTGCTTTCTTCTCCATTATTTAAATGGTTTGTAACTTTTATAATGTTTGAATTTCTTCAAACCTGCGTTCTGATGTAATTGGTACCAAAAACACCATCGGTCAGTAGTCAGTCAATCATCTAAGCACTCACTCCTCCTAAAGGTTCAATTAGAGCTTTGGTTAATGCTTTCAAATTAAATTAAGATTCCAAGTTGGAAAAACTGCCCTGACTCAAGGTCTGAGATTCCTTGTTTCATGGATAAATCTCTTGACTAGCATCTCTTGGCTAGAGGTTGTTATAATATTGAGCCTCACACCGCATCATGAACTGTCAATGTCGCCGGGCATAGTACTCTTTCAAAAACTGCTTGCAAAAAGTCTAAAATGTCTGGGATGCTGACCAATGCACGCTGCTTGTTATTGCACCAGCGTATAAACCGTCTCCATATCCTTAAATATATTAAAGATGATACTGTTTTCTTACTTCTTATGAGAGTGTCTACTACTGATATTCCTCTACTAATCAACCACATTCTTTCAACTTTCAACTTCCAGCTTTAGACTTTGCCCTTCCTGATAACAGAGAGGTCCCTACATCAGCAGATCTTTTCTGCATGGCAGCATGGTTGCAAAACTGACTTTCTTTTCCACTCTGAGAGCCTTTTCCTTGACGTGCCTTTTCCTTCCAAATCTTCTCCAATACCCTTGCTATGAGAAGAAATGGAGGGAACACATAACTAAGGTCTAAATTCTGCCTTGAACCCTGCAATAACAGAAAGACTATCACCTTCTTGTTTTTGAAGCCGACAATTACATCTATCTGTGGCATTCCAATGACCAATTGAAAAATTATTGGGTTTGTTCCCATTCTCCACTGAGAAAATCTACTCTTCTTAGTACTGCTACTGTCTGGAAGGCTAGAAATCTTCCCTTCCCTTGAAGGGAATCTACAAAAAAATTGTCTGCTTCCAAACATCCCTTTGTCTTGAGGTAGGGGTCTAATCTAGCCCCTGAATATTCTGTAGTGTCTTACCTAACTAAAATGCTTTGATGCTCATGGCTTATACAGCTGCTAATAATAGTTACATACTTCACAATGTGATATTTTTTTAATTAACTACAGAGGTCCTTCAAAGAAAAGAGAAGACCCTGCTTTTTGTGGACTGACATAACTAGGGTATTTATTAGACTATTTAGGATATATCCTCTCTCTTTTCACTGCCAGCAGCCCAAGAGGGAGGTATGTCTGACCTTCCCCTCCATTGTTATTTTACTTTAGATACCACCCAGAGGAACTGCTTACATTTCTTCATGTTTCTGTACGATAACAATTGCACAACAAATGGCTCTATACCTGATTTGCTGATACAGAGCTTCATTGACTGCTGCAGGAAGGATGTTGTCAACCTATCCCTTTTTTTTGCCACATACAGTATATATATATTTTTGGATGGCAGATTATGCTACAGTATTTCAAATCTGAATTGCTCCCATATCTTTTAGTATTATGGGAATTTGTGTTAAAAATTTTGTTATGGAAAATGTGTTTAAAATAGTCTACATCCAAGTCTACATCAAAGATTGTTGTTGTTAAAAAGGAGCACCACTGCCACTGAGAAAAGAATGCAACAAATTCTAAAACAGCTTGTGGTTGTCAATATTTTAGAAAGTACACATAACACATAATGTTATTGACAAAAAGATAAAGAGTGAGATAACCAGCCACATATGGTTAACACTCAAAATATTTATTTGGAAGAATCCAAAATGTGAACATAATTTTAAAAATATGTGATAATATTGACAGCATGATTGTGAAATAGAAATGAATAGCGTGGTTAAAGCCCTACACTTATCCATATCAACACATCTGTTGTTTAGTAAGAATTCTGATATACTGCCTAAAAGAATCCATTTCAAATATGAAAAATCACTTTGAAATATAAGCATATGGTATGAGGTCTGAACATTTAGACAAATGCTTTATTATTATTGCATGTTTACTAGCTTTTTATATTTTTTATTGTGAAAACTCTGGGCAATACAAAAATTGGAAAAACACATCTCCCAGTTAGTTAATAGTACATTGTTAATATCATGAATAATAGCTATTATCATGAGCCTCCTAGTTTAAATATTTTTTGGTAGATGATATGGATATGGAGCCCCTTCTAGATCACTACCTTGTCGTGGTGAAGGGGCTTGTGTACTTCAATGAAGCTGTGAGCTATACCATGTAGGTTCAGCCAAGATGGGCAGGTCATGGCAGTCAGACAAATCGAGGTTCACTGGAGAATGAACTGTCAACCCACTCCAGTATCTTTGCTAAGAACACTTTATGGATAGGCACAACCAGAGACATAACAATATGGTACTGGAAGATGAGCCATTCAGGTCAGAAGGTGCCCACCACATTACTGAGGAAGAGCAGAGGGCAAGTACAAGTAACAAGAGATCTAATGAAGTGGATGGGCCAAAGCCGAAAGGACACCCAGCTGCGGATGTTTCTGAAGGGGAATGGAAAGTCAGCTGCTGCAAAGACCAATTCAGAATAGGAATGTTAGAACTATGAACCAAGGCAAACTAGATGTGGTCAAGAATGAAATGACAAGGTTAACATTGATATCCTGGGAATTGGTGAGCTTAAATGGACTGGAATGGGACATTTCACATCCGACAACCACCAGATCTTCTACTGTGGTCAAGAATCCCGCAGAAGAAATGGAGTAGCCTTCATAGTCAATCAAAGAGAGGCCAGTGCTCGGTTACAACCCAATAAATGACAGAATGATTTCAATTTGAATTCATGGCAAGCCATTTAATATCACAGTGATCCAAGTCTATGCTCCAACCATGGATGCTGAAGCGGCTGAAGTTGTCCAGTTCTACAAAGACATTCAGCACGTTATAGATATAACACCAAGAAAAGATGTTACAATCATCATAGGAGATTGGAATGCTGAAGTAGGGAACCAAAAGACACCTGGAATAACTGGCAAATTTGGCCCTGGAGTAGAAAATGAAGCAGGTCAGAGATTAGTAGAATTTGATAAAGATAATTCTCTGGTCGTAGCAGTACCCTCTTCCAACAGCCTCCGAGACAACTCTACACATGGACATCACCAGATGGACAACACAGAAATCAGATTGACTATTTACTTTGCAGCCAAAGATAGAGGAGCCCTACACAGTCACCAAAAACAAGACCTGGAGCTGACTGCGGCTCAGACCATGAGCTTCTTATTGCAAAGTTGAAAATTAAACTGAACAAAAGAGGGGAAATCATCAGACCAATTAGATACAAAATAAATAATATCCCTTGTGAATATGCAGTGGAAGTAAAGAATATATGTAAGGGACTGGACATGGAAGACAGAATGCCTGAAGAACTTTGGACAGAAGTTTGCAGCATTATCCAGGAAACAGACACAAAGAATATCCCTCAAAGAAAGAAAAGCAAGAAGTCAAACTGGCTGTCTGATGAGGCTTTGAAAGTAGCCCAGGAAAGATGGAAAGAGAAAGGTAGTGGAGATAAGAAAAGATTTGTCCAACTGAATGCAGAATTCCACAGGATAGCAAGAAGAGACAAGGAGACATTCTATAATGAGCAATGTAAAGAGATTGAAGAAGATAACCGAATGGGTAAATCAAAAGATTTATTCCAGAAAATTGGGAACCTAAAATGCACCTTTCATGCCAAAGTGGGCATGATAAAAGACAAAAATGGTAGGGACTTAGATAAAGAAGAGGTGTCAGGAATACACTGAAGATCTATACAGGAAGGATCTTAACAGCAGTGATGACCTCAATAATTTGATCCAATGAGCTGGAGCCAGACATCTTGGAGAGTGAAGTGAGATGGGCCCTAGGATGTTTTGCTGATAATAAGGTTGCAGGAGGTGATGGAATCCCAATTGAACTATTAAAAATTCTACAGGATGTTGCTGTGAAAGTGTTACTTGCCTTATGCCAACACATTTAGAAAACTCAACAATGGCCAATAGACTGGGAAAGGTCAGTCTACATCACAATCCCCAAAAAAGGCAGTGCCAAAGAGTGCTCCAGATGTGCAGCCGGGTGTCGCAGAGGAAGAGGCACAAGAGATCAAATTGCCAATGTCCGCGGGATAATAGCGAAAGCAAGAGAGTTCCAAAAAAACATTTACTTCTGCTTCATAGACTACTCTAAAGCCTTTGACTGTGTGGATCACAACAAAACTTGGCATGTCCTGCAAAGATTCTAAGCTCAAAACAGGGTCCTCCTTTTTTGGAAGGTTGTTAATGCTGTATTTTCCTTGTTTTTTATCCCCTGTATTGCGCTACGGAATATGTTGGCGCGTTACAAATAAAAGTTAATAATAATAATAATACCAGATCATCTCATCCTCCTCCTAAAGAATCGTTATGTTGACCAAGAAGCCACTGTCAGAACTGAAAATGAAGATCGGAAAAGAAGTGCGGCAAGGTTGTATATTGTCACCTTATTTATTCAACTTATATGCAGAGTACATCATGCATAAGGCTGGACTGTATGAATCCAAAGCCAGAATCAGTATTGCAGATACGGGTAAAAGAAGAGTGCCCAAGTTGACCTGCTGCTCAACGTTAAAAAGACGAAGATCATGGCAAACGACAATCTCACTTCCTGGCAAATAGACGGGGAAGAAGTGGAGGCAGTATTTTCCTTGGATCCAAGATCTCGGCAGATGGTGACTGTAGTCATGAAATTAAAATATGTTTGCTTCTGGGGAGGAAAGCTAGGGCAAGCTTGGACAAGCTAGTAAAAAGTAAAGATATTAAAAGGTCTGCATAGTTCAAACTATGATATTCCCAGTAGTAACATACGGTTGTGAGAGCTGAACCATAAAGAAGTCTGAGCACCGTAGAATTGACGCCTTTGAATTGTGGTGTTGGAGAAGACTGCTTAGAGTCCCTTGGACAGCAAGAAGATCCAATAAATCAATACTTCAGGAAATCAAGACAAACTGTTCGCTAGAAGGTATGATCATGAGGCTGAAGCTCAAATATTTTGGCTATATCATGAGACGGCAGGATTCACTAGAAAAGCTTTAAATTGATGGCACAAGAAGAAGGGTACGACAGAGGCGACAATGCACATGAACTTGATGGAGCTCAGAAGGGCAGTGACTGATAGATGTCCATAGAGTCAAGGAGATTTGGATGCAACGAAAATGACTAAACAACAACAACAATGTAGTCATTAAAATATTTATATTTATATATAGGATATAGAGAGTAGGGGGAAAAGGGGGAAGGGGATGCGTGGAATGGGAGAGGGATGTGGGAAAGGGGGTAGGGAAAGATGTTGTAAAGATAACAGATTCTTACATGTCAAGGGGCATCCGTAAACGTTTAAATGGGTGACTACCTCATAAGTGTTATGTTAAATAACATGACATAGTTTAAGTTTTAAGAAGTATCACAGTTGCCTAGAAGCGTGTACTTATATTTTTAGGGAAGCCAGAGTTCTTTAGCTATATTCTATGTTTGTTGTCAGATCAAATCATGGTGATCAGGAAGTGCACCAGGTGTGAAATGTGCTGGTTTTGTGTTCAATAATTATGTAAATGTAGTAGTACCAAACCAGGTTCTCTCATTTCATGGTTTAAAACCTTATCTAGGCCTGAATGTGTCCGATCAATAAATAGAGTTAGGTTATCCAAGCAGTTCCAAGTTTTTAGCGCTTCCACTGGAAACAAGAATTTGTTTTGAAGCATATATTGATTTGTGGTTATCATACTTTGCTGAAGCCAGTGCTTAGTTTCTAAGTGGCTACCATATGCAGTGATGTTCCATCTTAGAAACCTTATGGAGAGGCAGTTGTGTGACAGTTGTCATCTCTGCGAATATCAAACTCTGTATTCTGAGTATCTGATACAATGAGGGAAACAGTGCTCCTCTCTCCCACTTTACTTGTTATCCATTATTTTATTTTGTTCTTGTTGGGATTACAGGTCTCTAAATGGTTTGCAATGCCTTATACAGGATGGTTAGGCAGCCCCTTCCTTATATGTACTGTAGCTGTATAGTACCCATTAATGAGAGTTATGCATTTAAGTACACTATTGTCACACTGTGTAGCATCATGTAGGGATCACAGCCATCCGCAGTGTATGACAGGCATCACGGTAGGTATTTAACCATGGAGGACATCATGGTGTCTATTAAATTAGGCAGATGTTTTGAACCTCTAATATGTTCAATAGTGCAGGTTGTTGAACGGAGTATTTATAATTCAAATGCTACTTGTGCCAGCAAATTTCCTGATAGACTTAGGGCTTGAAATCTGGCAGAGTTACAGAGCGATTAAATTAGACAAACCCGCAACATACATGGCCGACATACAAATCCGTAAACCATGCTTCTACACGTTTCAGTTGCGGCCATGAACACAATCAGTTAGTCAAAACCGTAGATAGGGGTTTTGATGGAGCCAATAGTAAAAGAGATTGTCATCATTACGTCACTAAAACACGGAGGTTAAATTTCAATCACCAAGTTTTTGAAGTCCGAGTTGCGATCGGACCCGCATTCCAAAAATAATGCAATATGAAATAATCAATAAATATAATATTTGAGTCGATGCAAATTATATTATATGTATTAACACACTGATTGCCGGGATCGATATAACACCGAAATTAAACATAAGATTAATTATTTTTTATTGCCGATTTGCAGGCTTGAGAATAATGAGCTATTAATACTAATACCTTAGAACAATTTTCCTTTAATTTAAAATACAGTATTGTGTTTATATTTGCTTTTACGGACAGGACTTTAACCCCCTTGCAGGCTCTCTCTAGTACTCGTAGGATTTTTGGCTTGATTTGTCGTTCACAGGTTTGAAAGCCAGTGCGTCCTTGGGGATTTGTAGCAATTTAATAGCGATTTGCGATTGTAACATTTACGGGCTTGACAGATCAAAGGCTTAGCTGGGACGGAGTTCAAATTTAGACGGCCCGTACATTTTTTTCGCCTGTAACCCGCAGATCATTTGTGGGTAGCTGAAAGAGGCTAATTTAAAAGCCGTAAGTCTTGTGGGTTCCTTTAGGGCTACGATTTCCAAAATCGGAGCAATTTAATGGAGCTCCATAATTGTTTACTGTCCAAAAGAAGTAGTATTACAGTATATAAACACTGACTAGAAAAGCTTAAAGGTAGGAATATACTGTATGATGGTACAGATCTGTAGTAGGCTACATGCATCTCATGTAATATAGGACAAACTCTGTCTCAGGCCAGGTGCTGTAGAACGCAGTGGCCGAGAGATCCAAGACAAAAATACAGGCAGGGCGCAGTCTGGTGGTTCTAAGCATGCAGCAGCCAAAGAAATAATCAGTAAATAATCCAAAGATCAGGAATCCAGAAATCAGGCAAATCAGGTAAACAGGCCAAGGTCATACAGAAAAATCCAGTCAAGAGTGCAGAGAATAGAGTTGTAGCCCTGGAGCAAAAAACTAAAAAACAAACAAACAATGACTGCTTGATCTGGTTGCCCTTAAATAGCTGCAGTCGGTACAACAGATGTTAGAAATCAGTCTATATTTATTTCCTGTGCTATTGTAATCTGAATTATTATCTATTGAGCTAATTTAGAGACTATGCAAAATAATTTAATATCGAATTGTAATTGATGTCTTTTTACACACCATTTGTGCAAAGATGTAAATTAATTAGCTTGCTTGACAATTCAAGTGCTTTATAATCTACACTCAAATTGAGTAGATCAAGAAAAAAAGTAAGATAATAAATTCTGTAAGAAAAGGAGTTGCATTTACATGTGCGGTTTATCACGGCAGTGCATAAACTGGGTTTTGTGAGGCTATATTGTCATTGTTTAATCAGGAGTTATAATACATAATAAATATTCATAACCTTCTCATTGGTGACACCTAAAACATATAGTAACTTAAAGGGACATGGAACCTAGACATGGACGTTTTTAAACTTCAAGTGCACAGAGCTGACAATGAAGTATGACTCATACATCTGTATTACTGCTTATTGGCTAGGCAATGGCAATTCCCAAGATCAGGTGCAAGCAGACAACAGAGAATAAGCCTGTTTCCCAGGTGGCTACCACCAATAATTCTGTTGGCATGAGATACATTTATTGGAATTAGATTTTTTTTCTGCTGTGAGAGCGTCATAAAAAAAATAAAATATAATAAAATACAGTGGTATATTCTGAGCTCCCCCCCCACCCCCAGGACCCCCATTCTGAGCTCCTACCCCCCCCCCCCCCACTCCCCAGGTACCCATTCTGAACTCCTACGCCCCACCACCACCTATAACACTCTTTCTGCTTCTTTATGATTGTTCGAACTGTAATTGTAGTAATCGACCGTAAGTGGACACAGCACTTCTCACTCAGGACCTGAATGGAACGCGATTGCAGTGCGCTCACACGAGTTGCGCTAGTCTAACACGCAAGGTCCCAAAGAAAACATTCTTTTAACGTCCCTACGTGAAATGTTGTATCTAAGCGTGCTAGCTCTGAGCCCATGTTTCCCGGCATGCATTTCACAAAAAGCCAATATGGCCATGGCTTTGGTCAGCAAAACTCAAGGGCAGCTTGCCTAAGCTACCACAAAACCTTTCTGATGGCTGATGCATATTTTCTATTTTTTATTCTCTTTCAGTTTAAGCTCAACATATCAAGAAGCTACCATTGTTTGCAAGTGAATTAAGTTCTATTCATGCAAGAATAACAGGGTGGATGTGAGAAGACAGTACCCAAGGTGTAGAGACCGTATAGGATAAATAATGGAGATCTAGCAAGATTATGAGTATCCTCTCACCTCCCAGTCCCCACCTACATTTGGCACTATATCTGGACACTAGAGCATTTGTTTATCTACTCGTGAAGCCACAAACTTTATGATATATTAAGCACCAAATCAACATTGGTCTTATATGAATCAGAAGTACTCATGACAATAACATAATATGGATATAAGAAAATATTTCTATTAAAATTGTTGCATTATTCATATTTTTGTATTTGAGCAGGTTTTGTACTGCTCTACCAAGTGTATTTATGAACTTTATATACTGGAATGGGATAACAGGAATTACTCAAAGCAAAGGGTATGCTATATTGTCATTCAAATCCCTCTCAAGCTAGTACTAACTCTCAGTAGCTTGCCACACTGACCAGGAGGTATGACAGGTAAATCAATCAGGAACACTCTTCACTTAAGTAAGTTACCCTAGAAATATAAAAGAAAGAACAACTAGTAATTATGTAGGAGAGACATGCAAATGAATTTCCTGTCATCTGGCATGTGTAATTCATGTTCACCATTCCTGTGTCAGTACTAAGTTGCTTATAATACTAAAGCAGATATGCTAAATGTAGCTACTGAGGCTAAATTAGTTACATTTTCTTAGTACTGTAGTTTTATGCCCAATTCTAGAAGAATGTAAGCCACTACCTCTATATGGCATCACAGATGAGCATAACAAATATATAAGGTAACAATCCCTATATCTGTACTTCATTAGCATCATGCACAGAAAAATAAATCAAGGAAGTCTGCAAGGTCCATATTGTTGAAGAGCTGCAGCAACAAGACAGATAAGGATGCAGTCTCAAAGCACTATGGAGTACCACGAGTACCAAGAAACATAACTATAGTTTATGTCAATTATAAGTAATTCACCCAAATATTAGGCAGAGAGAGAAAGTTCTCACATCAACCACAACCAGAATCATGCAGCATACAACAGATTATAGATAGAGATCTGTAGTCTAAGCATAAAAAGTGTTCTAGAAATAGTACATGTTCTAACGAAAGGTAAGTCCAATATAAGATGGTGTTCAATCATCTTTCAAATATCTACTAAGATACTAGGATTAGAACAAGCACAGACATATACCATAACGATAATGACATACTCAACTCTAATAATCAGGCAGCAATCACAACATTGCTCACTATATGTGGCCATGTAGAGAACAGAAGTACTTTTAGATGCCATTAATTTCAGTTATCTATTGGCAACCAATCTAGACTGATTATCACATTATACCAATATTGTATTACTAGAAACTTGCCCATCATAAATTACACTATCATATGTTCTGTTTCTCTCTATGTGCCATCTCTGTGCACCCTCTCTCTCTCTCTCTCTGTGTGCACCCTCTGCAGTCTCTCTGTGCGCTGTCTGTCTCTCTCTGTGCTCCCTCTCTCTGAGCCCTCTCTCTGCGCTTTGCATGCTCTCTCTTTCCCTCCCCCTCCCTCTATCTCCCTCTCCTCGCTTTACCTCCCTCCCTCCCCCTCTATCTCAATTTCCTCTCTTTTTCTCCCTCCCTCTCTCTCCCCCCACTTTCTCTCTCTCCCTCCCTCTCACCCCCCACTCTCTCTGTCTCCTCTCTCTCCCTCCCTCTCCCCCTCTCTCTCCCCCCTCCCTCACTCTTCCTCCTTTTCTTTCTGCCTCCTCTCACTTCCTTTCTCTCTCCCCCGCTCCTGCTCCCACTGGCTCACTTCCAGTCTCTCCCCCCTCCTACTCCCTCTAACCCTCCATCCCTCTTTCTCCCCCTCTCTCCCTGCCTTTGTACTCTCCCTCCCAGTGACCCAGTACCTCCCTCTCTCTCCCTCCCTCTCTGTCTCCCTATCTCTCCCCTTCCCTCTCTCTCCCCGTCTTTCTCCGCCTCTTTCTCTCCCCCTCAATCTCTCTGCATCCTCTTTCTCTTCCTTTCTCCCTCCCTCCCAGTGCGCACTTGCGCGGCTGTGATGCGCGTATCGGACCTGAAGTTGCGCGATTTCCCGGAATTTAGAGATAGCAGCTTGTGAGTTACGCCTGCGTATAATGTATCTCGCAAGCGTTATAACTAAAAATTATTAAAGGTGATAATGGAACTAGATTTATCCATGGAAGGTAGAATCAGGATAAATTAGGACCTCAATGTTCAGGTAACCTTAAAAAAATATAACTTGCATAACCTACTGCTATTTTAATGCATTTCTTTATCCTCTAGAGTATTTATTAATCATGTTTTTCTTTTCTGTATTTTGAAAGTACATTCCATTCGAATATGTATCTGCTGATTCTGAAGAGTTTTAAGATTAAACATTTTCTATGAAATGATAATATTTCATTTATTTCGAGCAGCTGTCTTGCATCATTAATAACTAATTCTGAACGTATGTAGTTTCCAATTTCAAAAGTGTAGCTTTTTAGAGTACCTCCTTGAATAATTCACATGTCCCCAATGCTAATTAATTTACAATGTACTGCAAATCTAAAAGGCAATAAAAATAAACAAAGTACTTAAACAAAATGGAAATGCTGATGTGAAGAACACTTTATTTATCTTATTTTATTGCTGATTTTATGCTTGCTCATTTTCTTGTAAAGATATTTGTACTGCAAAATGTACATGATTGCTTTATTTTACATAATATTATAGTTTTAAAAAGTATAATTATTTCTGAAATCCAGCTTCTGCAAAAAAAAAAGATACCTTAAGAACCGAACTAAAAATGCAAATGCCATAATAAAACAGTATTCAATTAATTGAAGTATGTAATTATCTTCAGTGGTAACAAGTGACCACGGGTCAATTTGACTGAGCACGATACATGTCACTTGTGATAATGGCTGGGACGCCACAATTATTACTATTAAATAAAATTATTTTTAATTGGGCTTCCACTGTGAAAATACAATGCAACAGGACAAAGGCAAACTTATGACGTTTGCCACAAGACAACTGCCAGAGGATAACAATTTATAGCCCAATCTGTTCTCTTGAGTGTAATTTATCTTCCAGTAAAATTATGACAGACAACAGCTTCATGCCTCAGTACCTGACAGTTTATGGAAAAATCCTTTTCGTAAACAGCATACATTGAGCAGAAGATAATGTAAAACAATTATATGACTTTTAATGTAGGTTGTTCTGGTTTTGATAGTAATGATAGATAACATAACACTAGCAACCATTGAATTCATTCAACACATACATATTTTTAGAATATTTTTTGCTGCAATTTTCATCTTGTTTATTCTGGTCGTAGAACTGATTTTCAAGTGTCAGTATGCAAGTGCTTATCATGTCATTAACTGTAATATATGACTATAATGATGCATAATACTGTATAACAAAAGCAGTGGCGGCTTCCGTTGCTTTCATTTCCGTGAAGCCATCAAATCTTTCCACCACTTGATGCTTCTTGTCAATGTAGCGATAGACTACAACGCACTGTGTCCTAGCGGAAATATCGGTTGTTTCATCCGCTTGGATTGCCACAAACTGGGCTTCCTTAAGCTCTTGGTGAATCACTTCCTTAATAACTTCATGCATGCAGTCCAGTAGCTCATTCTGCACGGTTTTGGACGTGCCCTTAAACACAGTTGCAGTCTTCAAATGCTGTTCCATTGCACTATCGATACTGCCAACCAAATCCACCAGGCCTCGAAACACTCCTGGATTTAGCGATGTTTCACTTACGCCGTGTCCTCTTAATGCCAGTTCAAAAGCACCACAAAAGCGAACACAATCAATTATCTTGGAAAGGATGTACCGGTTCTTAGCCACTTCTTCATTGTGTTTTTGAATACTGACTTGGTATCCTTGGTCCAGTTGTACTGCAATGTTCGCCTGTCCAAGCATCTCAAACTTGATCCTGTTATCCAAATGAGTTTTAGAACTTTTGTGTTTCGCCAATTTATCAGCTAGATGTTTGACGTCAGTCACTCCAGTTTTGGTCCAAGCAGCGTCACCACCAAATAGGATGCATGGGAAACAATATAAGGACTTCCTAGAAACGCTTCCACAAAGCCAGTCGTTCTTCTTGTACCATTCAGTATTGAAAGTACGGATATATTGCTTCCCTCTATGGCTTGCGATTTGCTGCAGATTTATCTCTGGTTGGTCAGGTCCTAACCGTTTTACTTCCACCTTCTCCTCATAGGTTAGGGTGCCGAAAGGCTTCACAAGTAGAGAGTCAATAGTATTCATTTCTGATATCAATAGAAGAAAGAGATCACGGTATATTAATTTATATTATGTCACAAAATTACTTTAAAATAACAGTGTGTTGAATTCATTGGTATACATTACAGATTGCAAACCCTCATGTGACAAGACTACATCAACATCAAATTTGCACCTATACGCATGGACAGAAAATTTAAAGCAATGATACTCACCTACAGTTGACTTTCCTTCTCGGGGTATTCACATCCAGTAAGTCAACCAACGAGTCCAAACAAATCTGCTTCCACAGATAGTTTGCACCTGGGGGGTGATAGAAAACAACAAAAAAAACATTAGAAAGTTCAAGTTAAAAACCAT